>JANAVB010011397.1:21441540-21491540 GCA_029216955.1 Iris pallida | reverse complement strand
GATTTGAAATACATACAAAAATATGTAATTGGTTGGACAAAGTACATAAAAAAGGTACGGCTTAATCACACGTTCACATGTGTACTATTAGGCTATCCATATTGTAGGACCGTTGAGCACCTCTAGAGGGGGTAAATAGAGTGTGCGTGTGCAGCAAAAAATATCACCAATTAAAAATTATCCAACTATATACTATGGCATGTAAATGACAGTAAATAAATTATAGTAAAGTAAGAGTCAAGAAAATCAAACTCAGTGACACATCGATATATACTGATATCGCTATGAGAGGACTAGTCCAGTCTCGAGTACTCTTGCTCAATGTTAATCCGCTATAGCACAAGCTAATTGAGAGCTTGTAGTCTCTTACAATACCGTGCTTGGTGACGAGCGCACAATCGACTCCAGAGGATGATTTAAAAAATGGAACATTTTCTGAATGCAGCCTCTGATATAACTCTTCAATACCAAAATTGTAGATTGAACAAAATTATACTGGCTTTGGATAAGAATGGTATAGGCTAGAGTTGAAAGCTTTTAGCTCGTAGAAAATACTTTGGAATGAATAGAGAAGAGAAGATAGAATGATTGAGTGATTTGGAAATAGGAAAGTTCTTCTCTATTTATAATATTTTTGTATACCAAATTCGGGTAGAGTTCGGACTGAATTCGGATGCAGAAATCTCGCATTCGAACGTTAGATTCAGATTTAGATGGATTTCAAACCAAATATCAAAACTAACTAGACCGAACTCGGCCGAACTCGGGCCGAAAGCCCGAGTTCTATCTGGGTAGTACAGAGCAATATGGGCCAAATCTGCTTGGGTTTTGGGCTTTTTGGAATGTGGATTTTTGGATTTTGTATATGTGGATAGGTAGGCTAATTTTTGTGGACTGATAAAAACCTAAGCCAGTACCAATCTTGATCAACCTTACATATTTTTTCTAGACTCAATAAAAGTAAAAATACAGAAGAAAATATAAAAAAACTTGACCTTGATTCTAGTACGTTTGGTTCTTGATGACGATGCGATGTTTGTACTTTGTAGCAATAGGACGCAAATTTATGATATAGATTCTTGAAACCTGTAAACTCGTAGCAATATATCTATTTTGCGTATCGACTAGAGTTGACGTTGATTATCAAAATAAGGTGTGATCATTAACCAATGGGCCAACAATTTCTCCTATTTTGATAATTGACAAACTTTGAGTCTATACCAAAATATAACAAATAGTCTGTAACTTTGAAATTTTATACCTAACTTGTTCTGAATCGAGAAAATTTTGGTATTTTGGTATATGCTCTTTCTCCTCCTTTGTCATGTACTTAAAATATGGCTCACCCACAATTTATGGAGCAAAAAATAATAAAGAAATAGCATAATAATACCGAATATGATAGGAACTAAAAAGTAAACATCTCAAGTATGATAACATCAATAGTATCAGTAAGAAAACATAAGTAGTAGATGAAACCAACTAACATAGAAAATGAAGTAACTACAACTGAAGTCCAAAGTGCAAAAACATAAGACAATGCTACAAATAAAATAGTCCAAAAGATAGAAAATATGTCACTACAAGATCATCATCTACCAAACAAGTCCATAAAATATTAGTCCAAAGACTGAATCAAATATCAGCACCATCTGGATCATTAGTAGGAGGCTGTAGATCAACGTAGGCTGTCGTCAGATAGAAGAATCCGAACGTCGGATGATCCTCGAGTCTCGGTCCGTCAAAACCAAGGTGACGGAGAATGGTCATCGGTGCAGTGGGATGATGTTCCATCGTCCACTGAATATTAGCCATCGTATTTCTCAAGACCTGGGCCAGAAAATGTGACAAAACTCAGCATCTCCAAAGGGAGCTAAGTAGTATTGATGCTAGTTGATGTACTATCCCTGGAGAGTGACAAAAGCATTGAACCTCAGATACAGCTCATCAATGGTATGACCTAGAGCTGTAAGAGCTTGTCACTCCCATTTTCTGTTATACGTATTTCAGTATGCATGTACGGATTTCTGACATTTGTCAGGTGACCCGTATTTTTGACTTGTCTTGCTTAGCCTAGTCTTGGTTTAACCTTGACTTGGTTTGGTTCACCTTGGCTTGGCTTTGCTTGGTTTGGTTTGGGTTGAGATGAGAGGGTTGATATATATACCAAACTCCTCTCTCTCCTTCATTAATTTTATTTACTTTTCTTCTTCTTCATTTACTTCTCCCACCTACCAAGCCCTAGGCATGTGCAACTTGCTTCATGATGGATCTTCATTTTTATTGTTCTATCTCCTTTCTTGCATGATTTTAAGCATCTTTAGAACTTAAGATTTTTAGTTTTGATGGATATATTTTTGTAGATTTAAGTTTTAAAGTTTCTTGTTTTTCATGGTTTTAATCTCTAAAAACTTGGTATTTCCGAAAACTAAGGGTTCCATGTTGTGGGGAATTTCATTCTACCCAATTTTGGTTTTTGAACCACTTGATTTCGATTTTATTTGAGAAAGTTATGGCATTTTTCGTTTTCATGGGTTCCCGTACATCTTCGGTAATTCTGGGACAATGAACAGTACCGTATGCGAGATTCGTTGTCGTGCGCCTGCGTGCCATGCTCACATGCCCCGTGTGCCATGCGCCAGCGTGATTAGTAGGCCGCGCTCCATGCTCTCGCTCTCCATACGCCGTACATCCGTGGATGCATGTTTCGTGCGCCGCGCGCCTGCACATTTTGTGCGTCGTGCGCCTGCACGATTTGTTGGCCATGCGCCGTACTGTCACGCCCCACGTGCCGTGTATCCGTGCGCTGCACGTTTTGCGGCCGCGCGCCTGCGTGATTTGTTTGTCGCGCGCCTGCGTGCCGTGCTCTCGCGCTCCGTGCGCTGCGCGTTTTGCGGCCACACGCCTGTGCAATTCGTTTGCCGCAGTTCTGTGCGCCGTGCTCTCATGCTCCGAGTGCCGTGCATCCGTGTGCTGCATGTTTCGTGGCCACGCACTTGCGCAATTCGTTTGCCGTGTGCCTGCGCGCCGTGGCTCCACACCCCGCGTGCCGTGGCCAGTTTTGTTCGCGCACGTATATGACCATTTTTGCCTATTTAAGCTATTTTCTAGCTAGAATCATGAAAAATTCAAACATGAAATTTGTAGATCTTTGTCTTAGCTTCAAGAATCTTCTTGTTTCACCTTAATTGGAGTTCATATGGGACTGATAGTTTCAATCATAGTTCTCGATCTTCTTTGCATGTTTTCTATATTTGACCTAAATTGTGACGATCCGTCTTGACAACTTGGTAATCTGAGCTAGTAACTTGAACTTGAACATGATAACATGATCCCGTCTTGATAATCTTGATAGTGGCCCGTCGAGGCGCACTCCTGACAGTACTCTTAACATGACAAGTAAACCTGACATGACATGTATAATCTTGATCGTTGTTGCGACAGCCAAACTTGACTTGTTAAGTGTAACTCTTGTCTTGACACCGTGGTTGATTTTTCTGATTGTGACTGAACAAGCTACCTGTCTTATCTTGCATCATGTCTAAGATATGGATTCCTGGTTACCACGGTCAGGAATTCATAATGAATCTGACTAGGTTAAACGACTAGATTAATCAAGTAGTTCATATAGAGAGATTTCCCCAGTTACAGGTGATCCCGTTATCCCGGTCACAACTGTAGACTTGTAGCCTGCCGTCGAGTAGGGCGTATTTCCAGCACTTTGTCATGTGTTGCACTCCTTGTAAAGCTAAAAGTTCTTTGAATTCTTGATAAACTCTTGTAACCCCACATGGATAACCTGAATAGTCTGCAGGGCTTGTGACTGCGGGAATATCTCAACTGCATCTTCTTAGTAACTAGGCTTGTGATAATCCTAGTTAGCTAATAATAGCAAGTCGTTGGACTTGATTGGCCGTGCCTGAACGACGTGTCTCATGATTAACATGGGAATTATATTCCACCTATTGTTTTCTTAATACAAGTTAGTATGTTCTTTAAAAGCATGTCTTTTATGTTATTTAATTATGTTCTTTTATCATTTCTCCTAATCTTTATATGCTGGTTTTAGTTCCTAAGTGGAGCCTCCCTTATGGCACTTGCTCTTTCTGGGGTCTAAACCAGCTAGTTTTGTAGGGCCAGATTTTAGAGTAGCATCCGGGAATCTACATGCCTTCCAGCCAGATAGTGAACACTAGACGTAACCGTGGCAATGAGTGGGTTTTCTTATTTTGCTCTCCCACTCTATTATAAATTATTCTTTTGAGGGGTTTAGCCGCCGAACAAGTGTTAGCTCATGTTGAAACTTAAATTCTGTCTGCCTAAGGGCTATTACATGATTAGCAAATCCTAGGGTTGATCATGTATGACTTAACTCTTGCTAGTCTTCGTATTTTGTATGACTAGCTTCATAATCATCTGAATATGTAATGTTTGGGACGCCTTACTTTGTATGTCTGATGATCTAACATCTTGTAACATTTATTTGCTTGCTTGAGATTGAGACACTTGGCTTGTTCTTGACCATAAAAGACTGTTGGATTGTAGATAAACCCTCATGCATCAAGACAACCATGACCGTATTGCGAGGTGGGTTGTACTTCAATGTACGTAGCTGGCTGTGTTTGTCCTCCGCTCTCCAATATTCTGGTTCTGGGGCATGACACGGTTTAAGTGGTGTCCCATATATGTCTTGTAAATCAAGATATGTGATAGTTTTACTAAATAGATGTCTCAATCAACATTTGTCCTTGATCTCTACTCGTGCATTCTAATCTACCTGAATCTTAACATGATAATGTGCTTTATCCTTGATCTATCTTGGTCCTTCTTTATTGTTCTCCATGTTATTTTCTTCAGTAGCATTGTTCCTGGTCCTACCGATCAACCGGGTAGAGAACCTCTAGTAAACCAGCAACAACCTGGGGATTAAACCCAGTACTCTGGGGAAGCATCCTGAGTCATGCCTTTCGGAAATCCAGAGCCACCAGTTCAGCCAGCCTAGCCTACAAATCCTGACAATAGAGTCCTAATGGGACTCATCTGAGACTTGCTTGCATCACAAGATCGTCGGGGCGATGTCCTGCAGCAGACAGTACAAGAAGCTATGGGCAGAGTTGGTTATCATGGGAACAATGCGACTAACAACTTCAAGCGCCTGAACACTCCTTTCTTTGACGGCAATAAAGATGCTATTGCTGCTGATGCGTGGCTTCAGGACATAGAGGTCATTCTGGAGGCAGCTAGGATTTTAGAGGAAGGGAAGGTGGTCGTTGTGCGCCTATAATTATTGGACTTAGCCCGCAGCTGGTGGGCGATGCTAGCAGTTGGTTTGGTGACGTATGTCTTGTGGGCGGTAATCAGTGACAAGTTTTAGACGAAGTACTTTAATACAGTAGCTCGGTATGATCTACAGACAAGGTTTAGCAACCTCAAGTAAATGGGTAGGACGATCAATGGTTATGTGGCCGAGTTTTGATACTTAGTCGGTTTGCTCCCACCTTGGTGTCGACCAAATTGGATCGAGCGCGGCAATTCCAGCAGAGACTCTACCTAGCAGTTGAGCACCAGACATTTGATGCAATTTTGTGAGTAACAAGGCAACATGAATATACCTCCCAGAGGATAGTAGATCGAACTGGAGGATGGAAGAGGCCTCATGGACAGTTATCCTAGTCATCAGCCCCAGCCCCGGCAGCTAGGGCATTAATGATTGGAGCTCCTAGGAGGGCGACTACAGTTTCGTCGGTTCAGCACTCGACTCCGACGTACCCTCAGCAACAGAAGTAGAAGCAATCTTCCGCAATGGGCTGCTCTTATTATGGGAAGCCTGGGCACGTGGTATCAGAATGTCGCAGAGCATATGGATTGTGCTTGGCTTATGGGGCACCGGATCACAGAATTAGGTCCTGTCCGCATAGAGCCAGTTCATCTTTATCAACCCTAACCAGTCCATCGGTTAGGACACCAGCACCAGTGCAGCAACAGCAGTACCAGCCTCCGTAGCCGTTACCGACTCAGGCTCAAAGTATGCTCAGGCCCAAGCTCAGATTCAGAACATGTAGAGAGGTCACTAGCAGAAGGGATCAGCACCAAGAGGATAGGGTCAAGCTACGGCTCTGACCGTAGCAGAAGAATTGGCATCAAGTGAGGTTGTGGCAGGTACCATTCTTGTCAACTCTTCCAGCATTTTGATTCGGGTGCATCGTATTCATTTATGTCTGCATGATTCACAACACGGATAGGATTGGAGCCCGAGTCATTATCAATAAGACTCAATATACTTACTGCTGACGGTCTTGTGGGAGTAAATAGAGTCTTTTCCTTGTGTCGAATCGTAGTTAGCGGTAGAGAGTTTCCTACTAAATTGATAGAATTTTCGATGGCCGACTATAATGTGGTCCTAGGAATGGATTGGTTGAAGGATCAATATACAAGAATAGACTGCCATGTTGGCAGGATTATTTTTAGTATTCCCGACGAAGAAGAGTTTTTGTTTTCCAGAGGCGAAGTAGAACCTTCTCCGCCGATCTTGCGGATGGCTGTAGCAGAACCAGTTCAGTTTCCCAGAGTAGTAGAAGAATTTCCTGACATATTTCCCGAAGAGCTTCTAGGCATGCCACCAGAAAGAGAAATAGAGTTCACTATTGATTTGATTCCAGGAAGGACACCTGTCACTACCATATTTTAGCTTGAGGGTATTTTGGACATTTTGAGAATTATGGATTTATTTTGAATTATTGGAGTGGTGGTTGTTATTTTTGACATTTGCTAGTTGAGACTTTGGAGACTAACATAGATATTGACTTTAGCTATGGTGACATGATTAGCATGGTGGGACCCTAGTCTAACTTAAGTCAACCCAAGTTAAGTTATTTTGAATCAAGTTCCCTATAGAGAATAAATGATTTAGGTTCATGGACTTTTGACTTATGGATTGATTTCATCTTGCATTAAAACTTAGTCCAAGCCCATTAGTCATAACCCTAACCCTAATTCCTTCCTTACATGGCCGGTCACATAGGGACTCCTCCCCCTATTTAATCTCTCTTCCTAGTTCTTGCCTTTTTTGCATCTCAACAACTTTTGGAAAGAAAGAGGTATTGGTCCTTCTTCCCCAATCCATAACTCTTTCATTTTAATTCATTTTTGACTCTAGTCTCTTACATTAGAACCTAATCCCACTCTATTTTCTGTTCATGGAGAGAAATCTCAGATTTGGCAAAATTTGGAGCTTTTAGCTTGCAAGAGGAATCATCCTATTTGGGGCTTTTTCCTTGTGATTGATACTCTATAGGTAAACACCTCAAACTATCATTTAATCCTGATTTTTTTGCATGATAGCCTAGATCTAGGTGTCCCCTAGCTGTGGTGTGTGTTTGGTGAAGTTTTGCATTGATTTCGTATCCGTATCGGACACGTATCATATTCTATTTGCAAGTGTTTGTTAGAATGCCTCAATAGAATTTATTTTGATAATTTCGAAAAGTTTTTGAATGATCTTGTAGTCCTATGTGTGCAGATCACAATCCCTCTTGTCTGAGTCGATCCTTGTGCCATTTTTGTGTCGAAAACTAACATGGACACGTAGCATGAGACCGTGTCTAGAGTGTCCTGCTGCCACACATGTTATGCTCACTGCACAGGCCACGTGGACCCACCAAACTTGGTGTAGAGATCGGGGCAGTGACTGACAAGCCACTCGCCCAGTCCCACGACTCCTTGCGTCGTATCGGATATGATATTAGGCCCGTATGCATTTTATATCGTACACTACAGTGTGTATTTTGCTCACTGACACGCACCTTGTGTCCGCACTGGACGTGTCGTGAATGCCTCATGAGTTGTCGAATGTGTAGCCCTACATGTGGGCTACACGTGGGTATGACCACGAGACGTGTCGTGTCTCGTTGCGTGTCAACGAGAGCCATGATACGCCGCACGAGACTGCCTGAGTGCAGTTTACTGACACCATGTTATTTCGAGATTGGACACATTTGTGTCCAGTTTTTGGACCCAAATCAACTGTATGACACATACACGGGTGCACTAACAATTACCAACCCATTAAACTGAATATTGATGTGTTTTGAATTCGAAATTGAGTTTCCCCCATTTTTCTGATACTAGGTTCTGAGAATTGAATTCCTGAGTTTATTTATGTTTAAACTAATTTTAGATGATTAATTTATCATGATTAGATCACATATATATGTCTGAGATTAAGTCTACATGTTGGGATTCATGTTAGCTTGGATTATGGGTTTTCGAAATGCTAAAGGAATGTTAAAAACTGAAAACTGGAATCTGTGAATACACAGATTTATGAATGACACACACATGTTCATACACACTTATCTGTGTTGATTTCTAATATATATGTTCGCATTGAACTGTCAGAACCTAAGCACACCTTATGAATTACACTCACACACCCATGTCACCAGCCTATCACAGAAATCCGAACACACACTCACATTTACCCTAACCTAAAACCTGAGAACATCCTATATGTCCAGCTACCTACACACACACACATGAAAACTAACTGAGAACACCCTACTGCTGCTATACACACACATTGAGACACACACACAGGAAACCTGAGAACCTGACTACTGCTACACTCTAAAACCTGGGAACCTATACACACACCCCCTATCTACTGTATACACACACACACCCTACTGCTACTGTCACTCTATCCCTCTCTCTCTATATATGTATATATATAAATATCTATATTCTTGCTAATATATAATATATATGTATTTTGTATATGTAAATGTAGTGAATACATATATGTGTATGCCAATATAGATTTGTATATGGCATATAGCCCTATATGGTCTTCCTATATGTATGCCTATGTATACATTATGTGTATATGGGTATGGATATACATGAATTGTGTGTTGATAGTTTGTGTAGTGTTGTGACTTGTGTGAATGCTAGGATAGACATGGTTAGGCTTAGTGAGACTTGTCTGGGTTAGGACTTGACCTAGTTTGACTAGTGTAGTTGACTAGAGTTGACCAAAGGTTGACTTTAGCCTAGATTGACCGAAACATCAAGTAGATTGAATTGTAGTGTTCTATTTTACCATTTTTGACATATTGTGACTTGTGCTGTTCTAAATAGGAGTCAGACACCCTCCTCAGACAGTATATTCACTTCAGATACTCATGATATCAGGCGAGTACATTCTCTGACCGTTTCATACTTGATAGGATTTACGTTTACGCTCTAGATTACTTTACTTGATGATGTCACGTTGTTAACACGGATTGGTACTATGGATCCCTTCATGAGATGTTATCCCCCTCGGGAGCATCGGGTTACAGTATGTCATGTGTGTTTTACTTTTATCATGTACTCCGGTGCTTTCACCATTCATGTGCACTCTTGTGATTCATGTACTCTCATGTTCACAGAGCCCCCATGTATACAATCATGTGTACCCTTTTATGGGCCTTCATGTGATATCATGTGCAATAACATAACCTATCTGGATCCTTGTGTATTGATTAGGGTACGGGGGAGTATAAATGGTCATGTGAACAATTCCAAAGTAGTATACTCATGTGCAAACTCTTAGATTACTCATGTGCAAATTCAAGCCATTTACATGTCTATCTTGTACTCTAAATCACTAGTCCACTGATAAGTTCTTTACTTATATTAGATATTTTCTTACAGTCATCTCTTTTACTTCATGTATATTCTTCAGCGTTTCATGTATCTTACTCTATTGTATATTTATATATCTTGTTATATTATGAACTGCGTGAGATATACTGTGCTCGCTCCTATCCTGACTGGACCTGTTGAAAATATTACAGAAGACGAGGAAGAGGCATGTTGCACCACTTACTATGGGACAACACTAGAGGACACCTGTGACTTGGACTTCCAGCAGGATCCATTACCTGCTGACGACACTCCCTTAGTTTAGTTTCTTATTTCAGTTGTATCTCATCTGGATATTGTATTAGAGATTATGATGAGGTGGATTTGTGGATCTTGTTAGATGTTTATCATAGACACTTTGGATTCTCTCTTTATCGTATTTTATCTGTGGTTTCTGTTGATATTCTTATCTATCTTATCGTACATCTTCCTTAGCTGTGATTGAGATTTGTACTTTATATTATTCCTCCATTCGGAGAGTATAACTGTGCAATGTACCTTATAACTGTTAGATGTATGTGACTTAGGACAGCGTTCTACCGCCGACAATGCGGCGTCGGCTGGACGTACCAACTTCTCGTACTCTTACACTAGGTGCGGGCCGTGACACGTTTTAGTGGTGGCCCATGCAGGTCTAGATTTATGGTAGTATTCTAACTAGAGTACCACTGCAGCCTGTAGTAGGATTAGGATATTTTGAAGGTACTCAATCACATTAGGAAAACTCTTAATCAGATTCCTTTTATCTAAATTTGCTGCTTATTGTCTTCCCTTGAATATATACTATCCTCCTTCGCTATTTCGACTCATTCTTAGAAATTGTTCTTGTTTGGTCTGTCTTCAGGATGGTTGAGACTAGATCTCATTGCCCAGGACAGGGGGACACTGCTGAGAGGTCTGCCACCTCTCGTCCTGTACAGCCAGCCCCCGGTACCACAGCACTAGTTATGCCAGCTGGGGTGGGTGTTTCAGCTGCACTCGGAGGAGCTCCTCCACCAGTTTGCAGGCAGAGCCCAGTAATTCCAGAGATGCTCCAGCAGCAGCAGCCGCCTTCACGATCCGTCGATGCAGTCCAGCTGTTCACTTTCTTCCAGCAGTTCATCCAGGCCAAGCAGGATCAGCTGCAGTGTTAGACGGCGGAGTTCAGTCGGGGCATCGGTCTGGCTCTAACGATAGTTGAGAGGGCTACAGCTCAGCCTCTGGCAGTTTAGCAGCAGCATCAGCCGAAGGAGAAGGGCATACAAGATTTCCGAATGATGCACCCACGGGACTTCAGGGGTACAGAGGGGATCATGTATGCAAATGAGTGGATCGAGCACGTGGAGGAGATCTTCAGGCTAGCAGAGATTCCAGCGAGACTGCAGATTGAGGCGGCGGCTAGTTTGATGCAGGATTTGGCTTACACGTGGTACCAGACCGACCCGAGGGTTGGTACAGTTGGGAAGACTTGGGCAGCTTTCAAGAAGCTGTTCAATAAGAATTTTTTCCCTGACGCATTGCTTGGTGCCCTCGAGACGAAGTTTGAGGCTTTGGTGCAGGGCAGTCAGACTATCGAGGAGTACGCCGGAGAGTTTTACCGTCTGGGCAGATTTGTTGAGGGTCTTTCTGAGGCGACGAAGGCCCGGAGGTTCAGGAAGGGGCTAGTTAAGGAGGTGAAGTTCTATACCAAGAGTGCCCACAACGCCACTTTTGAGGAGATCCTGGTGGGTGCCTTAGCAGCAGAGGATGATCTTGAGCTGAGGCTAAAGAGGGGGCGAGACACTCAGGGAGCCAGTGGTAGCGGAGGGCCGGCCAAAAGGCCGTACTTTCAACAGTGGCACCAGCAGAGACAGTTTCAGGGTTAGGGCCGTACACCTTTCCAGTAGGTGCAGCAGCAGCCGAGGGTTCAGCCGCAGGCACTCAGGCAGCAGCCCGTCAGTTGTGGTTTCTGCAAGAAACTAGGGCATGTGTAGAATGACTACAGGAAGAGGCTCGGGAGGTGCCTACTCTGTGGTTTGGCAGAGCACCAGTTGAGGGAGTGCCATCTATCTTCGGGACGAGCAGCTCAGAGAGCGGGGGCCAGAGCCCCAGCAGTACAGCAAAAGGGACCGTTGCCGACTCAGCAGCAGCGGTTCATGCAGCATCAGCAGGCCAGGCGAGGCCAGCAGGGGTGAGCTTTCGCCATGGCGGCCGAGGATACAGAGGCTATTGGGGAGCAGATCACAGGTTCTGTTCATCTCGACTCCATTCCAGCTTTCGCCTTATTTGATTCCGGGGCTTCCCACAGTTTTGTGTCTGTACCATTTGCTATTAGACACTGTCTTATATCTGAATCATTGCCTAGGACCTACAAGATCATGATCGGGGGTGGTATTATCCTCGTGAGTGATGTTTGTAGAGGGCGGAGTGTTATTTTAGAAGGCCGGGAGTTGGAGGTGAATATGCTCGTAATGCCACTACCGAACTACAAAATTGTATTAGGTATGGATTGGTTGAGCAGGCATCACGCCAGCATAGATTGCCGTAGGGGTAGAGTTCTGTTCGGAGCGCCAGGAGAGCCAGAGTTCGATTTCACCCGACGGCAGGCGGAGTAGAGCAGTGGACTTGTCTGCGAAGTCTCAGTCGAGAAGCAGACAGTTCCACATCCTTTGATTGCGGAGTTCATGGACGTCTTTCCAAAGGATTTGCCAGGACTTCTACCAGACAGAGATGTTGAGTTCATGATAGACTTGGTTCCCGGTACGAAACCGATTTCTCAGCATGTCTATCGAGTGAACAACAGCGAGTTGGTGGAATTGAAGAAGCAGGTGGATGAGCTGCAGGACAAGGGCTTCATCCGATCGAGTTCTTTACCTTGGGGTGCACCGGTACTCTTTGTACCCAAGAAGGATGGGTCGGTACGGATGTGTATCGACTATAGGTCACTCAACAACTTCACAATCAAGAACAGATACCCATTGCCACGGATTGATGCTCTCTTTGATCAGTTGAACGGAGCTCGGGTTTTCTCGAAGATTGATCTGAGGTCAGGTTATCATCAGGTAAAGGTGAAGAAGGACGATATCCCGAAGACCGTATTCAGGATGCGGTATGGTCAGTTTGAGTTCTTGGTTATGCCGTTTGGACTGACCAACACCCCGGCGGTATTCATGAACTTGATGAACAAGGTGTTCCACCAGTACTTGGACAAGTTCGTGGTGGTGTTCATCGATGATATTTTGGTGTACTCGAATACTGAGGAGGAGCATGAGGAGCACTTTAGAGTGGTTCTGGAGACACTCAGGAGGGAGGAGCTTTATGGCAAGCTCTCGAAGTATGAGCTCTTTCTGGACAGAGTTGACTTCTTGGGTCATGTGTTGACTGGAGATGGGATCTCAGTAGAACCAAAGAAGATCACGACAGTTGAGGCTTGGTCGGCACCGAGTTCAGTAGCAGAGATCAGGAGCTTCTTGGGATTGGCAAGCTATTACAGAAGGTTCGTGCATGATTTCTCCCGAATTGCAGAGCCATTGACTAGGCTGACCCGAAAGGATGCAGAGTTTATTTGGTCAAAGGAGTGTCAGGTCGCTTTTGATGAGTTGAAAAAAGCGGCTGACGACAGCTCCGATTCTGACATTGCCATCAGGATCAGGAGGGTTCACTATCTGCAGTGATGCCTCAGGAAAGGGTTTGGGTTGTGTCTTGCAGCAGCATGGAAAGGTGATTGCCTATGCTTCCAGGTAGTTACGTCCCTATGAGAAAAACTATCCTATCTGCGACTTGGAGTAGGCAGTAGTGATATTTGCTTTGAAGTTGTGGAAACACTACTTATATAGAGAGTGGGTGGAGATCTTCACAGATCATAAGAGCTTGAAGTATGTGTTTACACAGAAGGAGCTCAACATGAGGCAGCGCAGGTGGTTGGAGTTGATGAAGGACTTCGATATTTCACTACAGTATCACCTAGGGAAGGCCAACATGATTGTCGATGCCTTGAGTAGGTATCTGACAGCCATGTGTTTGACTATGGATCGTCACTTGATAGCAGATTTGGAGAGCCTGGGGATTGAGGTGATTGTGCCAGGAGTTCAGATGCAGATGTGGGGCCTTCAGATTCAGTCGAACTTGATGGAGAGGATCAAGTCGACGCAGTTCGAGGATGTTGCTCTGCGGTGTATCCGAGAGCAGGTTCGAGCATGACGAGTTTACTCTTGCAGAGGATGGCGCTTTGGGGCACGGTTCCAGGCTGTGTGCCCAGTGGAGAGCTAAGGGAGTAGGTCATGCAGGAGGCCCACCGATCTCAGTACTCTATACATCTAGGGGCTGACAAGATGTAGGGATCTGAGGGAGCACGTGTGATGGTATGGGATGAAGCGGGAGGTAGCTCGCTTCGTAGCCAGATGTTTGGTCTGTCAGCAGGTCAAGGCAGAGAGGCAGAGGCCAGGAGGTTTGTTGCATCCGTTGCCCATTCCAGAGTGAAAGTGGGAGCATATTATGATGGATTTTGTTTCTGGATTGTCGCGTACAGTAAGAGGGAAAGACGTGATTTGGGTCATCGTAGACAACTTGCAGCAGATTATCAGGATTTATGGAGTTCCGGTCAGCATTGTCTCGGATCGGGATAGTCGCGTTACTTCCTATTTTTTGCGGAGTCTACAGACTAGTTTGGGCACTTAGCTCAAATTTAGTACTACATACCACCCTCAGACGGACGGTAGTCAGAGAGGATTATTCAGACGCTCGAGGACAAGCTGCGGACGTGCATCTTGGATTTTGGAGGATCTTGGGAGGATCATCTGCACTTGGTGGAGTTTGCTTACAACAATAGTTTTCAGGCCAGCATTGAGATGTCACCCTTCGAGGCACTGTACGGGCGTAGATGTCGTACACCCTTATCTTGGGATGATGTTGAAGAGCGAGCTTTATTGGGACCAGAGATGGTTGTTGACGCAGCCGAGAAGGTGAAGCTCATCAGGGACAGACTTTGCGTGGTACAGGACAGACATTGGCATTGGGCCGATAGCCACCGGAGGCCTTTGGAGTTTGAGGTACAGCTTACAGATAGGATTAGAAGTAGGTTGTTTGTTTGTGTTGTTTGATCATGTTTAATTATTTTGTAACTTGAGACCTTGTTTGTGTTTAGGTCGGAGACCTAGTTTTTCTAAGGATATCTCCAACTCGTGGTACCATACGTTTTGGTGGAGGTGGGAAGCTTAGCCCGCACTTTATCGGACCTTTTATGATCAGCGGAAGAGTCGATGACGTGGCATACAGGCTAGACTTGCCACCTGCACTTGTGGATGTCCACAAGATATTCCACGTATCACAGTTGAGACAGTATGTGGTGATCCTAGCCATGTACTTGACCATTCGGAGATTGAGGTGGGGCCTACTCTCAGTTATCCAGAGTAGCCAGTGGAGATTCTGGATCGTCGGAAGAAGGTACTGATAAACCAGGTGATACCCTTGGTTTACGTCGCATGGAGGCATCATTCTCCAAAAAAGTCTACCTGGGAGCGGGAGGATGAGATGCGCGAGCGATACCCATATATTTTTGGACCTTGAGGTATGATTGTCTATCCTTCTCATCAGTTTAGTTTCGCCTTTCAATTTCGAGGTCAAAATTCTTTTAAGGAGGGTAGATTTGTCACTATTATATTTTAGCTTGAGGGTATTTTGGTCATTTTGGATTTATTTTGAATTATTGGAGTGGTGGTGGTTATTTTTGGCCTTTGCTAGTTGAGACTTTGGAGACTAACCTAGATGTTGACTTTAGCTATGGTGACATGATTAGCATGGTGGGACCCTAGTCTAACTTAAGTCAACCCAAGTTAAGTTATTTTGAATTGTTTCATATAGAGAATAAATGATTTAGGTTCATAGACTTTTGACTTATGGATTGATTTCATCTAGCATTGAAACTTGGCCCAAGCCCATTAGTCATAACCCTAACCCTAATTCCTTCCTTACATAGCCGGCCACATAGGGATTCTCCCCTATTTAATCTCTCTTCCCAGTTCTTGCCTCTTTTGCATCTCAACAACTTTTGGAAAGAAAGAGGTATTGGTCCTTCTTCTCCAATCCATAACTCTTTCATTTTAATTCATTTTTGACTCTAGTCTCTTGATTAGAACCTAATCCTACTATATTTTCTGTTCATGGAGAGAAATCTCAGATTTGGCAAAATTTGGAGCTTTTGGCTTGCAAGAGGAATCTTCCTATTTGGGACTTTTTCCTTGTGATTGATACTCTATAGGTAAACACCTCAAACTATTATTTAATCTTGATTTCTTTGCATGATAGCCTAGATCTAGGTGTCCCCTAGCTGTGGTGTGTGTTTGGTGAAGTTTTGCATTGATTTCGTGTCCGTATCGGACACGTATCATATTCTATTTGTAAGTGTTTGTTAGAATGCCTTAATAGAATTTATTTTGATAATTTCGAAATGTTTTTGAATGATCTTGTAGCCCTATGTGTGTAGATCACAATCCCTCTTGTCTGAGTCGATCCTTGTGTCATTTTTGTGTCAAAAACTGACACGGACACGCAGCACGAGACAGTGTCTCGAATATCCTGCTGCCACACGTGTCGTGCTCACTGCACAGGCCACATGGACCCACCAAACTTGGTGTAGAGGTCAGGGCAGTGACTGACAAGCCACTTGCCCAGTCCCACGACTCATCGTGTCGTGTCGGACACGATATTAGGCCCTCACGTATTTTACATCGCACACTGCACTGTATATTTTGCTTATATACACACCTCGTGTCCATACTGGACGTGTCGTGAATGCCTCGTGAGTTCTCGAATGTGTCGCCCTACATGTGGGCTACAAGTGGGTATGACCACGAGACGTGTCGTGTCTCTTGGCGTATCCACGAGAGCCATGACGTGCCGCACGAGACTGCCTGAGTGCAGTTTGCTGACACCATGTTATTTCGAGATTAGACACTTTTGTGTCCAGTTTTTGGATACCAAATCAATTGTATGACACATACACAGGTGCACTAACAATTACCAACCCATTAAACTGAATATTGATGTGTTTTGAATTCGAAATCGAGTTTCCCCTAATTTTTCTGATACTAGGTTCTGATAATTGAATTCCTGAGTTTATTTATGTTTAAACTGATTTTAGATGATTAATTTATCATGATTAGATCACATATATTTGTCTGAGATTAAGTCTACAAGTTGGGATTCATGTTAGCTTGTATTATGGGTTTTCGAAATGCTAAAGGAATGTTAAAACTGACAACTGGAATCTGTGTATACACTGATTTTTGAATGACACACACATGTTCATACACACTCACCTGTGTTGATTTCTAATATACATGTTCACATTGAACTGTCAGAACCTGAGCACACCCTATGAATTACATTCACACACCCATGTCACCAGCCTATCACAGAAATCCGAACAAACACTCACATTCACCCTAACCTAAAACCTGAGAACATCCTATATGTCCAGCTACCTACACACACACATGAACACTAACTGAGAACACCATACTACTGCTATACACACACATTAAGACACACACACACACACATACAGGAAACCTGAGAACCTAACTACTGCTACACTCTAAAACTTGGGAACCTATACACACACACCCTATCTGCTATATACACACACACACACCACTGTATACACACACACATTGTATATACACACACACACACAGGAACATGGTACACACACACTCTATTATTATGCACACACACACACCCTACTGCTACTGTCACTCTATCCCTCTCTCTCTATATATGTATATATATAAATATCTATATTCTTGCTAATATGTAATATATATGTATATTGTCTATATGTATTTTGTATATGTAAATGTGGTGAATACATATATGTGTTTGCCAATATAGATTTGTATATGGCATATAGCCCTATATGGTCTTCCTATATGTATGCCTATGTATACATTATGTGTATATGGATATGGATATACATGAATTGTGTGTTGATAGTTTGTGTAGTGTTGTGACTTGTGTGAATGCTAGGATAGACATGGTTAGGCTTAGTTAGACTTGTCTAGGTTAGAACTTGACCTAGTTGACCTAGTTTGACTAGTGTAGTTAACTAGAGTTGACCAAAGGTTGACTTTAGCCTAGATTGATCGAAACATCATGTAGAATGCATTATAGTGTTCTATTTTACCATTTTGGACATATTTGACTTGTGCTATTAGATAGGAGTCAGACACCCTCCTCAGACAGTATATTCACTTCAGATACTGAGGATATCAGGCGAGTACATTATCTGACCATTTCATACTTGATAGGATTTACATTTACGCTCTAGGTTACTTTACTTGATGCTAACACGTTGTTAGCACGGATTGGAACTATAGATCCCTTCATGAGATGTTATCCCCCTCGGGAGCATCGGGTTACAGTATGTCATGTGCGTTTCACTTTCATCATGTACTCCGGTGCTTTCACCATTCATATGCGCTCTTGTGATTCATGTACTCTTATGTTCATAGAGCCCCCATGTATACAATCATGTCCACCCTTTTATGGGCTCATGTGATATCATGTGCAATAACATAATCTGTCTGGATCCTTGTGTATTGATTGGGGTACGGGGGAGTATAAATGGTCATGTGAATAATTCCAAAGTAGTATACTCATGTGCAAACTCTTAGATTACTCATGTACAAATTCAAGCCGTTCACATGTCTATCTTATACTCTAAATCACTAGTCCACTGATAAGTTCTTTACTTATAGTAGATATTTCCTTACAGTCATCCCTTTTACTTTATGTATATTCTTCAGCGTTTCATGTATCTTACTCTATTGCATATTTATATATCCTGTCATATTATGAACTGCGTGAGATGTACTATGCTCGCTCTTGTCTTGACTAGACCTGTTGAAAATATTATAGAGGACGAGGATGACGCATGTTGCACCACTTACTATGGGACAGCACTAGAGGACACCTGTGACTCGGACTTCTAGCAGGATCCATTACCTGCTAACGACACTTCCTTAGTTTAGTTTTCTTATTTCAATTGTATCTCATCTGGATATTGTATTAGAGATTATAATAAGGTAGATTTGTGGATCTTGTTAGATGTTTATTTTAGACACTTTGGATTCTCTCTTTATCATATTTCATTTGTGGTTTCTGTTGATATTCTTATCTATCTTATCGTACATCTTCCTTAGCTGTGATTGAGATTTGTACTTTATATTATTCCTTCATTTGAAGAGTATAACTGTGCAATGTACCTTATAACTGTTAGATGTATGTGACTTAGGACAGTGTTCTACCGCCGACACTGCGGCATAGGCTGGATGTCACGACCCGCACCCAGTGTAGGGACACGAGAAGTGGGTACGTCCAGCCTATGCCGCAGTGTCAGCGGTAAAACGCTGTTCTAGGTCACCATCTAATCAACAACTCATGCAATTATATACTATACCTGTCACAATCTCAACTCCTAATGGAGGACAAGTATAAGATACGATAATACTCCATCACAATCTAAGCACGATAAGATAACACATGAGTCTAACAACTATATAAAACTCAAGCTACTTAAATAAACTTCTAAACAACATCTCAAACAATCTCAAATACAACTCAATTTCCACTTATTACAAACAAGTTCTAAAAGTGAAACTAAACCATAAACTAGTAATCTACTCCAAGCTCTAGTGGTCCTCTAGACTAGCTGTGAATCTCCAGGTTACCTGTAATATTTTCAATAGGTCCAGTCAGGACAGGAACGAGCACAATATATCTCACGCAGTTCATAACATGTTAGGAAATATAAAGCATACAAAAGAGTAAGATACATGAATTGTAAGAAGATGTACATGAAAATGAGAGAAAATTTATAACTGAAAATATATACAGAATAAGTAAAACTGCAAGTACTAGTAATTTAAAGCACAATATGGTTATGTAAACGGCTTAGGTTATACAATAACAATAGGTAACTCCATCATACGTGAGTGTAAAATGGATGCATACAGTAGTCGTACAATAGGATTTGATTACATAACCATTTCCTACTCACCCTCCCCAATCAATACACAAGGATCCAATCCAGTTACGCTACCTTGTACAATAGTTCTCCATGAAGCTCATGTGATCATGAGAGTACAAGATGCACAATGAGTATACATGAATAGGGGTGTACAATAAATACAATATGTTCATGAAACGCACATCACAATATGTATCTGTTGAACACAATGGAGATAACATCGCAGGAGAAGATCCATATAGTACCAATCCGTGATAACAATCATGCCAGTATCAAGTAAAGTAATCTAGAGCAAGAATATAAGTCCTGACAAGTATAAAACGATCAGAGAATATACTCGCCTGATACCCTGAACAACTGATATGAATAGATGTCCGAACTGGTATCACAGAGTCCTATTTAGAGTAAAACAAGTTATTAAGAGTTTAATATATATGGTAATTGAAATTATAATGCAATCTACATGAGTCTAAGTCAATCTAGGTCAAAGTAAACTCTTGGTCAACTCTGGTCAACTATAAAGTCAAACTAGGTCAACTCTAGTCAATTGTGGTCAAACTAGATAGGGTTGGGTCAACAATAGCTAACTAGTCTAGATTAGTCAATTCTAGGTCTAAACAAACTAAGTATATGTAAATCAAGTATCCAAGATAGCTACTAACACATAGCCTAAGTCACTT
This sequence comes from Iris pallida, assembly GCA_029216955.1. Taxonomy (NCBI): domain Eukaryota; kingdom Viridiplantae; phylum Streptophyta; class Magnoliopsida; order Asparagales; family Iridaceae; genus Iris; species Iris pallida. Next base: position 21,471,188 of record JANAVB010011397.1, on the reverse strand, counting down.
GCTAAACCAAGCACAAAACTAAGCCATAAGCTAACAAGGCACACAAACTTAGTCATATAATATGTATATATTATTCACATTAACATATTCATATATATATAGGAAAGCTATATATATAGGCACATACATATATATACATAGAGAGAGCGAAGGAGAGGTAAAAGAGTAAGTGAGTGTGTATGTGACATGTGTGTGAAAGGATATGTGTTAATGTTCTCAGATTTAGTGATAGGTAGGTGTATGTGACATAGGATACATGGTGTCAAAGGATATATGAATGCGTGTGTGTAAAAGGTTATAGGTTAACTCAGTTTATAGAAATACATACATACATACTTACATTACATACATGCATACATACATATCATATACATACTTGCATTCATTCATGCGCCTATACATACATAAATAGATGCATACATACATATTTGAATACATTATATACTTGCATACATTATATTTCATATATGCATCCTCTATATTATATTACATTCAAATATCATTAAGTTGCATACACATACTTATTTTCATTATATATATGTCATTCATGCATAATACATAAATACATGAATCTATACATTATATACATTGTATATAACATGAAAAAATAGAAGAGGGAAAACTGAAATGGAAAGGGAAGGGAAGGAAAATGAAAGAAAAAGGGAAAATAGTGGACATATACATGCTTGCATCATATATTCTACATTACCATACATGCTATCATTATATATTGTATTACATTATGTATACATTATGCATTCATATATATCATTACATGTATAGCTTGCATTCATATCTAGCATTCATTATATACTTTCATGCATACATTGTATATCATTCTTTCATTCATGCATTTATGCATTGCTTACATACATTACATTGATTTCATTCCTACATGCTTGCATTCAACCATATATATATATATATATATATATATATATATATATATATATATATATATATATATATATATATATATATATTTTATATATATATATATTTATATATTTTATATATATATATATATATATATATATATATATATATATATATTTTATATATATATATATATATATATATATATATATATCATTTCATTCATCTAACATATCATGCATTACATACTCTTCATTCATTTAATATCCATACTACATAGGCTCATAGGTTACACAAAATGCTTATGTCGTATAGTCACTCTTCTACTTAAAACCAATACTGTACCAATTGGGCCTTCACTAAATTCTAGGATTAAATTATGTCGTAGCCCTTTGTATTAGCTTTTCGAAACTTTAAACGGATCGCATTTTCGTGTCCGAAAGCTCCTGGAATCGCAAAAACACCGAAACGCGTTCGTCTTTCTTTCAGTTGACACTCAAATAATTTTACAGAAAGTTTCAAAACGAATTTGGCTTATTAAAATATATATTTGGAAAGCTAACTTCGATACGGTTCTTTTAAAAAAATGGGAGATAAATCAGAGTTTTAAGCTAAAATTTGTGACATTTCTAAGTTGCTCTGGCTTCTAAAAATGTGGATAAAAATTATGACGAATTTGGGTTGGCCAAGGTATACTTGGATACCAACATAGGTATCCAAATGAAACTCATTCTAACCATTCTAACTAAGATCAATCCACTCTCTAACCATTCTAAAATCGAATTTAAATATCTATTTAAACTATTATCATACATACATACATATGGGGTGTCCTAATTTGGTATCTATCAAGTTGGACACAAGACACACCTATAACATCCTCAAATGGACTCCAAATGGTCTCAAAATTGAATCTAAAGGGGACACATGCATGGGGTGGATCCTTTGGATTCAAAACTAATTAATATACAAAGGAAATCAAGTTAGAGGATAGGTTTTGTCACGCCCCGACCCGGAATCACCCGAATCATCGTCCTCGCAGGGGGCGTGATGCCGCACGAGCCTGAAGTTGCGCTCGTGCAAGGCAAGATGACAAGTTCTCAAATGGTTATCTTTTGATTCGATATTAACAACGAAAGGAAACAGAGTATACAAAACAATTCTCTTTATTGATATCCGAAACTGAGGTTACAATGGCTTTCGATAGCCTAACAAGATGTCGAATCAAAAGATAACCATTTGAGAACTTGTCATCTTGCCTTGCACGAGCGCAACTTCAGGCTCGTACGGCATCACGCCCCCTGCGAGGACGATGATTCGGGTGATTCCGGGTCGGGGCGTGACAGGTTTTACCTATTGGTAGTGGAATTCCAATGAAAATTTTTAGGACACGGCTCCGATACGAAGATCTATCCAAAAGGATACCTCCTTTTGCACCATGCCCAAATTCTTGGATAGAATCCTTCTTTGATGGTGTAGGATGGATTAGGAGAAGTTTGGATGGAGGAATGTGAGGGAAAGGAAATCAAATCAAAGAGGAAAGCTCTCTAATTTGGGGAAGAACACTTAGGGTTCTATGTAGAGGTAAAAAGATGCAAGGGTTTTCTTAAGGATTCTTTATAGGAAGGGAGGGGGCACTTGATAGCTGGTCATTAGATGAATTAGGGTTAGTTTTTCATGTAGATGAGTGGCTAGGAGTTGTCCACCCAATTCTAAGCCTTCCTATTGGTTCAACTAGTCATAAGGCTTTCTTTTTCACAAATATCCTAAGGGGTAAATATCTTACTATGAAATATCTAGATATTGTTAATCTAATTTAACCATTAAGTCTGTAACCTTCTAACTAAACCTCCATGAGCATCATTAACATCTAGGTTTAGTCAAAACTAGGTTAGTCTCTAACAATTCAATTAGCACAATACTAATTAATCAAAATTTATTTTCATTAATAAGTCAAAAATTATCAAAATACCCTTAGGCTAAAAAGTCACAATTAGTCATCCTAATCACATGATTAGGTCCCCATGGTCATGGTTAGTCTCTAGGGTTACACTAGTTAACCATCAAAATCACAATTCAACATTTTAAATAGTTTTAAAATAATTAAAAATTACCAAAAATCATAACATGGTTTAAATATCATTATTAAATGATTATAATTACAAAATTTCAAAATTACCCTCATTTTAGAAACTGGGTGCTACAAGTCTACCCTCCTTAGAAAAATTTCGTCTTCGAAATTAAGATGGTCGTACTCCTTCTAGATTAAACTCCCAACAATCAAGGTCAAGAAAACTATATCAAAAACATGCAAATTGTGTTCCTACTAGTCGTGATATTACGGTCTTGATCAGGGTCACTATACTATCTATCACAGCACAAAACATCCTGACAGGTACTAATGGAACCACACAACAAGATGGTAAGAAGAACATGAAAGAAAGACCTGCTAACCCGTCACCCATAGCGTTGGTCTACGCGACTGTCAGCGCAAAAGCCCTGCCTCTCTGGGGTATATCCCTCTGATGGTGCGGGGCACGGTGCTGCGCTACAGGTGGCCTACATCCCTCTATCTAATCCATGATACTCAAGTAATACCCATACTGATATTCTACTCCATTATACTAGGGCACCATCTATATGGTATCTATTCTGTAATCTGATAATCATACCCGTCTATCCAGAACCATGTTACCAGAATCCTCGTCACACCAATAAGTATGGTTGCGATAATCCATAGAGTCTGCAACTAATGTACATACCTCTAGAATTATGGTATTTAAAATTTTTGCATTGCCGCTATCTTGGCAGCGAAAACTTTAAATTCCCACACCCGAGAAATATATCCAAAATCAGACTCTATCTCATCGCCAAACCAGCTAATATGGCTGTAGAAGACTCTAGATTCCGTGACTGAGGCAACCTGGCCCATAATGTTATCTTGGTAGAAAATCAAGTTAATAATGAATACCAAGAATTAAATTCAACGATGAAACGAAACTATCGGAATTGAATTTCGAGATAGTTTATAATGAGATTCTCAAGGGTCATCCCAGGAATCTTCTCAAGTAGTCCTAACTGTGATTGAGTAACTCTTTATACTGCCTAATACTATAGCCTAACAGCAGGCTCGTAGCAGCACTCTAAGTCGAGCACCACTACGAAATCGCACTAGTTGCGACTCTGGCCTGCATGGGCTACCACAAAAATGTGTCATGACCCGTACCCAGTGTAGGGGCACGAGAAGTGGGTACGTCCAGTCTACGCTGCAGTGTCGGCGGTAGAACGTTGTTCTAGGTCACTATCTAATCAACAACTCACACAATTATATACTATACATATTACAATCTCAACTCCGAATGGAGGACAAGTATAAGATACGATAATACTTAATCAAAATCTAAGCACGATAAGATAACACATGAGTCTAACAACTATATAAAACTCAAGCTACTTAAATAAACTTCTAAACAATATCTCAAACAATCTCAAATACAACTCAATTTCCACTAATTAGAAACAAGTTCTAAAAGTGAAACTAAACTAGAAACTAGTAATCTACTCCAAGCTCTAGTGGTCCTCTAGGCTAGCTGTGTAACCCCAGGTTACCTGTAATATTTTCAACAGGTCCAGTCAGGACAGGAACGAGAACAATATATCTCACGCAGTTCATAACATGTTAGAAAATATAAAGCATGCAAAAGAGTAAGATACATGAACTGTAAGAAGATGTACATAAAAATGAGAGAAAATTTATAACTGAAAATATATACAGAATAAGTAAAACTGCAAGTACTAGTAATTTAGAGCACAATATGGTTATGTAAAAGGCTTAGGTTATACAATAACAATAGGTAACTCCATGATACGTGAGTGTACAGTGGATGCATGCAATAGTCGTACAATGGGATTTGATTACATAACCATTTCCTACTCACCCTTCCCAATCAATACACAAGGATCCAATCCAGTTACGCGACCTTGTACAATAGTTCACCATAAAGCTCATGTGATCATGAGAGTACAAGATGCACAATGAGTATACATGAATAAGGGTGTACGATAAATACAATATGTTCGTGAAACGCACATCACAATATGTATCTGTTGAACACAATGGAGATAACATCACAAGAGAAGATCCATATAGTACCAATCCGTGATAACAATCATGCCAGTATCAAGTAAAGTAATCTAGAGCAAGAATATAAGTCCTGACAAGTATGAAACGATCAGAGAATGTACTCGCCTGATACCCTGAACAACTGATATGAATAGATGTCCAAACTGGTATCACAGAGTTCTATTTAGAGTAAAACAGGTTATTAAGAGTTTAATTTATATGGTAATTTAAATTATAATGCAATCTACATGAGTCTAAGTCAATCTAGGTCAAAGTAAACTCTTGGTCAACTCTGGTCAACTATAAAGTCAAACTAGGTCAACTCTTGTCAACTGTGGTCAAACTAGCTAGGGTTGGGTCAACAATGGTCAACTAGTCTAGATTAGTCAATTCTAGGTCTAAACAAACTAAGTATATGCAAATCAAGTATCCAAGATAGCTACTAACTCATAGCCTAAGTCACTTGCTAAATCAAGCACAAAACTAAGCCATAAGCTAACAAGGCACACAAACTTAGTCATATAATATATACTATTCACATTCACATATTCATATACATAGATATATATAGGAAAGCTATACATATAGGCACATACATATATATACATAGAGAAAGCGAAGGAGAGGTAAAAGGGTAAGTGAGTGTATATGTGACATGTGTGTGAAAAGATATGTGTTAATGTTCTCAGATTTAGTGATAGGTAGGTGTATGTTACATGGGATACGTGGTGTCAAAGGATATATGAATGTGTGTGTGTAAAAGGTTATAGGTTAACTCAGTTTATAGAAATACATACATACATACATACATACATACTTATATTACATACATGCATACATACATATCATATATACATACTTGCATTCATTCACGCACCTATACATACATACATAGATGCATACATATATATTTGAATACATTATATACTTGTATACATTATATTTCATATATGCATACTCTACATTATATTATATTCACATATCATTAAGTTGCATACAAATACTTATTTTTATTACATCCATGTCATTCATGCATATTACATAAATACATGAATCTATACATTATATACATTGTATACAACATGGAAAAATAGAAGAGGGAAAACTGAAATGGAAAGGGAAGGGAAAGAAAATATAAGGAAAAGGGAAAATAGTGGACATATACATGCTTGCATCATATATTCTACATTAGCATACATGCTATCATTATATATTGTATTACATTATGTATACTTATGCATTCATATCTATCATTACATGTATACCTTGCATTCATATCTAGCATTCATTATATACTTTCATGCATACATTGTATATCATTCTTTTATTCATGCATTTATGCATTGCTTACATACATTACATTGATTGCATTCCTACATGCTTGCTTTCAACCATATATATATATATATATATATATATATATATATTAATGTAAAGAGGATACATATCATATATATATATATATATATATATATATATATATATATATATATATATATATTATTTCATTCATCTAACATATCATGCATTAGATACTCTACATTCATTTAATATCCATACTACATTGACTCATAGGTTACCCAAAATACCTATGTCATAGTCACTCTTCTACTTAAAAGAAATACTGTACCAATTGGGCCTTCACTAAATTCTAGGATTAAATTATTTCGTAGCCCTTTGTGTTAGCTTTCCGAAACTTTAAACGGATCACATTTTCGTGTACGAAAGCTCCCGGAATCGCAAAAACACCGAAACGCGTTCATCTTTCGTACAGCTGATACTCAAATAATTTTACATAAAGTTTCAGAATAAATTTGGCTTATTAAAATATATATTTGGAAATTTAACTTCGATACGGTTCTTTTAAAAAATGGGAGATAAATCGGAGTTCTAAGCTAAAAGTTATGACATTTCTAAGTTGCTCTGGCTACTAAAAACGTGGATAAAAATTATGACGAATTTGGGTTGGCCAAGATACTTGGATACCAACATAGGTATCCAAATGAAACTCATTCTAACCATCCTAACTAAGATCAATCCACTCTCTAACCATTCTAAAACTGAATTTAAATATCTATTTAAACTATTATCATACATACATACACATGTGGTGTCCTAATTTGGGATCTGTCAAGTAGGACACAAGACACACCTATAACATCCTCAAATGGAGTCCGAATGGTCTCAAAATTGAATCTAAAGGGGACATATGCATGGGGGTGGATCCTTTGGATTCAAAACTAATTAATATACAAAGGAAATCAAGTTAGAGGATAGGTTTTACCTATTGGTAGTGGAATCCCAATGAAAATCTTTAGGACACGGCTCCGATACGAAGATCTATCAAAAAGATACCTCCCTTTTCACCTTGCCTAAATTCTTGGATCGAATCCTTCCTTGATGGTGTAGGATGGATTTGGAGAAGTTTGAATGGAGGAATGTGAGGGAAAGGAAATCAAATCAAAGAGGAAAGCTCTCTAATTTGGGAAAGAATACTTACGGTTCTATGTAGAGGTAAAAAGATGCAAGGGTTTTCTTAAGGATTCTTTATAGGAAGGGAGGGGGCACTTGATGGCTGGTCATTAGATGAATTAGGGTTAGTTTTTCATGTAGATGAGTGGCTAGGAGTTGTCCACCCAATTCTAAGCCTTCCTATTGGTTCAACTAGTCATAAGGCTTTCTTTTTCACAAATATCCTATGGGGTAAATATCCTACTATGAAATATCTAGATATTGTTAATCTAACTTAACCATTAAGTCTCTAACCTTTTAACTAAACCTCCATGAGCATCATTAACATCTAGGTTTAGTCAAAACTATGTTAGTCTCTAACAATTCAATTAGCACAATACTAATTAATCAAAATTCATTTTCATTAATAAGTCAAAAATGACCAAAATACCCTTAGGCTAAAAAGTCACAATTAGTCATCCTAATCACATGATTAGGTCTCCATGGTCATGGTTAGTCTCTAGGTCATGCAGTCTCTATGGTTACACTAGTTAACCATCAAAATCATAATTCAACATTTTAAATAGTTTTAGAAAAATTAAAAATCACCAAAAATTATAACATGGTTTAAATATCATTATTAAATAATTATAATTATAAAATTTCAAAATTACCCTTATTTTAGAAACTGGGTGCTACACTGGACGTACCCAATTTTCGTACCCTTATACTGGGTGCGGGTCGTGACAACACCAGTATCAGAGAGAGTCTACAAAATGGCACCATCAGAATTGGAGATCCTATACAAGATGATTGAAGAAATTTAGAACCAAGAGATTCGTTCGTACTTGTGGATCACCTTGGGGAGCCCCGATACTTCTTGTAAAGAAGAAGGATGGTACGTCAAGATTATGTGTTGATTATCGTACCTTGAATTCTGTAACAATCAAGAACAGATATTCCCTACCAAGGATAGATAATTTATTCGATCAACTCAGTGGGGCAGCAGTATTCTCGAAGATTGACTTGCGATCAGGGTACCATCAGATTAGAGTCAGAGAGCTAGACATCCCGAAGACTACATTCAGATTTAGATATGGGCATTAGGAGTTTCTTGTTATGCCATTCAGTGCGATCAATGCACCAGCAGTATTCATGGATCTCATGAATTGCATATTCATGCCTTATTTGGATCAATTTGTGATTGTGTTTATAGATGAGATCTTAGTCTATAGCAAGAGCGAAGTAGAGCATAAGCAACATCTTCGAGTAGTCCTTCAGATTCTCAAAGAGCACTAGTTGTACGAGAAGTTTAGCAAGTATGAATATTGGCTTGATCATATTTCGTACTTAGGCCATATCATCAGCAGAGGTGGAGTGGAAGTGGACCTCCAGAAGATAGTAGCTATAGAGACATGGCCAGTACCCAGTACCGTCGTAGAAGTTCACAGTTTTCTAGGATTGGCAGACTATCACCGACAATTTGTATCAGACTTCGCTCGAATTTTAGCGCCCTTGATGCAGTTAACCCGCAAGGATGTGCAGTTTGCTTGGACAGCAGAGTGTCAGAGTTGATTTGATAAGTTAAAGCAAGGATTGAGGATGACACCCATTCTCATGCTTCCAGATGGGACAAGAGGATTTATAGTTTATTGTTATGCTTCAGGTAAGGGATTAGGATGCATCTTAATGCAACATGGCAAGGAAATAGCTTATGCATCACGTCGGCTTCGTTATCATGAGAGGAATTATCCAACACAAGACTTGGAGTTAGCAGCGGTGGTTTTCGTACTCAAGCTTTGGATGCATTACTTGTATGGAGATCGGGTAAAGATTTTCATCGACCACACGAGTCTTAAGTATGTGTTTACCCAGAAGGACCTTAACATGCGTCAAAGAAGATGGCTAAAGTTACTAGTGGACTATGACATCAACCTGCAGTATCATCCTGGGAAGGCCAACGTAGTTGCATATGCGTTGAGTAGAAGAGCATGATCTTATTTTCTAACAGCACAGCTAGAGTTATTAGCGGATCTTCAGAAGATGGGAATAGAGATAGTTCTTCCTACCAATATAGCATTGATGGCCAGTATACAAGTTCAGTCCAGTATAGTTGAGAGAATTAAGATAGCACAATCAACGGATTCTAAGCTTCAATGGCTTAGGGCAGAATGTGAAGCAGGACGGAGAGCAGAGTTATGTATTCATGAAGATGGCATGCTCCGATATGGGATCTTTCTGTACCCAGTGGTGACATCAGGCAAGAGATCATGGCAGAGGCTCATAGTTTGCAGTATTCCATTCATCCTGGTGGTACAAAGATGTATCGTAATATTCATCAGCATTTCTGGTAGAATAACATGAAGAGGGAGATAGCCCGGTTTGTCTCTTATTTTTTGGTTTGCCAGTAAGTCAAAAATGAACATAAGAGATTAGCTGGACTTCTTTAGCCTATACCGATCCCAAAATGGAAATAGAAACATATTACCAAAGATTTTGTAGCTGGATTACCTAAATCCCCAGCTGGAAGAGACGTTATATGGGTTATAGTTGACAGACTCACCAAGGTAGCTCATTTTCTTCCTTTCAGAATTGGTTAGTCAATGGATCAGCTTGCAAGGATGTACCTCAGACAGATATTTAGATTGCATGGTGTGGCAGTCAGTATCATATCCGACAGAGATTCGTGATTTATATTGTACTTTTGGCGGAGTCTTCAACAGAGTTTGGGGACTCGTCTCAAGTTTAGTTCAGCTTATCATCTGCAGATAGATGGTCCGTCGGAATGTACGATTCAAACTCTTGAGGATATGTTACGATCATGTTCACTTGACTTCGGTGGTTCGTGGGAAGATCACCTGCATCTAGTGGAATTCTCCTACAATAAAAGTTTCCAGGTCAATATCCAGATGGCACCATTTGAGGCACTGTATGGCAGGAAGTGCAGATCACCTTTAGCCTAGGATGATGTAGGCGAGAGGCAGATGCTTGGTCCAGAAATGGGTACTCGGACTATCGAAGTGGTCAGATAAGTTAAAGATCATCTTCGGGTTGCACAAGATTGTCATCGCCATTAGGCCGATTCTTATCGACATCCTCTTGAGTTTTCTACCGGCGACCACGTATTCCTTAGGATCTCGCCTACCCGTGGCATCATTCGATTCGGCGTACGGGAAAAGCTTAGTCCTAGCTATATAGGGCCGTTTGATTTTCTCAAGCAAGTAGGTGATTTGTCCTATCGTCTCGCTCTTCCGCTGTCGTTACATGAGGTAAATGACATATTCCACGTATCCCAATTGCGATGGTATATCTTGGATTCAAGCGATATCCTCGATCATTCGAAATTGGTTGTTGGTACCAACCTTTCGTATGAGAAAAGGCCCGTATCTATATTGGACTGAAGGATGAAGATACTCAAGAACAAGACCATTAGTTTAGTCCATGTTGCTTGGGGTCATCACTCTTTGGGTGAGTCAACTTGGAAACATGAGGATGATATCCGATCGCGATATCCACACATGTTTGACTCATAAGGTATAATGTCTTCCTTATGCCTTATGCTTTTAATTCCTTACTTGCATGAATGATTGTTTGATTGACTACTAGACATGGACTACCTGTAGTTAGTATAGCTTATCTCGACATCTCTTGTCTTTTAATTAAATTCTGAAGACAGAATTCTTTTAAGGTGGGTAGAGTTGTCACTCCCGTTTTCCGTTATACGCATTTCAGTATACGTGTACGAATTTTTAACATTTGTCAGGTGACCCGTATTTTTGACTTGTCCTTCTCAGCCTAGTCTTGGTTTAGCCTTGACTTGGTTTGGTTCACCTTGGTTCAACTTGGCTTGACTTTGCTTGGTTTGGTTTGGTTTGGGTTGAGATGAGAGGGTTGATATATATACCAAACTCCTCTCTCTCCTCCATTAATTTCATTTACTTTTCTTCTTCTTCATTTACCTCTCCTATCTACCAAGCCCTAGACAAGTGCAACTTGCTTCATGATGGATCTTCATTTTTATTGTTCTATCTCCTTCCTTGCATGATTCTAAGCATCTTTAGAACTTAGGATTTTTAGATTTGATCGATATATTTTTGTAGATCTATGTTTTAAACTTTCTTGTTTTTCTTGGTTTTCATCTATAAAAACTTGGTATTTCCGAAAACTAATGGTTCCATGTTGTGGGGAATTTTATTCTACCTAATTTTGGCTTTTAAACCACTTGATTATGATTTAATTTGAGAAAGTTATGGCATTTTTCGTGTTCATGGGTTCCCGCACATCTTCGGTGCTGCTGGAACGATGAACAGTGCCGCATGCGCGATTCGTTGTCGTGTACCTGTACGTCGTGCTCTCGCGCCCCGTATGTCGTACATCTGCGCGCTGTACATTTTGTGTCCGCGTGCTTGCGCGGTTCATTTATCGTATGCCTGCGCGTCGTGCTCTCGCGCTCCGCGTGCCGTACATCCGCGTGTTGTACATTTCATGGCCCCACAATTGTGCGCCGTGCTCTCGCACCCCACGTGCCATGCATCCGCGTGCTGTGCATTTTACGACCGTGCGCCTGCGCGATTCGTTTGTCGTGCGCCTGTGCGATTCGTTTGTCGTACGCCTGCGTGCTGTGCTCTCGTGCTCTAAGAGCCGTGCATTTACGTGCTGCACGTTTCGCAGCCGTGCACCTGTGCCATTCATTTGTTGCACGCCAGCTCGTCGTGGCCAGTTTTGTCCGCACGCGCGCGTATTGCCATTTTTGCCTGTTTAAGCTATTTTGTTGCTATAATGTTGAAAAACTTAAAACATAAAATTATAGATCTTTGTCTTGGCTTCAAGAATCTTCTTATTTCACCTTAACTGGAGTTCATATGCGACTGATAGCTTTAATCATAGTTCTCTATCTTCTTTGCATGTATTCTATATTTGACCTAAATTGCGACGACCCGACATGACAACTTGGTAATCTGAGCTAGTAACTTGAACTTGAACATGATAATATGATCCCGTTTTGATAATCTTGATAGCGGCCCATCGAGGCACACTCCTGACAGTACTTTTAACATGCAAGTAAACCTGACATGACATGTATAATCTTGATCGCTGTTGTGACAACCAATCTTGACTAGCTAAGTGTAACTCTTGTCTTGACACCAAGGTTGATTTTCCTGATTATGACTGAACAAGCTACATGTCTCGTCTTGCAACATGTTTAGGACATGGATTCCTGGTTACCACGGTCAGGAATTCGTAATAAATTTGACTAGGTTAAACGACTAGATAAATCAAGTAGTTCATATAGAAAGATTTCCCTAGGTACAAGCGATCCCGTTATTCCAGTCACACCTGTGGACTTGTAGCCTACCATCGAGTAGGGCATATTTCCAGCACACTGTTATGTGTTGCACTCCTTGTAAAGTTAAAAGTTCTCTTAATTCTTGATAAACTCTTGTAACCCCACCTGGATAGTCTGTAGGGCTTGTGACTGCAGGAACATCTCAACTGCATCTTGTTAGTAACTAGGCTTGTGATAACCCTAGTTAGCTAATGATATCAAGAAGTTGGACTTGATTGGCCGTGCTGAACGACGTGTCTCATGATTAACATGGAAATTATATTCTACCTATTCTTTTCTTAATACAAGCTAGTATGTTCTTTAAAAGCATGTCTTTTATGTTATTTAATTATGTTCTTTTATCATTTCTCTTATTTTTTGTATGCTGGTTTCAGTTCCTAAGTAGAGCCTCCCTTGTGGCACTTGCTCTTTCTGGGGTCTAACCCAGCTGGTTTTGTATGGCCAGATTTTGGAGTAGCACCCGGGGATCTAACTCCTTCCAGCCAGATGGTGAACACTAGCTGTAATCGTGGCAATGAGTGGGTTTTCTTATTTTGCTCTCCCAATCTATTGTAAATTATTCTTTTGTGGCGTTTAGCCACCGAGCAAGTGTTAGCTCGTGTTGAAACATAAATTATGTCTGCCTAAGGGCTGTTACATGATTGACAAATCCTAAGGTTGATCATGTATGACTTAACTCTTGCTAGTCTTCTCATTTTGTATGACTAGCTTCATGATTATCTGAATATGTAATTTTTGGGACGCCTTACTTTGTATGTCTGATGATCTAACATCTTGTAACATTTATTTGCTTGGTTGAGATTGAGACACTAGGCTTGTTCTTGACCATAAGAGAGTGTTGGCTTGTAGATAAACCTTCATGCATCTAGACAGCCGTAACGGTATTGCGAGGTGGGTTGCACTTCAATGTATGTAGCTGGCTGTGTCTGTCCCCCGTTCTCCAATATTCTAGTTCTGGGGTGTGACAGGGCTGGAGCATCTGCTGGGCTGTGGCTGGATCAGGTGGAGGTGGAGGGTGAGGGAACTTTCTAGACCTAAATAGCTTAGAAGCCGTTCTATAGATAGGACACAAATCTAGATCGATGTCAAATTTTTGGAAGATGACTACCAAATGCATAGGGTAAAGAAGGTTTCGGCCTGCTTGCCGACAACTGATCATGGATGCTATCATAGTATTGAGGAAATAAAATATAACCCCAGAATGTATATGATATATAGCAGATAGCTCTAAGAGCGTGATCTCATCAATGGATCCCGTCTTAGGTAGCAGAGATGAATAGATGATATAATGGAGTTCATAGAAATGTTGGTTGAGGTGACGTGCATACAACCTTGTCCAGGGAACCGAACTCGGATGAGACAACGCTACTTTGAAAAACTCAAGAGTCATGTCAGCAGGAACTTAAACTTTATTAATATCAACTAGAGCGTCTTGCCGCTGACACATGAATGAATATTGTCGTATGCTTCTTGCATGTTGCAATAAAATATGTGGACAACATTGTCATAGATTGAGTTGGAAGTCTCTAGAAATTCTCGGAGTCCTAGGTTTTCAAAAGTAGTAGCATACTCCGAGAGAACAGTAAATTTAATGGTCTTTCCCGGGCAAATTTCCTGATACCGAAAAAGAGTAAACCAAGAGATTGATCTCTCAGAAGAGAAAAAGAGAGACGAGTCAATGTCCTCATTGTCATTGGGACGAGCGGGACAGAACATATTGATAGGTTCATACTCTAAAGTGGAGGATGAAGCGGCGTCTCTAGTTTTCTTCCTCTTGGGAATTCTAGAAGCTATGAAAAAATTAAGAAGGAAACGGTAGAGATAACCTCAATGGAGATCAAAAATTGGTGGACAACGCCTTCCTAGAGCCTTTATATCCAAGAAATTAGGTTTTTGAGTCTTGGAAAGGGTTTTACTCAAAACTAGGGTTAGGGTTTTGGTGTTTAGAGGCGGCTGTTCGGAGGTGGAAGAAGAAGTGTAGGAGAGAGAAGGGGGTTACTGTTTGCTACTGTTTATAAAAAATAATCCCACAGAGTTCGGCCCGAACTCTGTCTGAGTTTGATCCGAGTTTGGCCACTCAAATTTTAGGTCATTTTATGTGTAATGAATTATAAAAATAACTCATAAACCTTTAATTCTTTGATTTAATTAATAATCACCTTGGGTTAGCTGTAGGGGCCGGATCCCAGCTAGCGATAGTCCGAAGACTAGTACATCGTGTCGTTTCAGGCTATTTATGCCTTATGACAGAAAGACCCTTTCGGTTTGTACCCAAAATAACTTCAATTAATAAATCAATTATCAAATTTTAAGTATTTTTATTAATCATAATGCATTATAACTCTGAAAATTCAAGTATGTCTAACTCTCGATGCAAATAGTTGAAATGATCTTCAACTAGTGGTTTTGTGAATATGTCTGCTAGTTGATGATCTGTGTCAATAAATTCTAAGCAGATATCCCCGTATTGTTGGTAATCACGCAGAAAGTGGTGACGTATTTCTATGTGTTTAGTGTGTGAATGACATACTGGTTCTTAGTCAAGTTAATAGTGCTAGTGTTATCACAATAAATGGGAATGTTAGTGTAGTGTAGATTAGTCTTCTAGGGTTTGCTTCATCCACAGAATCTAAGCACAACAACGTCCTGCGGCGATATACTAAGCCTTAGTTGTTGATAATGCTACAGAGTTTTACTTCTTGCTAAACCAAGAGACTAAAGCTTTTCCTAGGAAATGACACGTACCGTTGGTACTTTTACGGTCTACTTTGCATCCAGCAAAATCAACATCCGAGTAACCGATTAGGTCAAACGATGTAGTTTTGGGATACCATAAGCCGACTGTAGAAGTTTCTTTAAGGTATCGGAAGATACGTTTAACGGCGCATAAGTATTATTCCTTAGGATTAGCTTGATATCGTGCACAAATGGAAACGCTAAACATTATATCAGGGCGACTAGCAGTAAAATAAGTAACTACCAATCATACCTCGATACTTACGTTGGTCGACTGGTTTGCTACTTTCATCAATATCAAGTCTTGATGATGTTGCTATTGGTGTGCCGATAGGTTTCACGTTGTCGAAGTCATACTTCATTAGTAAATTCTTCGTATACTTGGCTTGATTCATGAATGTTTCTTGTGAGTGCTGTTTGATCTAGAGTCCTAGGAAGTAGTTGAGCTCTCCCATCATACTCATTTCAAACTCACTCTACATACACTTAGCAAAATCTTGGCAAAGTTTTTCGTTAGTAGAACCGAAAATAATGTCATCAACATAAATTTGCACAAATAGAATACTGTCAATTGAAGATTTGGTAAACAAGGTTGTATCAACTCTTCCTTTTAAAAAATTATTTTCAAGTATGAAATTACTTAGACGTTCATACCAAGCATGCGGTGCTTGTTTGAGACCGTAAAGTGCTTTTATAAGCTTGAAAACGTGATCGGCTTTTTAAAAATCTTCAAAACCAGGGGGTTGCTTCACAAAAACTTCTTCCTTTAAAAGTTCGTCCAAAAACGTACTTTTCAAGTCCATTTGAAAAAGTTTAAAATTGTAAAAACATACAAATGCACAAAACATATGAATGGACTCTAGTCTAGCAACATGAGTATATGTCTCATCATAATCAATCCCTTCTTGATTATAACCATGTGTAACTAGACGTGCTTTATTACGCAGAACATGTCCATCCTCACTCAGTTTATTATGAATACCCATTTGGTACCAATTATTGATTGACCAATAGGTTTAGGAATAATTTTCCAAACTTGGTTTCTCTCAAATGGATTAGTTTCTTTTGCATGGCACCAATCCATAACTCATCAAAAAAAGTATTTGCTACTGACTTAGGTTCTACTTGATAGATGAAAGCTATATTTGCTGCTACATCTCTAGTAGAAGAACGCGTACTTACTCTCTTAGATATATCACCTATTACGAGTTCTCTGGATGGTCTGGCATGAACTTCATCTTCTTAGGTAGACTTTCCAGATAGCCCTCGTTGGTAGCAGTATCTTCGGGTATTTTGGATTTGTTTTGTACATCTTCATCATCACTGTCGCTATCTCTCTGACTATTGCGCTGATCAAAAGTAACATAAATAGATTCTTCAACAATCATAGATCTTTTATTGAAAATATTATATCTTTTACACTTGGCAGCATACCCAAGGAATATCTCTTCATCTGCCTTCGAGACGTACTTAACCAAGTTATTCTTGGTGTTCAGGATAAAATAATGACAACCAAAAAACTTTAAAATAAGAAAGGTTTGGAATCCTTCAAAACCACAATTAATAAGGGGTTTTCTTCAATATAGGTCGAATTAATATCCTATTCAAAACATAACATGTTGTACTTATTGCTTCTTTCCAACAATACTTAGGAAGATTATGCTGATTCAGTATGACTCTAGCCATATCGCTTAGAGTATGATTCTTCCGCTCCACAACACCATTCTGTTGAGGAGTTCTAAGATAAGAAAAGTTGTGGTAATATCCACTATCATCACAAAACTTCTTGAAATCAGTATTTTCGAATTTGCTACCATGATCACTTCGGATTTGTGTAATCATGAAGCCCTTTCATTTTGTACCTTTTACAAAATACATAAAATTCAAAAATAGCATCACTTTTGTTTGATAAAAAGTACACCCAAGTATAATGAGAGAAATCATCAACTATAACAAAAGCATACATTTTACCGTCAAGACTAGCGACTCTACTAGGACCAAATAAATCTATATGAATTAATTACAAAGGTCCAAATAAATCTTTATGAATTAAGTGCTTACAACATTGATGGATTTAAAAGAATGCCTAGTTGCCTTGTACTTTTCATAGTCTGAACATACCATATCTTTCTTGATGTAAATTTTTGAGTCATTTTACCAGCTTTTTAGCGCATAGTCTTAAAATGGTGTCTATGTTTGCATGTCCTAGCCTTATGTGCCATAGCCAGCTTTCATCCTGATTGGCTACTAGGCACTTACCTGCATTGTTAGTACGTTCTAGAAAGAAAACATAAATATTGTCTTCCCCGATCCCTTCATATACGGGATTTCTAGTAGACATCTCATATACAGAACATTTATCTTTCACAAATATGATACCATAACTATTATCTACCAAATGACTTATGCTCAATAGGTTATGTTTTAATTCTGTAACTAGACAAACTTTTTTATTTCTAGATAAGGGGACATACCAACAGTGCCGTTACCGATAATATCACCTCTCAGATTATTGTCGAAGGAAATATATCATTCTTTCTTCAATGATAGCATAGCGAATAAAGTTGCATCACCAATCATGTGTCGCAAACATACGCTATCGAGTATCAACTTGCTTTTAGCATGAGAGGGTTGAGGGTCCACCTATAAAACGAGTAGATAAATCCTTTCGTGCCCATTTCTTCAAGGGTCCATTATGATTAGTCATAGGAATCCAAGTAAGTAAATTTGTGTCAACAAGCTTTCTAGCTCTAAAGTACTATAATATGTGCCCGTGTGTACCACAATATGTGCATGTCATTTTTGAAATTGTGTTCTTGGTTTCTGTGTTGACAAATTTCTTGTGTCTTTTTGGAAACTTGTATATGAAAGCATGACTGTGAGAAGCGTGTTGCTTCGGTGATTTAATTAGTTTAGTCCTTTATGGTATATGCTTGGTATTAGGACTAACCTTAGGCTGTGTAACAGGGATGACCTGTTTGCCAAACTTGACATCTAACTTTTTAGAGATAGCACAAGACTCCTTAAATTTAGCAGTCATATTCGTGGATCTTTGCTTAATGACTAAGTGTCTTTTCTTCTTTATATCATAAAGTTTTTGTACCTTGACATAGTCTCTTTCTTTCTTTTCTATGGTGAGGATAGCCTCATGATAGTCCAATTTGAGTTTGGCTATATCCTTCGTGTTACCGGTACGTAGTAGATGTCTCTTTAATGTCTTCAATAAGATTAGACAATCTAGCTACTTTGGTTGTATACACCTTAATCTCTTTGCGAGATTGCTTATACTTGTCCAACACATTTTTGTGTTCTTCAAGTAGTTCGCTAAAGACAGTTTCTAATTCATTGAAAGTAAAATCATCATACAGTGGGTTTTCATATACCTTATCGTATGCCATTAGACAGACATTTGCACTGCTGCTAGGTTTGTCCTCCTCCTTTGATTCACTAGCCTCACTTTTATGCCAGATGCTGGTGTTAGCATACTTTCGACCGGTTGTAGATTTTCTGCTCGATCTTGATTTGTCATATAGACTTCTCTTCTTTGATAGTGGACAATTCTTCTTTATATGCCTTGACTTCTTACATCTGAAGCAGATTATTTCTTCTTTATTGCTTTTGTGGATGTCTTTCTTCTTTCAGTTTAATCTCTCAAACTTCAAGAACTTTCTAAAAAATTTGACCAGCAGGGCCTGTTCATCACTATTGGAATCTTCTTCGTCAAAGTCATTGCATGAGACTCGTCTAGCTTATTCTTTGATGGCAATTGATTTTTCTTTGGGAGTTGCTTCTTCAAATTCTTGTAAGTCCAACTCATGGGTCATGAGCTTGCCCATCAATGTCTCCAATGTCATCGTAGTGAGGTCGTTTCCAAGTATAATTATGGTGGCCATCGGGTTCTAATTTTTTGTTAGAGCCCGCAGTACCTTCTTGACCTTTTCATGATTACCCTAACCCTTACCAAGAGATTGTAAAGGATTAATAATATCAAGGAAATAAGTGAACATCTGTGTAGTTGACTCACCGGTTTCATCTTGAAAGGTTCGTATTCCTATATCAACCTACTGATTTTGGATTCCTTCACTTGAGAAGTCCCTTCATGAGTTACCTCAAGAAGTCTCCAAATTTCATTAGATGTCGTACAGGTAGATACGCGATTAAACTCAGTTTTGTCAATTACATAAAATAGTATATTGATGGATTGTGCATCTAGACTAGCCTATGGCTTTTCATGCTATGTGTATTTGTCATGTGGCTTATCTACTAATACACCATCAATCACCGTTCGAGACGGTTTCTTGTAACCGTCTACAACTATCGACCAAAGATCGAAATCCAGTGACTTTTGAAAGAAACTTATTCATATTTTCTAATAGGTATAATTCGTTCCATCAGGTAGTAGGGGTCTATTTGTGGATTGTCCTTCACCGTTTAATATAGATTTAACGGCTGCTATAGATATATAGTCTCTAGATGGTTATGTATATGTATAACCCGCTCTGATACCAATTATAGGACCGATGAGCACCTCTAGAGGGGGGGTGAATAGAGTGTGTGCTTGTGTAGCAAAAAATATCACAATTAAAAATTATCCAACTACATACTATGGCAGGTAAATAACAGTAAATAAATTGCAGTAAAGTAAGAGTCAAGAAAATCAAACTCAATGACATAGCGATATATACCGGTATCCCTCTGAGAGGACTAGTCCAGTCTTGAGTACTCTTGCTCGATGTTAATCCACTATGGCATAAGCTAATTGAGAGCTTGTAGTCTCTTACAATATCGTGCTTGGTGACGAGCGCACGACCGACTCCAGGGGATAATTTGAAAACTAGAACGATTTCTGAACGTAGCCTCCGATACAATTCTTCAACACCAAAACTCTAGATTGAACAAAACTATACTAGCTTTGGCTAAGAGTGGTATAGGCTAGATTTGAAAGCTTTTAGCTCATAGAAAACACTTTAGAATGAATAATATAACGATTGAGTGATTTGGAAATGGAAAAGTTCTTCTCTATTTATAGTATTTGATAGACCGAATGTGGGCAGAGTTCGAGCTGAGTTCGGATGCAGAAATCTCGTATTCGAACGTTGGGTGTAGATTTGGAGGAATTTCAAACCAAATATCAAAACTGACCAGACCAAATTTGGGCTAAACTCGGGCCGAGTTCTGTCTGGGTAGTACAAAACAATATGGGCCAAATCTGCTTGGGTTTTGGGCTTTTTGGAATGTGGACTTTTGGATTTTGTATATGTAGATAGACGGCTAATTTTTAAGGACTGATAAAAACCTAAGCCAGTACCGATCATGATCAACCTTACATATTTTTCTAGACTCAATAAATTAAAAATATAGAAGAAAATATAAAAAAGGTTAATCTTGATTCCAATGAGTTTGGTTCTTGATGACGATGTGATGTTTGTACTTTGTAGCAGTTGGACACAGATTTAGGATACAGATTCTTGAAATCTGTAAACTCGTAGTAGTATATGTATTTTTCATATCGACCAAAGTTGATTTTGATTACCAAAATCAGGTGTGATCATTAACCAATGGGCCAACACATATGACCTAACTAGCGGCTTGGCTTTAGTCACATATTCGTAGTATTTCTTCTCCCCAATACAAGTACAAGAACAAGATTATGATAAGCACAAGAACCAGAAGCACATGATCAAACTGTACAATATCATAGAAGTACTTGCCTCAATGTCGATGGTGAGTTAGAACCGAATCCACGCTAACTATCCAAAATGTACATAACTCTTAGAATAATATTCCAGAATAAACCTAATAAATATTAATTTATTTATTCCAAGTTCCTATTTCTAGAATTGCTTTTTACTAACCTTATCCCTAAAAGATACTACTAACTCTAATGTTATTAAACTATTTTCTAAATAAAACTTTGCATTCCTATTTATGCTAAATGGATTTAGCCACCTACTACAATAAACTAGATTTATGGCTTAGTCCAAGATTAAACCCAATAGATTAATGAATCACTAAAACATATAACTAAATTAGCCTTGACATGTTGGCCCTGTCCAAAAATTAACCTATCATTTAATCTGGCTATATTAAACCTAAAACCATACGCTGAGCCCAAAGCCCGCAGGCCTGGCCCAAGTCATTCCCTAATATTGATTACAAACATAGTTCGAAACAACAGATCCAAACCCATCTATTCAAAACCAATGTTACACTGACATCCCCTAACTGGCATCCCCTTTGGATATGACACACAACTCTGGACACAAACTCGCCTCATGAACACGTGTTCTACTGGACACATCACCCAGATACTAAACTTGTTGTCGAACACAGGACAACTCCCTTAAGGAACTTTCATATGATTACCAGAGCATAAATAAAAGGAAAAGACTAGAGGAGTATACTTGTGTCTTCCACAAGTCGACACTGATCCTCTCGTGTCAAATTCGGACACAACAAGTTCTAATACTTCCATTAAATCAATTGACTGAGCACCTGATGCTCAAGAAAAAAAAGGTTTAATGTTTGATTTCACTCTTTAACCGCTTTGATCAAAGAGACAGTGAACATGAATTGATCCAATGAAGAATCATAGAATCGAAGACTAAATCAATCACTTATCGATTAATTTCACTATTACTCAGTCAACCTTGATCAACTACTCGTTTTTCTTCTTGATCCGTTCAACTCAGTTTCTTGTGATTCTATCTGATCCCCGGATGTGTTGAGGAAGAACCTAATCAAATGATAATTCTAATTCAAATGAAACAATCTCTCGAAATTTCAGATCTAAAGCTCACCGATCAACCAACAGAAATGACTCGATCATGAAAGAATATTCGAAGAGAAGTAGATTGAAGAATCACGGAGAGTTTTGAATCGGTCAGCGGCAAAACAAACTGAAATATAGGAGAACAGATCCTCGCAGCGGATAGATCGTCGGAGATGAAGAAGTACATGCGTGGAATTGGTTCACTGAGTCGTTGTCGAAACTCACCGCTCGTTGGAGGAGTCGCCGCCGATGTGATGCATCGTTGAGTATTCTACTCTACCGAGGGGTCGTGAAGCCATTGGTGGACGAAGACGCCATGACTAATAGCTCTGTCCGGTGGCTAGGGTTTGAGAAAAATGAAAGAGGAAGAAGAAGAGTAGGAAGATAATGGGTCGGGTTGGATTTTGGCAGCGCTTCGCTGCGAGAAAGAAGAATAAGGAAACAAGGGTCGGCCACTGAATATATATAGATTTGAGAAGAAAAAATAAGAATTTGGAAAACAAATCTTTTAGTTACAAAAATAATTATTCTATTACAGAACTGTATTAAACTGCTTTAATAGTTCTAGAATAAAACATGGCTAGGTTAATTCCTTAGGAAAGGTTATTAGTAAAGTTTGTTGGGTTTTCAGGAGTTTGTTAAACAAAGGTTAAGAATAGTGGAGTTGGTTAGAGAATGTGGTTAGTGTGGAATTCCTAGATTTTATTAACCATGATTAATTAAGTAACTAACCTTTTCATGACGAAATAATTCTAGAACCTTCCCATTCCCGTGCTTAGTAGTTAAACATGGATTCCTAATAATCACTAATATTACCCCCCTTCATAATTTTGACAACTGTGCCATCCTTTAATTAGAAAATTACTACTCTACCAAATATATTGCAAATAAAAATTTCTAAAATGCCAGAAAAGTTCTAAAAAAATATTTGGAAAAATAATAGACTTTATTTATTTAGGGAAGGTGGGATTACAAATCTACCCTCCTTAGAAAATTTTGTCCTCAAAATTTCCAGAGAAGTAGTAAGAAGGAAAGAATCATCAAGTCTCAAACAAGTAGGGATATCTCTACTTCATTTCAACCTCTCCTAAGTAGATTCTTCCAGAGAGAGTGACTTCATGAAACTTTGACCAAAGGAATAATTTGGCTCCTTAACCGTTTCTCCCTGCGATTGATAATCCCAACGGGCTTCTCTACATATGCAAGACTCAGTCCCACCTCCAGCTCGGAATGATCCACTATATGGCTTGGGTCAGCAGTGTATCTTCGAAGATGAGATACATGAATGAACCCCTTCAAGGCCAGAGGGAAGTGCTAGCCAGTATGCAGCAACTCTAATATGCTCGATCACCTTGAAAGGTCCAATGTACCTCGAGTTAAGTTTACCGTCCCTTCCATATCTTCCACTACAAACTCCAAAGGCCTCATGCTGCTATATGCCCAATGCTTATGTCTGTCTTGAGCAACTCTGAGATGCTCCCTGATCAACTTGACTTTCTATACTAAATCAACTACCATTTCTGGTCCAAGCAAAATCCTCTCTTCTACAACTTCCCAAGATAAAGACGTACGACACCGTCGACCATAAAGTGTCTCAAAAGGTATCAAGCCTATGCTGGCATGGTAGCTATTACTATAAGCAAACTCCTCCAGGTTTCTCCTAAGATCCTCCAAAATCTAGAGCATATATCGGTAATATGTCTTATAGGGTTTGAATAGTCCTTTATGATTTCCCATTCTGTTTGTGGCTGGTAAGCAATGCTGAACTTCAGTTGGATGCCCAAACTCTGTTGCAGACTCTTCCAGAAATTTGAAGTGAACCTGATATTCCTGTCGGAAGCAATGCAAACTGGTACTCCGTGAATCTGCACAACCTGCCTCATGTAAAGCTCTGTTAACTTCTCTATTGACAGTCCTACCTTGAACGGAATAAAATGAGCCAACTTTGTCAATCTATCCACGGTTACCCATATATCATCTTTTCCTTCAGGTGTTCATGGTAAACCTGGGACAAAATCTATATTTATATGTTTCCACTTCCATTCCGGAATGGGTAAAGGCTGGAGCAATCCTCCGGGTCACTGTCTATCTGCCATAACATGCTGGCATAAAAGATGTAACCCCTCTTCCCAAATTTTCAAATTATTATTATTATTATTTATTTTAATTAAATGGTGATTTTTTGGAATTTTATAAATATTTTAATTAAATAGTTATTATGATATAAGGCTTTAATCATGGTTAAGATTGGGAGTACAAGGTGACTAGAAATTATGGCACAGAGAGTGTAGTCAAGTGCTTTGATTAGTGTTTTAGCTATGGTAGGAAAGGTCGAGCCATATGTGTATTCTAACTAGGAAAACCAATCAGAGTTGCGACTTAAACCCTACAAATGATTTAATTATTTATTAATTAGATTATTGACTTTTAGGAAGACCCGATTGTGCTAAACTAGTCAAACAGGACCCGAACCAAACCAAAGCCTATGTAATCATGTGGTGTGTCCAAAGATGTCAACGTAGATATATATTGTGTATATATAATGGTATTTTAGTGTAATGGTTTAGTAAATAATTTTATAGAGGGTTGTTATATATAATGTATATATATTGCTATTAAATTGATGTTTTATTTTAAAGGATAAATAATTTTCACAAAAGTGTCCTTGTATATTTTGTGAATGCTAGACTAGATATACATAAACTGCTGGTAGTCTAGTATATGCTAAGTATGTAAATAATATGCTTATATATATATATATAAGCATATTATATATATATATATATATATATATATATATAAATGAAAATATATATATAAATAAAAAGAAATAGGGAAAGTAAAGAAGAAGAAAAAAATTATTCACTGTTCCCTTAACCCCCAACCGAGCCAAAAGGCCGTGGAACCCGACCCCCCTTCCCCAAGATGACAGCGACCAACTTGTACATATATATCGAGAGTAAGAGAGAGAGAACTCTCAAACCCTAACCTTACCTAACCCTAAACCCTGGCGACACCGACCCATATGGCCGCGCGAGCCCTGTCACGACCTGCACCCTTTTTTTGGGATATGAGTGCATGTCCAAGCCAGCCTACGCCGCAGTGTCAGCGGTGGAACGTTGTCAAGGCCATGATGCTCAAAATTACATAAAATAGTAACTTTCTGCTTATTCACAATAACTACATTAAACTAACAATATTCATAAGTTTTACATTTGAAGTAAATATAAACTTTTACAAATATTGAGAATGTCTACATCACATCTTATTTAACTAATCTCTTAGTTTTGGCCTGCAAGTACACTCGTCTCCCCAATGCTAAGAGTAGTCGCGGCTAACTTGAAAAATGTTAGTTTTTAGTCAGGAATCGAACGAGTACAATTCATTGAGTACAGTTCCAATATATGATAACGACTATAAATCAGAGGTTAGCCATAAAGTACATGATGAAATAATCAGAATAATAGACAAGGGATATGAGAAAAAGGAGACAGGAACTACATGACAACAGTAAATGATTAATACCAAAGGAAATACTATCTATGTGTTTTGAAGTACCTTTTTGATATGTGATCGGTCTAGGAACAGTTACACCATGGTGTCTCAATAGCAATAAAATAAAGCACTATCTATGATGTCTACATTGTAATAAAATAAAATACTGTCTACGATGTCTACATTGCAAGAAATAAAACACTGTCTACAATGTCTACATTGCAAGAAATAAAACATTGTCTACGATGTCTATATTGCAAGAAATAAAATACTGTCTACGATGTCTACGGTCAGATCACACATCTAATTGGTACTTCCCCTTCCCGATACTACAGGTAAGAATATGATAATATATGAAAGAGAGATAAGATGTGGTATCCGTGTGACAAGTGTGTCAAGAATCAAATATAAAATGACTAGCAATGAAATATAGTAATTAACAATATCGAAAACAAACAACAAATGTACTCGCCTGGTGTCCTGAGCTGTTGATAAAGGTTTGGTGAAGCAAAGAAAGTCAACTCCCACAAACGTCCTCGAATGCTGAAATAAACATCACGAACGTATTTGATATAAAATAAATGTCTAAAAAATTTGGTCCAAAAGTCCAATTCTGGATACAGGGGCAAAATCATAATTTTGGGTCAAAACGATGTCCGTCGTTGGACCCGCTTTGCACCAAAAATCGTGTCAGTATCTACGGTCTCTAAAGTCATCAAACTATATGTCTAAGGGTCCGGTTTGACGATACGAACCCAACCCAACCATATGTCTAGAGTTGTATTCCGGTGGGTCGTGCACAATTTCGTCCATTGGATCGGGTCACGGGTCCACTAAAATAGTGTTCCGGTCGACCTTCTCAGAATCAGACCAAAAAAAATGACAAACATGGACAAAGTAATTGGCATACAGGACCAGAAAAATGACACAATCCTATTGGCACAAGTTTCGTCTCGAGAAGACAAACGTGGACAAAGTAGTTGGCTAATTTGTAAAGGGGCCAATACGGGCTATCTCGACCGATACGCCTCGATTTTATCGCGCACGAACAACGAAATCGAGTTCTGTCGAATCCATACGTCGACAACATCCATACGCGTCTTTCGATGCTCATGGATTGCGACCAAGTCACCCGGTTTGTCGGGGCGCACGCCATATCGAGAATATTTCTAATAATTTTAACGGTTTGAAAATAGTTTTTAATCAATATTGGAAGACCGATTTCTCGGTGCACAGTCGTCGAAATCAACTTCTGTAAAAAGGGTTTTGAAGCCCTATAGGTTAGCTAGGACTATCTTTATTTAGATTTTTGGAGTTTCTAATATTTGGTTCAAAAACTACCTTTCAAAATAGGCTTGTGGCTGTCCATAATCTGTTTATTTAAGCAGTTTTTCTTCAGATTTGGATCAATTTTTCTGGATCGCCCTCCTTATTATTCTAATCTATTTACTGGGACTTCAAGAGGGTTGTATAAGCTATCTATAGGATTTTCTAGTTCAAAATTTAATCAAATAATTATTAAGATAAATGGGTAGGAAGCTTGGTACCTGGCTAGTCCGGTTGGAAACAGGGCACCCTTGTTCTTGACAAAAAAGTGAGCGCGGTGAGCTCCAGCGGTACACAGTGGCGCGCAGGCAATAGAATGATGTCGTGGGTAGTCACAGGAAGGTTGGGGGTCGAGGGTATGAGAAAGTAGGGGTTGGTTATTGGCAGACTTGAGGAAAGAATCATATATATATATATATATATATATATATATATATATATATATATATATATATATATATATATATATATATATATATATATATATTTATATATATATATAATAATGAATATATATATATATATACGAACGAGATTTGATTCCCTACTTGTAATCGAATTCGTGTTTAAATTAGGGTTGGATTTGGGTCGAGAAGGATTTAATGGGATATAAACTGATATGGATCAAGAAATTCAAAAAAGGAGAAGAAAATTTCCTTGCCGACTCCACTGTGGGTATACCTGAGAACAACAACTCGCGAGATATTCGAGAATCTCGCAAGATATTGAGTTGTTTTTATTTTACATCTATATATATATATATATATATATATATATATATATATATATATATATATATATATATATATATATATATATACTTACTTCATATACACACAAAAATCAAAGAAAATATTTTAAGTACAATATTGTAGTATTTTCAAAAAATTATTAGTCATGTTAGCAATATCAATTTATTTACCTAAACAAAATTTTATACATAGTATTTATTAAATCAAGATATCTCATATAATAAACTCTTACACATAATAAAAATAAATAAAATTTATTTCCCCAGAATAATTAATAACTATAATAATGAAACATGACCAAATATAAAGTAAAAAGAATATTTCAAAATTTTTTTAGGGGATTTACATCCTACCCAACTTATAAAAATTTCGTCCTCGAAATTAAAATAAGTCTTAGTATGTGTAAAAAATAAAGAGATTAAATACGAAGGGAGGGTAAGTATGTCAAATCGTATCTCGGTTTCCGAAACGATGGAGGAAGTGGTTATCACAGGAACCCAATTGACGTCATATTCTAGAAGATAGGGTATTCTTGTTTCAAAGCCCTACCCAACTTATAGAAGTTGGCCACCTGTAAATATTATCGTTACAAACTTTGAGTAAGACAGTTTCTAAGGGGAGGCACGAGGGTATTGGACACTTCTGACTGCGATTACGGATTCTAAGCGAGCCTAGAAATGGCCATAGCGTTCTTGGTCAATAAATTCTATAAAAGAATTATAACATCATTCCTATAAGGTTCAGGCTTCAACAAGATAGTAGGAATATCTTGTTCGAATGTAACTATAACATGTCGGTTTAAGGGATTTTCTTCTTCGCCTAACATGGGCAACTAAAAAATGAGAGTGAAGAATTTAGGGAGAGAATAATTCTTAGGCTAAGAGATGAGATCCTATAATAAGTACAAGAACCTTGCTATAGAATATGATTAGGTAAGTGTTCGGGATCTTTAAGTCATAATGACTAGTGTGTGCATGATCGATGTTTGGTGTCTTATAGGAGGCATGTGCTTGCTTGGTTGGAAGGCATATGTCATAGTGTGATGCGTCTTGCATGGATCATGGGTATTCAGTTTGTTTGGGGAAAATGAGTTGATATTGCATGGTTAAAATTTAAATGGAACAAAAATAGGCATCCATGGTTCGTCTTAAGAGAAAATGCATCATACATGTGGTATAATTGAAATGGAGCACAAGAAGGTGCATTTGTGTGGGACATGTATATCATGTGTATAGCTTGACTGGTCCAGTTCATGAGTGTGAAATTTATTAGAAAGAAAAAACTAGTGTTGTGCTTCAAATATCAAAGTCACTGTAGGGGTTATCAAATAATACAGATAGAAATAGACGTTATGAATGTACTATTTTATTAGTTCAATTGGAACCAATCTATCCACATCATTTGCTAATTATTAGAGAGGTTGCCTATTCCCTTCAGGAATTTTGTTCTCAAAATTAAAACTAAAACACAGTTTTATGATAGGACGAAGTTTGAAGAATCAATGTTGCGATCTTTTACCACGGTTATCTAAACGCACAAGCAAAGGGGTATGGAACGAGCACATATCATCTAGAAATCCCAAGTCATTTTTCTCTTGGTTCTCTGTAAAATTTTGTCAACGTATCCAGTCAGGATTGGAATGAGCACATATCATCTAGAAATCCCAAGTAAATGACAAGGACTATAAAGCAGTTACAGGCAGTTATATTGATGAACATAGTAAGTTTAGACATGTAATAAAGTAGAGCAATAGTTTAAAAAACATGAAAA
>JANAVB010011397.1:21279040-21436540 GCA_029216955.1 Iris pallida | reverse complement strand
AAATATAATTGGTGTTTCACCAATTGATATAGCCGATACTTCAAAATAAGAATCTTCGTATGATATACATGGAGCACTATCTTTAGAAGAAATAGACACAGGTAGTGACAACTTTGTATCCGTGGTAAGGGATCAAAAAGAGTCAATAGTTCTAAAACTAGTCACACGAAGATCAAAATAATCAAAAGCAGAACCCCTTTCATTAGGTATATACATGGTTTTTTCTTCCGGGAACACATCCTCGAAAAGTTTAATACATGGAGGTTTATCTACAATACTTTCTTCTGCTTTGATGGTAACACGAGTTAGATCGATCACAAAGGGCTCATCTCGTTGAACTGGACGCTTGCCTCGGCAAAGATCAACGACAAACGGTTCCTCTTACTTAGTCCGCAGGTCGATGACTAAAGGTTTTTCTATTTTGGTAATGGCTTTACTCTTGCATAGATCAATAACGAAAGGTGCACTACCTCTGACTGTGCCTCTTGCAAAGATCTAGCAGGCTCTTTCCACACAGGACCCTTCAAGTAGATTGCCAAGGGTTCTTTAATAGGTTCTTTCCACACAAGACCTTTCAAGTATATGGCTAGAGGATCTTCTACCGCTTGGCCAGTAGGTGTTATATTTTGCCTCTAATCTCTACTTCATTATCTATAACCAGATGTAATAGTTCCTCATCGGAAGGTCTCTGATCACAAGGTTTGTATAACCTTGCATCAGAGAAATAAACTTCGACCCCCTTGAAAGGACCGACATCAGCAAATTTTGTACACACCACCCCTTCTTCGTTCACATATTTAAAGCACTAATGAAGAGTAGATGGTACCAACAGGTTGTCATGTATCCATGGTCGTCCTAGAAAAAACTTTGTAGGAGACATTGGCATCAATCACATAACATGTGACTTCAGTGCGGAGATTTCCAATTTGGCATTTGAGACAATTTTTTCCTAGAAGATGACTTCTTCAGCATTGAAACCAGTAATGGTAGTAGAAGTAGGTGACAATTTGTGCACTTGGATTCCCAACACCTAGAGTAAACTTCTCGAATCACACTAACAGATAAGCCTGGATCAATTTGAATGTGATCTACCTTACAGGCTCTGACATATCCTGTATAATATAAAGGTCTGTCATGGCGATTATCTTTCGTAAACATGTCTCCCTGGGTGAAGGTAATATTAGGATTTTTTTCTGATATGTTATGATAATGAGGACAGGTCCCAAGGTCATCGTCAGATTCTATCATCTGAGATAAATATGAATCTGCATGCTACAACGCTTCACTCAGTGTTGCCCTTGTATCTTTGGAGAGACGAAGTAATTCGAATATGGACAGTCGAACTGGAGTATTGGCGAGTTGTGCCAATATATCTAAATTAGAAGGCTTATCAAGTCTGAGGGAATTAGGCTTCTTCGGGGACTTGTCGAATCTCACCTTTTTTTGTTTTCCTTTTCCTCCTGAAATCTACTTTGAAGGACCTGATCCTGAGGAAGTCTGGATGGCAGGTAGACTAAGAGCAAGAGCTACAGTAAAAGGATTATCTTCTTCGTCCTGATTGGAGGTGCGCAAGTATGTTTTTCCAAATCTAGTTTCTCCAACCAGAGTTTCATTAATCATATTGTATGATTTATTCTTCTTTATCTTGCTCTAAACCTTGGAGATGGGTAAAGCTGACTTTGGATCCATATCTTCAAGAAGATCATGATGGATCCACATGACTTCACCATGCTGAGTAGTGAGTGGTACGAGTCCGGTTGTCTGATCCCAAACTGGAGGAAGATTGACGACTTGCAATGTCGCCTTCGGTATTAGAGTGACACCGTTCTGAACTTCAATTGCAAGGATATCCCCAAATTAGAGAGAAACCAGATTTGTGAAAACTTGTTCGTCATCTGTGTGTAGCGTGATGGCCTTTGAATCCAACAACTATTGGATGTGGTTTTTTAGTATATAACAATCCTTTGTCGAATGATGTACATACTGATGATAAAAGTAATATTTCAGATTGTTGGTTCGCCCTACTTCTTAGGGCCTTCGAGGGGGAGGAAGTTGCAGTTTGTTCCCTTTTATGAATACCTGGAAGATGTCCAGTATGTGGGCTTCGTTGAAGGTATAGTGCGGCTTTGGCCTTGGAGCAGCTGGAGCTTTTTATTTAGACCAGAAAGCAGCTGCGAAAACATCAACTGTAAAGGATTTCTTCCCTTTGTTGGTTTTTCCAGGAGTATTGTTGCTCTGGGGACTCTTCCCTTTATCTTCTGGAGACTACAACTCAATCAAATACAGAACCTGAATTGATTCTTCAGCTTTCTCAGCAAAAGCAATGAAAGCTGGCCAATAATTATAATCTCCAGGGCCGATGCAGAACCTGACTGTAGGTAAGACGTTACCCCTACAGGTGTCAATAAGAACTGCTTGAGGAGTCCCAGGATGCAGCTTCATTGACAATCTTCTGAACTGTTCAATGAACTCACGGGCCGGTTCTTTGTTATCTTGCTTTGTTGTAATGAGTTTTGACATAAAGACATCACATGTTCCTTCATAGAATCTCGTAAGGAACAATTTCTTCTAGTCTTTGAAAGTTTGATGCAACCGTCAGGTAGATTGCAGAACCATTCAAAAGCTACACCTTTCAGAGTACCAATGAATAATTTAGACCATAATGCATCATTTCTTGGTATATGAACGGTCTGGGAGTAAAAGTATGTCAAATGCTGCTTCGGGAAACCTGCTCTGTCATAAGGAATCAGAGATTGAGGTTTGTACTTTGAAGGACAAACCACATCATCCCACTCTGAAGGATAAGGATGTGACATTTCCATTTGATGCAGTTTCACTTTTGAACTAATCTCATCCAATCGAGCATTGATACCCCGAACAGCTTCGATAGTATCAATCGATTGGCTTGCAGAGGTTGACTGTATGATAGTCGGTTGTGCCTGTTATAATATTGGCGTAGAGACATTCCCCACTACCGGTGATGGATTAGGGTTGAAAGACACCACCACTGTTTCTTGATCGACAGGAGTTTGAATCGATGGAGAAGATTGATGTAGAGATTTTGCCTGTTCATAGTTGTTTGAATTTGCTGCATCATCGCCATAATATTTTGTAGCATGTTCTCCAGGGTATCAATTCTCTGTCGATCACTGTTGCCACCCTCTTTATTGCCAGTCACATACACTGAGGTTGTATATGGGCTGCCAGATGGAGAGGTATGCAAGGAAGCAATAGTAGAACTAGTACTGCTTGACCCAGATTATGAAACTGTGTCATCTTCTTATGAAATGTGAAGTACTCTATCATCAGATTGAGATGTAGAATAATCAAATACCAGGAGAATGTTACCCCCAGTATTATCTTGTTCATGATCTTGGAGTTCGCTAGAGGAATGTCTATATCGGGAGCGGGTTATTTGGTAAACACCTTTCGGTGAAGTAACTCTTTGCCTCCCTCTAGATAAAGTGGATGAAGGAGCTTGATCATCACCTTGACATGATGTTGCATATGTCACGCCCCGACCCGGAATCACCCGAATCTTCGTCCTCGCATGGGGCGTGATGCCGTACGAGCCTAGAGTAGTGCTCGTGCAAGGCAAGATGACAAGTTCTCAAATGGTTATCTTTGAGTTGAACATTAACAACGAAAGAAAAACAGAGTATACGGAACGATTCTCTTTATTGATATTCAAAATCAGATTACAAAGGCTTTCGATAGCCCAACGGAATTTGCCAGATTGGCTACAACACTCAGGTTCTCTCTTGCCCACAAAGGATTTCACCGTTCCATACATCATGCCTTCTATATCTCGGTCGCATAAATCTTGTCGCGAGTCCGAGCGTCAATGCGATCGCACGCTTCAATACGCTTCGGCATTCCAAGCCTCGACGCGTTCAAGCGAAGCTCCGCCGCGAGCAGACCAATCCCGAAACCTGCTAGCAAACTAGTGGGGGATTAGTACTTTCGTCCTCGCTGTACTGATCAAAAACCCACT
This sequence comes from Iris pallida, assembly GCA_029216955.1. Lineage (NCBI taxonomy): Eukaryota > Viridiplantae > Streptophyta > Magnoliopsida > Asparagales > Iridaceae > Iris > Iris pallida. Next base: position 21,432,546 of record JANAVB010011397.1, on the reverse strand, counting down.
TAACAAACCGACATTTAGTATTGTATTGATTCATGCAAACATGCAATTTAGTTCTTTTTCTATGTTCTCCTTAGGATGAGTTCATGGCATATTCAAAGACTGTAAAGCATGGAAAGCATGTTATTCAATTTGCGTAAGTAAACAGGCAAGCAATCTCGTGTTTGATTCGTGGCGCACTTAGCAATATCGACGCACTCGCCCTTGCACCGACGCAAGATGAATACGCTTATTCGTTTTCTCTGTCATGTTATAAGTGCCCTCTATTCGAATCCATCCATGCAGGATATATGCATACCTTGCACTTCCAAACCCGTCGCCCTTAACTATATGAAGGTCACTAGCTTTTCGGGCTAGAATAGACTTATATTTATCGAATCGAAACATAAGACGATGTTAACTCTGTGCGGTTGCTAACCAACATCAGAGGCCACCGAAATAATTGCAGCAAGTGGCTTATCACATTCACCAGAAGGTCGCTACCCTTCTAAATGAAGTGCACTAATAATACCGAAAACGAATCCCTCCTAGGCCGAACGGTCCCAGCGCCCTGGCACGCCGCGTTCGAGGGAATACCCATGCACGGGCTTTTATATCTTTAAGTCCATTTGACCATGCCGTATCTTTCATACAACCAAACAAGTTCGCTTATCTCTATTTCAATTGGCACAACGCCCGAAGGTTCTCATCGAACGCCCGAAGGCCCCGAACATTTCGAAGGGCACCATGTCGCATTATCGTCTTGTATTTCTTTCGTTAACTTTCTATGTTCTTACGTTTCATACTTCGTTTCATACTTCGTTTCAATGTTTCAATGGCATCATGCCTCAACTTAATGCTCATCAACCGAACGACCTGAAGGTCCCGAACACCTTTCCGCCACATTCATGCCACATTCATGCCACAACTGTATCTTTCATAACGAAGCCATCTTTTACGATCTCGTGCCACAACTGTATCTTTCGTAACGAAGCCATCTTTTATGATCCGACAGTTCCGCCACATTCATGCCACAACTGTATCTTTCGTAACGAAGCCATCTTTTATGATCTCGTGCACGTAGGCACGTTTCGACCGTAGTTCCGATGTTCTATGACTTAACATTCAATGTTCGTGGCTTACGCGCTAGGGCGCTCGCCTATTGTCTTTCAATGTTCTAGCCGTTCTAACTCGTGCACGAAGGCACGGTATGGTTCGTGCACTAAGGCACTCGCCGAGTACAGTTATCCCATGTTCTTGCGGCTTGCGCATCGAAGCACTCGCCTTTGCGATATCCAATGTTCCATAGCGACTCGTACGTCTGCCGTACGATTCATTTCAATTGTTCTATCTAGTGTTCGACACGCACTACGTTTATCTCTCTATCGAGCCACGCCCGTGGCGTTGATAGGTTAACTCAGCATTCAATGATATGTATTTTACTTAAGCATGACGGAGTAGAAAAGAGAGTTAATGTCCCCCACCTTGAATTAATGCGCCTTGTCGTTTTGCCGAGCCGTTGCGGCTCGATTTCATAACTCGTTGCACGGGCAACTCTCCTGACTTAGCCATTCGAGCACTTCGTGCTTATTGAATTATACGTCCGATTTGCCTTAGCGTGCCAACGCTTCCGTCCATGGCAAGGCGACGATTTGCTTTCGCGGACCCCTTACTGAAAAAGGCAAAAGATCGACCTCTAACATTTTACCGTAAACGTATAGCCTGCACATGAAACCAACTAAAATCATTACTTGCATCGATTCAGACTTGCGCCTTGGTCGATTCGATTTCTTAGAATTTTTGAGACGTCTCAACGCACTTATCCTTCGAGGCAACGTGGCGCTTCGCATCAATTCACTCGATGCATTCTTTGGGACAAGGCAACTCTTTTTCATCGACTTAGTTCGATGCATCGCTCGGGACAACTTAACACTTTGTATCGATTCGCATCGATACGTAATCGGGTCAACGCAACTCTTCGAGTCAACGACTCAGCATAATGCACCGTGCGGAGCGGGACATTACAGCATAGACTGAGGCTTCTTGTAATTCAGCTTCATTATCCGAAAGTGGTCATCCAAGACATGACAAATCTTGAGAGTTTGGTCGCAATCTGGTGAAGATAGACTACCTGATTGATTGATCAACTGCTTTTGAAGAACAACAATTGATAACAATCTTTGCAAAGGAATGCCTCTGATACGACATAAATGTGTTTGTTGACGCCTCTGCTAATTTAAGTTTATGCCGAACCATGTCATGCAAGTCAATAGAAGGGTGTATAACCTCCTTTCCCTTATTATGCGACTGGACAAAGTCCATGCATGAGAGAGTTGGTTTCTTAACTCGTTCACCTATTTTATGTACATGGGAACCCCCAATACTTAGATCTTGAGTTGTTTTATTATGTGAACTCATTTTAGGTACATTAGACAATGTACATGAGTCCACAGTATATAGAAAAGAGGCGCATGACTGGCTGGGGCACATAAACTTCATCTTGTATAGTTTTCCATCATCAGCACGTACAACACGGATGGACGCATGAATTGAGCCTCCTTCATACCGCATAGAATCTTTAGAAAATAGAAGTCTATGGAAGACAAACTTTCTATCTCCATCTATGTGTTCAGTATTATGTATTGAAGAAGAACCCTCATCTTGACATACCAATTGTGAGGCATAAGTTCTAACATTTGAATTCTTAGCATCGTAGTGTTTTCCTCTGTTAGAATTCAAAAGTTGTACATTCTTTTGCCCACGTTGGAATGAAGAGCTCTATCACAAGTGTTAGTTTTCTTCACAAACGCATGATTAGCATTCCTCTTCTTGGTGTTCTTCTTCCCATGAGAAGCATAGGACTTTGATGATGGCTTATTGGTAGAGCCTCTTTTAGACATATAGTGAATCCTACGCATTTGAATAATAGAAAAGTCCTAGGACAGTATTATGGCTGGTACAGAGCCATGTGCCTTCACGCTGTCCATTAGGCCCACAGTAGTCAGAGCTTTCCCTTTGCCAGCGGCGTTGGAAGGAGCAGGAAGAGATTTCGGGATCCAAGTCTTACAAACACACTTGGATTTCTGCCTCTTGGTAGTCGGATAGAATCCTTGTTCGACAGCATTGCTTCATAGGCTTGGTGGTCAAACTACACCACCAACATCTTCTCAACCGAACCTAGCTTGTTCATATCAAATTGCACCATCACTTTCTTGTCAGTGGAGCAAGTCATCCCCAGCAGAGTCGCCATTTTTGTTTCAACACGAAAAGGATCCGGGAAGAGTAAGATCTTTTGTATTATTATAAAAAGAAGTAAGTACAACAAGAATCTTAAACAAAATTCTGAGAACAATAATGATCTGGGGATTGGGGCGATGGAGACTAAGTCTACTTCAAATTCTTTACTCTGTTGACTATCTGATGCAGAAATTGTTGAAGCTTGGTGGTTGACGAACTCTCGATTGCAAGGGGAACTTTATTACTGAAAGTTCTCTCTTTCTCTCTGAAAGTTCTTAGCAAAGAAGATGTAATCTCTCCTTATGCCTGTGCTCCGTATGTCTATGTGTGGTCCTTGCGTGAGGAAGAAATTGTCCTCTATTTATAGCTTTTCTTCACTGAAACAGCCATGTGCGTATTTGTAGATAATACACAGTCTTTTGCCTCAGAGGTGCATGAATTTGAGTAGGCGCATGAGCCCAGGACTTAGTAGGAAGTGAATGTGCTCGAGAATCACGTATAGCTCGCAATGTATTTTGAGACGTTCTGGACGAAATACTACCTTGTCAGCACACGATTGTTTTAATGAAGGTCAGCTATGCGTCGAATATTGTTAAACACATAGCCACTGGTTGCATAATGCAACATAACAACTTTTCTTTGAGTCTATATGAATCATTCAACACTGGAATGCATAGCTTCTCTCATTACTCAATGCAAAATGCTAATCCGGAAGTAGACGCATACAATGGCTTCCTTTACAGATGGCCAAGTATAATGATGAGGATGACGTAATCACTGACACGTTCCTCGTAATCTGAACACTACACACTTCTCTAGAATGACCTATTTACACAAGAGGCAAAAGTACATCATGCGTCTGAACGGGCCAGGTATCTATCTGGTCCGCTTCTTGAATCATGTGTCTTTTTTCTCTAGTAGCTTCAACTCAAGAAATTTTATGTTTTAGATGCATGAAGCCTATGTGCCTCTTTTTGATATTTTTCATGCTTCTACGTGGACGAGCACCCCGAATCTCCACTTTGTGTTGTGCTTTGTGCCTCCACCCTCACCCCATATATATAGGATGAGAAAATCATATTTTAGTCATAATAGAGTTTTTTAAATAGGAATGAGATAGAAATCCTATTATGCCTAAAATATTCCATCAACATCATATTTTAGATCATAATAGGATTTCCTAAAATAAGAATCATATTATATCTAAAATAGTACAACACCAATTATGGACATCGAAATCTAATCTAATCAAATATTTAACTAGATTTGGGTTCCACAAATATGTTCCTACCAAATAAAGACTAGAATCCAACATTATCTTTCTTAGAGTATTGTGATTGAGTATGGATATATTGTCATTAATTATCTTTCGTTTGGAGATGACTATCTTGACAGGTTATAATATTTATATTATTAGTCAGTTTAGTTATACCTAGACAACGTTCTACCACCGATGCTGCGGCGTAGGCTGGGCGTTGTCACGCACTCGTGTCCCTATACCGGGTGCGGGTCGTGACAGTGAAGTTACCACATTTGACACAACTATTTGACAAACAAGTATGACATGCCATTTGCTTCATTTGTTAGGGTGAAACATCACAAGAGACCTAAACATTGTTTGGTTGTTCAGAATAAGCTTGATTTCATGGGGGGATATGCACCACAAAGTATAATAACTGACCAAGATAGTGCAATAAAAGTACAATTGAGATAGTTTTCTCGGATGCTAAACATCAATGGTGTTTGTGACATAATATAAAGAATATTAGTGAAAAGTTAAGATTATACAACGAATATGAAAAAATAAAATCCGAGTTGAAAAGAGTTGTCTATGATTTACAAAGTCTAGCATACTTTGAGCAAAGTTGTAGTGAGATGCGCATGATTATAAAAACTTGAATCATACTTATTGGTTGAGTAAATTACATGGAGAGGAACACCGATTGGTGTCTTATTTTGTGAAGGACACTTTTGGACAGTGATTTCGACTACTTTATGAAGTGACAGCATAAATGCATTCTTTGATGTGTATGTTCATTCAAAAACATCACTGAAATAATTTGTTGAACAATATAAAAATACATTAAGGTACAAAATAAAAAAAGATCAAGTCAGATGCTAAGGGTCCGTTTGTATATGTTTTCTAAAATTTGGTTCTGAAAACAATTTTTTGAAAGTAAGTTATAAAGTTATTTTCTGAGTATAGAGATTCTGACTTCGCGTTTGATTACTTTCATCTGAAGGATGGTTTCTAGAAGAAAAAAACTAAAATTTTGTTTGGTAAATTTTTTTCGAAAAATAATTTTATTGAATAATTTTGTGACCATAATAAAAAATCTGAATATGTTGTGTCCATAATTTTATGTCCAGCCGGACACATTTCATCACCTTACATTCTCTTTCTTCTTTGAGCAACTAATCTGATCTCTCAATACCGACCATGGACGAGTCACATGTTTGAGCAACCGATCTGTGTCCATAATAAAAAATCTGTGTCCATAAGCAAACAATCTTCTCTAAGCAACTGATCTGTCTCCATAATAATAGATTTTGGTTTAGAGAGTCCCATGTTTGAGCCATCGCCGACTATGTACATAGACGAAGGAGACCGGCTTCTCCTTCGGCTTCATTTAGTACTTCTTTGTCATAGCCGCAATCGCCAATACTCGGAGAACCCGAGCTCCTCCTCGAGCTTCCCTCGTTGGGGGTAGAGAGGGGTGGTGGAGACAACCACGCCGGACTCCTCCGTGCTGCCCACTCCCTCTCCTCCTCGAGCTTTATCACCCTTTTGGAAAGAATATGGTGAGAGAGAGAGAGAGAGAGAGATGAGGCTGAGGGAGAGAGAGAGAGGGAGAGGGAGAGATGAGACTGAGGGAGAGAAGGTGAGGCTGAGTAAGGGAGTGTCACCCTCATTTTTCCGTATTTCGTATTATGCTCGTATTTGGATTTTGGCACGTATTTTATTATTCTCGACTTGCGGATTTTTGAATTCTTGTAATTGGGTTTTAGACCATGGCTTGGTTTTATTTTGGAGATTGGTTTGGTTTGGTTTGTCATGATGGAACACCATAGCCTACACACCACCTCCATTACACCACAACACCCTCATTATAACCCACCTACTTTCTCTCTCCTCCATAATTTCTCCATTAATTTCTTCTTCTTCTTCTTCTTCTTCCTCCACCAACACCCATAGGCAAGTGCATCTTGCCATTAAATAAGCACCACTTTTTATTTGTTCATTAGCTAGATTAGGACATGGAGAACAACATTAGAACTTGGAATTTTGTGATTTGGAGTCTCCATTGTTCTAGATCTAGGTTTTAATTATTTTCGGATTTACATGGTTTTGATCTATTTTAGTTGGATTTTATGGGTTTTTGATGCTTCCATATGGAAGAGAATTCAATTTTACTCAAGTTAGAACCTTGAAAATATAAATTTGGTTTTGATTTGGCAAAGTTATGAAGAATTGAAGTTTTTGGGTTGGGTGTTCTTCCTCTCGGACAGAGGTAGGAGAAGAACATAGCCTTTCCCTTTTGTTGGCCACGCGGCTCCCGCGTACGGCCTCTGCGTAGAGCTCCTGCGTAGTGTTGCTTGCGTAGAACCCTTGCTTAGGGTCTTCTGCGTATTGCACCCTGCGTATTGCACCCTGCGTATTGCACCCTGCGTATTGCACCCTGCGTATTGCACCCTGCGTATTGCACCCTGCGTATTGCACCCTGCGTATGCTGGCCTGCGTACTGCGCATTGCGTATTGCTTGCGTAGTGTGCATTGCGTATTGCTTGCGTAGTGGCTTGCGTAGCCCCTGCGTATGCTGGCCTGCGTATTGTGTATTGCGTAGTGACTTGCGTAGCCCCTGCGTATGCTGGCCTGCGTATTGCTTGCGTAGTGTGCATTGCGTATTGCTTGCGTAGTGACTTGCGTAGCCCCTGCGTATGCTGGCCTGCGTACTGTGCATTGCGTATTGCTTGCGTACTGCTCACCTTGCGCAATGTAACCCTTGCGCAATGTAACCCTTGCGCAAGACAACTCTTGCGCAGCCTTGTATGCGCAGTCTATACCCTGCGTAGCCCAACCTTTGACCCCCTTGTGCTACCTACTTGTTTATGATGAATTTGTTATTTCTTGGTCTTGGCTCTTTTATGATCCTATATATATTGGTATTGTATCAGGTATTTTACGCCCATTTTATATCCTTACGCCTTTTGTCATGAACTTGATTTTACTTGTATATTTGGAATAACAATTGTATATGGCCTGGTATGACAATGAACTAGCATAACATGACAGCGACCCGTAGTGGTGCACTCCTGACATGACCCGACCTGACATGATAGTGGCCCGTCGTGGCGCACTCCTGACAAGTACCCTGACATAAATTATCTTGATAACTTGATAGTGGCCGTGGCGGCGCACTCTTAACTTGACTTGACTTGATAACTTAACTTGACTTGCCTTGACACCGTGGGTGTTCCTGCTTGCTTGCTTGTACAATCCACTTGTCTTGTCTTGCATCATGTCTAGGACGTGACTTCCTGGGTACCACGGCCAGGGACTCGCGCTAAATTGGACTAGGCTAATGATTAGATCAAATTAGAACATGGAGAATTCCCGGTCACAGGCAGTCTCGTTATCTGGAGGCATTAATGGACTTGTAGCTTGCCGACGAGTAGAGCACATTTCCAGCACACTGTCATGTGTTGCACCCTCTAAGTCACCTAAGGGTACATTTGTCTCCCGGGCGATGTACCCACCTATAACTCTCAACCCGCGGAAGGATAACTGGATGGTCTGCAGGGCTTGGGACTGGGAGTTTCTCACTTGCATCTTGTTAGTAATTAGGCTTGTGATAACCCTAGTTAGTTAAAGTAGTAAGCCGTAGTACTTGCTTGGCCGATTGTGAATGAATGGTGTCCAGCTCTGTCTAAGTCTTCTCTAGCCCTTGTACCTGGAACTCTTGATCATGATTGTTTTACTTATCTCTAACGATAAATGGGTAGAGACAGTGAACTATTCAGGCGAAGGGGTACAATCCCGGTCCTTGTTTGGTTTAAGGATTGTAACCTGGCTCCCGGAATGGTTCCACGTCCCTAGTCGTTTATCGCTCTGCGTACTTTTATTACTTGTACCTTCTTTTATTCTTTATGTTCTGATATGCTGGCTTTTGTTCTTATTTGTGGCCTCCTTTGTGGCACTTGCTCTTTCTGGGGTTTGACCCAGCTGGTTTTGTGTGGCCAGATTTCGGAGCAGCTCCCGAGGATCTACCAAGCTTCCAGCCCAATGGTGACAACTAGACGGAACCCGGGCCAAGAGTGGGTTTTCCTTTTAATTCACCCACTTATATGTAAATTTATTCTTTTGAGGCGTTTAGCCGACGAGCACCTGTTAGCTCGATGCATATTTACTTACTGTCTGCCTACGGGCTGTAAACATGATTAACAAATCCTAGGGTTGATCATGTATGACTGAACTCTTGCTAGTCCTATCATTTTGTACGACTAGCTTCATGATCATCCAATATGTAATATTTGGGACGCCTTATATATATATATTTGATGCTCTAACATCTTGTAACTCTGTTAATTGCTTGAGATTGAGACAATCGGCTTGACCTTAAGAGACTGCTGGCTTGTAGTAAACCCTCATATCTAGACAGCCGTGACCGTATAGTTGAGATGTATTCTATTTCAATATACGTAGCTGGCTGTGTCTGCCCCCGCTCTCCAGTATTCTGGTTCTGGGGCGTGACACGGTTTAAGTGGTGGCCCATGCAGGTCTTGTCAATCAAGAAATGTGAGGGTTTACCGAATAGATGTCTCAATCAATATTCGCCCTTGATCTCTGCTCGTATCTTCAAATCCCTGAGATTCTTGACCTGATCACATGCTTGTATCATTGATCTGTCCTGGTCCTTTCCTTATTGTTCCCTATGTCGTCTTCTTCAGCGGCATTACTCCCGGACCTGCCAACCAGCCAGAGGAAGCTCGACAAGCACCCCAGCGCCAGGAAGATCAAGTTCAGCACTCTGGAGTAGCCTCCCGAGTTATGCTTCCCGGAGGCTCAGAACCTCTAGTTCAGGAAGCTCCGCCCGTTCAACCAGCTAGACAGGATGAGGGACCTTTGGTAGGGCTTATCAGAGAACTGCTTGCATCCCAAGATCGTCGAGGCGACGCCTTGCACCAGGAAGTTCATGATGCACTAAACCGAGGAGGTCCCCAAGGAAATCAAGCGGCCAACAGTTTCAAGCGCTTGAACCCTCCCTTCTTTGATGGCAGTGAAGATGCGGTTGCCGCGGACGCTTGGCTTCAGGATACCGAGGTGGTTCTAGAAGCAGCTAGGACACCTAAAAATGAGAAGGTGGCGGTGGTACGCCTACAGTTGTTAGACTTGGCTCGCGATTGGTGGGCAGCTCAGGCCATGGGATTAGCGGCACCAGTCACTTGGGCGACGTTCAGAGAAAGATTCCAGACGAAGTACTTCGATGCGGTGGCACGGTACGACCTGCAGACCAGATTCACCAACTTGAAGCAAGGAGGCAGGACGGTCGATGGCTATGCGACCGAGTTTTCCAGGCTGAGTAGGTTCGCCCCCACCTTGGTGGCAACCGAGTTCGATAGGGCTCAGCGGTTCCAGCAAGGGCTGCACTTAGAGATATTATTGGCTGTGGAGCAGTTCGAACACCAGACGTTCGATGCAGTGTTGAAGGCAGCAAGGAGGCATGAGTATACCTCCCGGAGAATTGTGGACAGGACCGGAGGCAGGAAACGGTCCCACAACCAGATGCACCAATCTTCAGCTCCAGCCCCGGCAGCTAGGGGATTAACCATTGGAACTCCGAGGCGGGTGGCCTCAGTGACGTCGGTTCAGCATTCGACCCCGACGTACCCGCAGCAGCAGAAGCAGAAGCAGTCTTCCGCGGTGGGATGTTCTCATTGCGGGAAGCCGGGCCATGTAGTGGCAGAGTGTCGTAGGGCACAGGGATTGTGCCTGGCTTGTGGAGGAGCAGACCACCAGATAGGGACCTGCCCGAATAGGGGAGGTCCATCATCATCCAACCTTTCTAGTTCTTCAGTGAGGGGACCAGCCCCAGTTCCAGTCCAGCAGCAGCAGCAGCAGTACCCTAGGCCATTGTTGCCTCAGGCCCAGGCCTTTCAGCAACAGAACCAGCAGTAGTTCACCCAGGCTCCAGCGCAGAACCGACAGAGGGGTTTCCAGCAGAGGGGACCCGCAGCTAGAGGTCAGGCTATGATGATGACCATGGAAGAAGAAGTTGCACCAGGTGAGGTAGTGGCAGGTACTATTCTCGTCAACACTTTTCCAGCATCTGTATTATTTGATTCTGGTGCATCGCATTCATTCATGTCTGCACGATTTGCGACACGGATAGGATTGGAGCCCGAGTCATTATCAGTGAGGCTCAATATACTTACTGGTAATGGTCTTGTGGGAGTGGATCGAGTGTTTTCCTCGTGTCGGATCGTAGTTAGCGGTAGAGAGTTCCCCGCTAGATTCATAGAGTTTCCTATGGCAGACTATGATGTAGTCCTAGGCATGGATTGGTTGAGGAACCATTATGCTAGGATAGACTGCCATGTTGGCAGAGTTGTCTTTAGTATTTCCGGAGAGCCAGAGTTTTCATTTTCCAGAGGCACAGTAGAGCCTTCTCCTCCAGTATTGCGGATGGCAGTAGCAGCAGTGCAGTTGCCCCGAATAGTTGAAGAGTTTCCAGATGTCTTCCCAGAGGAACTTCCAGGGATGCCACCAGAGCGGGAGATCGAGTTCACCATCGACTTGATTCCCGGAACAGCACCAGTATCAGAGCGAGTCTACAGAATGGCGCCTTCAGAGTTGGAGATTTTGTACAAAATGATTGAAGAACTTAGAACCAAGGGATTCATTCGTGCTAGTGGATCGCCTTGGGGAGCCCCGATGCTTCTTGTGAAAAAGAAGGATGGTACGTCCAGGCTATGTGTAGATTATCGTACCTTGAACTCAGTGACAATTAAGAACAGATACCCTCTTCCAAGGATAGATGACTTGTTTGATCAACTCAAGGGGGCTTCAGTTTTCTCGAAGATAGACTTACGGTCAGGATACCACCAGATCAGAGTCAGAGAGCAGGACATCCCGAAGACGGCGTTCAGATCTAGGTACGGGCATTGGGAGTTTCTAGTTATGCCCTTTGGAGCGACCAATGCGCCGGCAGTGTTCATGGACCTCATGAACCGTATTTTCATGCCTTACTTGGATCAGTTTGTGATAGTGTTCCTTGATGACATCCTGGTCTACAGCAAGTGTGAAGCAGAGCACGAGCAGCATCTCAGAGTTGTCCTCCAGATTCTCAGAGAGCACCAGTTGTACGCCAAGTTCAGTAAATGCGAGTTCTGGCTCGATCGCATTTCTTACTTGGGTCACATCATTACCAGAGGAGGAGTGGAAGTTGATCCCCAGAAGATTGTGGCTATCGAGGCATGGCCAGTACCCAGCTCAGTGGCAGAAGTTCGCAGCTTTCTTGGGTTGGCCGGCTACTACCGGCGGTTCGTCTCTGATTTTGCAAGGATTTCAGCGCCGATGACCCAGTTGACCCGCAAGGATGTGCCGTTCGTTTGGGCAGCAGAATGTCAGGAATCATTTGAGAAGTTGAAGCGAGGTTTGATAACGGCTCCCATTCTCACACTTCCAGATGGGACCGGAGGATTCACAGTTTATTGTGACGCTTCAGGCAGAGGATTGGGATGTGTTTTGATGCAGCATGGGAAGGTAATTGCTTATGCGTCACGTCAACTCCGTGATCATGAGAAGAATTACCCGACCCACGACTTGGAGCTAGCAGCGGTAGTGTTTGCACTTAAGTTGTGGAGGCACTACTTGTACGGGGACAGAGTGGAGATATTTACTGATCATAAGAGCCTGAAGTATGTTTTCACCCAGAAGGATCTTAATATGCGGCAGAGAAGATGGCTCGAGCTACTTGTGGACTATGATGTGGACTTGCAGTATCACCCAGGGAAGGCCAACGTGGTAGCAGATGCATTGAGCAGGAGAGCCGGAGTCTACCTCCTAACAGCGCAACCAGAGCTATTGTCAGATCTTCAGAAGATGGGAATTGAAGTGATTCTTCCTTCCAATGTAGCCTTGATGGCCAGCCTACAGATTCAGTCCACCATAGTTGAGAGGATCCGGACATCACAGTTAACAGATTCCAAGATTCAGCGGCTCAGAGCAGAGTGCGAGGCAGGAAGAAGGCCAGAGTTATGTATTCATGAGGATGGTACACTTCGACACGGCATGCGTCTTTGTGTACCCAGCGGAGATATCAGACAGGAAGTCATGGCAGAGGCTCATAGTTCGCAGTATTCCATCCACCCAGGCGGCACAAAGATGTACAGAGATATTCGTCAACACTTTTGGTGGAATGGTATGAAGAGGGAGATAGCCCGGTATGTCTCTCGATGTTTGGTTTGCCAACAGGTCAAGGCTGAACATCAGAGGCCAGCTGGACTTCTTCAACCTTTACCGATCCCAGAATGGAAATGGGAACAGGTTACCATGGATTTCGTGACTGGATTACCCAGGTCTCCGGCAGGTAGAGATGCTGTTTGGGTCATTGTGGACAGGCTTACCAAGGTGGCACACTTTCTTCCATTTAGAGTTGGACAGTCAACGGCACAGCTAGCAGAGATGTATCTCAGGCAGATTGTCAGACTTCACGGAGTGCCAGTCAGCATAGTATCAGACAGGGATACGAGATTCACATCGCACTTCTGGCGCAGTCTTCATCAAAGTTTGGGGACTCGTCTCAAGTTCAGCTCAGCGTATCATCCGCAGACAGATGGGCAATCAGAGCGTACTATACAAACTCTCGAAGATATGTTGCGGTCATGTACCCTTGACTTCGGTGGTTCATGGGAGGATCACCTGCACCTGGTAGAATTCTCGTACAACAATAGTTTCCAGGCCAGTATCCAGATGGCACCCTTTGAGGCTCTGTATGGCAGGAAGTGCAGATCTCCGTTAGCATGGGACGATGTCGGAGAGAGGCAGATGCTCGGTCCAGAACTGATTTCTCAGACGGTTGAAGTGGTCAGGAAAGTCAGAGATCACCTCCGAGTTGCTCAGGATCGTCAGCGCCATTGGGCCGATGCTCATCGGCGTCCCTTAGAATTTGCCGTCGGCGACCATGTATTCCTTAGGATCTCGCCTACCCGCGACGTCATTCGTTTTGGCGTACGGGAAAAGCTTAGTCCTAGGTATATAGGGCCGTTCGATATTCTGGAGCGAGTAGGCGACGTGTCCTATCGTCTCGCTCTTCCGCCGTCGCTAAGTGAGGTACATGATGTATTCCATGTATCCCAATTAAGACGATACATCCCGGACCCGAGCCATATCCTAGATCATTCGGAATTGGTTGTTGGTACCAACCTTTCGTATGAGGAGAGGCCCGTGTCTATTTTGGACCGGAGAGAAAAGACGCTCAAGAACAAGACTATTAACTTAGTCCGTGTTGCTTGGGGTCATCACTCTCTAGGTGAGTCAACGTGGGAGCGTGAGGACGACATCCGATCGCGATATCCCTACCTGTTTGACTCGTGAGGTATAATGTCTTTCTTATACCTTACGCTTTCCCTTCCTTGCTTGCATTGTATGATTGTATGATTGAACTGCTTAGTGTAGCTTGTCTGTGCTTAGTATAGCTTGTCGTGACAATCTCTAGCTCCTTGATTTAATTCCGAGGACGGAATTCTTTGAAGGTGGGTAGAGTTGTCACCCTCATTTTTCCGTATTTCGTATTATGCTCGTATTTGGATTTTGGCACGTATTTTATTATTCTCGACTTGCGGATTTTTGAATTCTTGTAATTGGGTTTTAGACCATGGCTTGGTTTTATTTTGGAGATTGGTTTGGTTTGGTTTGTCATGATGGAACACCATAGCCTACACACCACCTCCATTACACCACAACACCCTCATTATAACCCACCTACTTTCTCTCTCCTCCATAATTTCTCCATTAATTTTTTCTTCTTCTTCTTCTTCTTCCTCCACCAACACCCATAGGCAAGTGCATCTTGCCATTAAATAAGCACCACTTTTTATTTGTTCATTAGCTAGATTAGGACATGGAGAACAACATTAGAACTTGGAATTTTGTGATTTGGAGTCTCCATTATTCTAGATCTAGGTTTTAATTATTTTCGGATTTACATGGTTTTGATCTATTTTAGTTGGATTTTATGGGTTTTTGATGCTTCCATATGGAAGAGAATTCAATTTTACTCAAGTTAGAACCTTGAAAATCTAAATTTGGTTTTGATTTGGCAAAGTTATGAAGAATTGAAGTTTTTGGGTTGGGTGTTCTTCCTCTCGGACAGAGGTAGGAGAAGAACATAGCCTTTCCCTTTTGTTGGCCACGCGGCTCCCGCGTACGGCCTCTGCGTAGAGCTCCTGCGTAGTGTTGCTTGCGTAGAACCCTTGCTTAGGGTCTTCTGCGTATTGCACCCTGCGTATTGCACCCTGCGTATTGCACCCTGCGTATTGCACCCTGCGTATTGCACCCTGCGTATTGCACCCTGCGTATTGCACCCTGCGTATGCTGGCCTGCGTACTGCGCATTGCGTATTGCTTGCGTAGTGTGCATTGCGTATTGCTTGCGTAGTGGCTTGCGTAGCCCCTGCGTATGCTGGCCTGCGTATTGTGCATTGCGTAGTGACTTGCGTAGCCCCTGCGTATGCTGGCCTGCGTATTGCTTGCGTAGTGTGCATTGCGTATTGCTTGCGTAGTGACTTGCGTAGCCCCTGCGTATGCTGGCCTGCGTACTGTGCATTGCGTATTGCTTGCGTACTGCTCACCTTGCGCAATGTAACCCTTGCGCAATGTAACCCTTGCGCAAGACAACTCTTGCGCAGCCTTGTATGCGCAGTCTATACCCTGCGTAGCCCAACCTTTGACCCCCTTGTGCTACCTACTTGTTTATGATGAATTTGTTATTTCTTGGTCTTGGCTCTTTTATGATCCTATATATATTGGTATTGTATCAGGTATTTTACGCCCATTTTATATCCTTACGCCTTTTGTCATGAACTTGATTTTACTTGTATATTTGGAATAACTATTGTATATGGCCTGGTATGACAATGAACTAGCATAACATGACAGCGACCCGTAGTGGTGCACTCCTGACATGACCCGACCTGACATGATAGTGGCCCGTCGTGGCGCACTCCTGACAAGTACCCTGACATGAATTATCTTGATAACTTGATAGTGGCCGTGGCGGCGCACTCTTAACTTGACTTGACTTGATAACTTAACTTGACTTGCCTTGACACCGTGGGTGTTCCTGCTTGCTTGCTTGTACAATCCACTTGTCTTGTCTTGCATCATGTCTAGGATGTGACTTCCTGGGTACCACGGCCAGGGACTCGCGCTAAATTGGACTAGGCTAATGATTAGATCAAATTAGAACATGGAGAATTCCCGATCACAGGCAGTCTCGTTATCTGGAGGCATTAATGGACTTGTAGCTTGCCGACGAGTAGAGCACATTTCCAGCACACTGTCATGTGTTGCACCCTCTAAGTCACCTAAGGGTACATTTGTCTCCCGGGCGATGTACCCACCTATAACTCTCAACCCGCGAAAGGATAACTGGATGGTCTGCAGGGCTTGGGACTGGGAGTTTCTCACTTGCATCTTGTTAGTAATTAGGCTTGTGATAACCCTAGTTAGTTAAAGTAGTAAGCCGTAGTACTTGCTTGGCCGATTGTGAATGAATGGTGTCCAGCTCTGTCTAAGTCTTCTCTAGCCCTTGTACCTGGAACTCTTGATCATGATTGTTTTACTTATCTCTAACGATAAATGGGTAGAGACAGTGAACTATTCAGGCGAAGGGGTACAATCCCGGTCCTTGTTTGGTTTAAGGATTGTAACCTGGCTCCCGGAATGGTTCCACGTCCCTAGTCGTTTATCGCTCTGCGTACTTTTATTACTTGTACCTTCTTTTATTCTTTATGTTCTGATATGCTGGCTTTTGTTCTTATTTGTGGCCTCCTTTGTGGCACTTGCTCTTTCTGGGGTTTGACCCAGCTGGTTTTGTGTGGCCAGATTTCGGAGCAGCTCCCGAGGATCTACCAAGCTTCCAGCCCAATGGTGACAACTAGACGGAACCCGGGCCAAGAGTGGGTTTTCCTTTTAATTCACCCACTTATATGTAAATTTATTCTTTTGAGGCGTTTAGCCGACGAGCACCTGTTAGCTCGATGCACATTTACTTACTGTCTGCCTACGGGCTGTAAACATGATTAACAAATCCTAGGGTTGATCATGTATGACTGAACTCTTGCTAGTCCTATCATTTTGTACGACTAGCTTCATGATCATCCAATATGTAATATTTGGGACGCCTTATATATATATATTTGATGCTCTAACATCTTGTAACTCTGTTAATTGCTTGAGATTGAGACAATCGGCTTGACCTTAAGAGACTGCTGGCTTGTAGTAAACCCTCATATCTAGACAGCCGTGACCGTATAGTTGAGATGTATTCTATTTCAATATACGTAGCTGGCTGTGTCTGCCCCCGCTCTCCAGTATTCTGGTTCTGGGGCGTGACAGGGAGGGATAGAGACATATGAGGCTGAGGGAGAGAAAATCAAGAGAGGGGGTGGGGTGGAGGCCCGCCAACTCTGTAACCGAGTGTTCACTCAGAAAAGTGCTTTTCTTTTTTCTAAAATTTTGCTCTGCAAGAAAATGAAACAATCCACCTACACATCATAAGACTTGTCAAGATGGTAGTATGGGGTCAGAGCTAATAAAGCTAAACTTACTTTTACAGTGTGCTTTTAGTTCATCCATATTGGTACCTTGCAAAATTATCTCTCACAAATAGAAGTCAGACTATCTCCTACACATGAAAAATCAAAACTATTGTTGTTCTTGACCCTGTCAAACTTATTCCAAAATCAAATTGTCTAAAATATATATATATATATATATATATATATATATATATATATATATATATATATATATAACAATATGTACCAAAAGAAATTTTTTTAATGTTTACACGACATATAAGATGATCATATGACTAACACTTAGATTGTTGGAAAAATAATTGCTTTTCTGTCTTCAAATCCTGTAAAGAAAATAAATAAAATTAAGGTTACCGGCCTCCGGGGAAGTCGCGCACGAAGCACTGTCCTAAGAGTTAATCCGGATCTATGTGCAGACTTTTCTGAATGCTCCTATTAGTAAAATTCATGCTCTACCAATATCTCGTTGTCGCACACAACTAGGAGAGATTGACTCTGACTTAGATCTGCCCAGAGCAAGGATGAAGAACAGAAAAGCTTCAGAAACACAAGAAGAATTCGCTTCGGAATGACATGAAGAATTTAGGACAGATTTTACATAGAATTTTCTGTGTTCAAAAGAAAAGGAAGAGGACTCATTATATAGGTAGAATTCCAACGGACAGAATAATGACCAATAAAACCAGACGTTACACATAAATAAATCAATGGAAAAAATATGGTTCAAAGAACTTAGACAAAAATAAATGTGTCCAACGTTCAAAATTATTGATGAGCAGCAAAATATTTTAAGGGTCTCAACCCGAACCCGAAGAAGGAATCAGATCGGCAATCGGCACAAGCAGATTTGGGCACGAACCCGCACCTGTTACCCACGCCGAACCAAATCGAACCGGGCCGGGCGGCGCACGCGTGTGGCTTTTCATTTTTTGTAGTCTTTTTATTTATTTTTTATTTTCTCGTTTTTATATTCTTTTTATTTATTTTTTGTTTTTCTCGCTTTTTTCATTTTTTTTTCATTTTCATTTTTTTCATTATCTTAAGTTTTTTTTTGTTTGTTTTGTTTTTTTTTTTTATGTTTTTTATATTTTTTATTTTTTTTAAGATTCTTTTGGGTTTTTTAAGTTTTTTATTTTTTCAAAACTTTTATTTTTTCATATTTTCAAGAAAAGTTTTTCCTCAAATTTTTTATCCTTTTTATTTTTATTTTTAAATTTGTGTTTATCATAATTTTTTTTCGGAAATATTTATATAGTCACCAATATGGAAACATAATTTTTAGGAAATTTCATTACTAGGAATTTGGTTTCTGAAAATATAGAATTCCTGAGTATATGGTATTCCACGAGCCAAACGCCCTCTTATGTTTAATTATAAGAGAACAATGATGAAATTGATAACATACTTCATCTACGTACGAAGAATCGGACAAAGAACTATATATAGATCACCAACATTTCTCTCTAACCGGAATAAGGTGTTCTGAATTTGCTTTTTGCATCATGATCGGGATATCTTAAATTCTTATAAGCACCATTCTCTTGTATTTCATCTTGCTCAAATTGCCTCCTATTTCTTTTCAACATGTGCCACACAACAGCTGTAAGAAGTAAGAACAACCATAATCAAGTGATATACCAGACACATGGTCTAATTGTTCTCTAAATTTCCTTTATCTCTCATCAATTTTGTACGAGTGTCAGTAAGTTACGTAAAACTTCAGTCTGCATATGTTCCATAAAAGTTACATCTCGCATCTATTTTATAATCTATAATTAAGACAATAAGGTATGTGTTGGGCGTGCTGAAGCGTGCCTTCCCTCCTAATTGTCAAGTGCACATCATCGATACCTACAACTTCCTCCATGGCACAAGCAAGTGGAATCGTCGCAGGAGTCCGCTCTGATGGCTTCCTACGGGAAGAAAAGACCCAAGTCACAGGCGAGGATAGGGGGGAGTTCTCGGAATCTTGTGATTATGGATCGCAAGGAGGGCTGCTATCACTGTAACGAAATGGGTCATATCAAGAGGAACTGTATGAAGCTCAAAGCTGAGAAGGCCAAAGGAAAGGACGATCGGGAGGATCTCACAATGTTTGGAGATATCATCATCGCACGACCGACACTCTACATAGGAGGATCTTTACGTCATACCGCGACGGCAGATTTGGACGTGTGAACATGGACAACAAGGGGACGACTGCTGTTGTAGCATCGATGACCTAGTCTCAAAAACTCGTACAGACTCCACGTGCTCTTGGGATCAACCAATTCATTCTAAAGATCAAGATAAAAATGAAGGAGTCCTCTCTGATGGCTTCCTACAGGAAGGAAAGACCCAAGTCACAGGCGAGGACATGGGGGAGTTCTCGGGGTCTTATGATTGTGGATCGTAAGGAGGGCTGCAATCACTATAGCAGGAGTACGCTCTGGAATCGTCGCAGGAGTGCCTAAAGCAGTAAAGCACAGATATATGAAATGAAAGTATAGTTTAGAATAACAAACGTAAATAACGTGATGTAGACTGGTATCCCCATGGAGGACTAATGCAGTCTCGAAAACTCGTACAGACTCCACATGCTCTTGGGATCAACCAATTTCATATATCTGTGCTTTATTGCTTTATTATTTAATTGGTACATTGCCTTCAAGTTTTTTAGGAGATTATTTTGGTTACACTCTATTCTTCCCTCCTCTAGAGTTGTCTAAGTATACTCAACTCGGAACTGATTTATAGTTTTTGTTCTTCTTTCCTTGTTTGAAATCTATTTTTTTATGGCTTTTCTCTCTTTAGCCCTATCTGGTCCGTTTAAGATCAAGATGAAAACCATATCCTGTGCATTAATTTTTCTAGAGTTAAATGGACGGACCTATACAACAGCAAAAAAAAACTCAAGAGTAGTCAGCCTCGCTATTCTCTCCAATGGCGATTTTTATCTTCCTTCTTTGGATTATCATACCAACCTAACTTCTTCTTCCTGATAGTGATTGTTTTCCACTTGTCTCCTTCCTTCTCTATCAGTATCTTCACTCATCTTTCCCTCCATTAATCTTTTCGCTGTTATGGATGTCCATACTACCAACACCTTCTCTGAAGTTTTAGAAAAACTTGGCAATCTCTTCTCATCTACTACATCCTCCAGTCTAGATTCTACTACATCTTCATTCAATAATCCACAAGCAGAGTGGCAGAAGTTCCTATTCTTCAAAATCCTATCAAGGAAGCAGTATCCTTCTCATGTAGTTGCTGCAACGATATCGAAGATGTAGAAATGCTCCAATCAAGTCAAAGTATCTGAATACATTGAAGGTTCCTTTTCTGTAAAATTTGAGAGTATTGATGATCTCGAATTTATTATGGACGGTGGTCCATGGAAGTTCAATAAGCATCTTCTTATTATAGAGAGGTGTCTCGCAAATAAACTTCCTAGTGAATACTCCTTCACTAAAACTTCATTTTGGGTACAATTCCATGGTTTACCAGTCAATCTGTTAACCATTGATTTCATCTCGACATTGGTGGCAAGAGTTGGAATTGTGAAGCCTATATCGATCAGTGAAGCATCAAATTGGAGCTTATTTGCAAGAGCCAGACTTCAAATTAATATTTATGATCCGCTTCTCAGGAATCTTCTGTTGGAATTATTCAATAATTAAGGGGCCACACATGTAAAATTAATTGTGCTTGGGCTATCTAAATAATTAAGCCAAATTAAAGTGGTCTATTTGGAAATTGGCTTAAGAGTATAATTGTCATGGAATTAATGTGTAGATACCGGAGATAATTCTAATTTGATTTGGGGCCAAATTAGAAATATCAAAACACACATGTATATATATATATATGTGTATTCATTAGGGTTATGGTCCCCAACTTATACGGCCACCAAAGAGAAGGTTCTCTCTTTTTTCTCTTCTACATCCCCATCAACAGAAAGAGAGGGATAAAGGATTCGGATTCACCTTTGTCATTAAGGGTCGTAGCAAGTTGGAAGATCGAACCCAATAAAGAGATAATCGCTTCAACATCCATCAAGCCAAGCAATAGATTCAGGTACGCTTCTGCAATCAATTTAATTTATGTTTTTCATCTCATGAATCGACAGGGCACAATAAAACATCTAACAAGTGGTATCAGAGCCTTCCTTGTTTGATTCATGAGTTTGAAGTTTTCAAATTCAATTTTTATTGGTGTTTAAAAATCCTAGATCGATGGATCTAATTTAATTTAAAGTTTTGGTTGTTCGATCAAAGTAAATAATGAATCCTTTAGTTTCTTTCTTTTGACAAATCTATGAACTGTAAATTGATGGCATTATGGATCAAATATTAAATATTGACGGATTCAGCATTTGGAAAAGCTATTGCTTATATTGCTTTGGTGCCATACGAAACATACTCTATTATATATCTCCTTTACTATTTTGTCAGAAAGTTATGGTCCATCTTCATGTTTGCATCCCTATTGTAAGATCCGAATATATTTTTTTGAGTAGCCGTCAAATCCTAGGGCCACAACATCATTATAAGAAGTTAGAACTTAGTTTTCTTTCGTGCTAAAGTTCAGGCTTTATTCTTTGGTAGGAAAAGCTTATAGTTTCGGATGAATTTATAACAAAGTGCAAGCGTATATTTGTACCTTCTTATTTCCATGTACAACATATATTTGTTTTGTGCCTTTCGGAATTCAAGAACTTTTTAGATACAACACACTTTGAGAGTTAGAATCATAAGTTAACTAATTGCATTAACATGGTCTTCTTTTATTTGATAAATTCATCACAATATTTTCATGAAAATTCTTGAAGATGTGAGCATGATGCTTCAAGCCATTAGTCTAAATTTATATTGTATTGTGGTCTGATCTAGAATATTATAATGCCGGGACCATCAATTTTTAGTACATATACATGTGGTGATATGGAAATAATATTTTAAATCATGCAAAAAGATTCAGATGATTATAATATAGTAGATAAATTTTGGTGCAATCTTTGTGGCTTATTTGGTGCAATCTTTGTGGCTTATTTGGTGTAATCTTTTGATGCATATATTCAGTACAATCTAATCTTTTGATTATTGATTTTTTAAATTTTAATTATGCATGTACATAAAGTTTTGGACATGATTCGGTTTTGTAAATTTAGTCAACATTCAATTTTTTTGGGTGCCTTTTATGACTAGCAATAGTTGTCCAATATTCTAAGTAGACTCATTGAAACAAGATGTCGCCAAAGTGACCTCTCTTGCGTAGATAGTCTACGAGGGATGTCGGATGTTTGTGTGTATATATTCATGCGGGTATTAGCCGGCCCAAAGGAAGGTTAATACTTGGTCGAATTGCACACATACTTGTGGTGATAAATGTGTGACAATTATACGGTTTACATGTGAATAATAACCCGATCCAAAGATAGGCTTACTATTTGACATGACTTATTGTCAACATTTGATCACTACACCAAGAGTACCACTTGCAGTTAATATCACTGTCCAAAGAATTGATATTAATGATGCACTAGGTATCTTGAGATGGGGTTCACCATTATTTGAATTTGTTTGACTATCTTTTATTCTTTGGTTATTAATTAGAGCATATTTGTTTATTTATTTTTTATTCTCTTTTCTGCTAGTGTTGCTACAATATCTGCTAATCTGAACTCAATTCCAATGCTTAACGGGACAAACTTCAAGGACTGGAAAGAGAACATATATATTGTTCTCGGTTGCATGGATCTAGACCTTGCACTTAGGATTGAGCGTCCCACTACTCCTAAGGATTACAGTTCATCTGGTGACAGAGCGAACTTCGAGAAGTAGGAACGTTCAAACCGCATGAGTCTAATGCTAAATAATTTCTTGCTGAAATCGAGAAGCGATTTGCAAAGAATGATAAGACGGAAACAAGCACACTTTTGTTGCGCTTGATTACCATGAAGTATAAAGGCAAAGCTAACATAAGGGAGTACATCATGGAGATGTCTCATATTGCTTCAAAACTTAAGGCACTTAAGCTCGACTTGTCGGAGACTTGATCGTTTATTTGGTACTGCTCTCACTTCCTATACAGTACAATCAGTTCAAGGTTAGTTACAACTGTCAAAAGGAAAAATGGACTCTAAATGAGCTCATTTTGTACTGTGTACAAGAAGAGAGATTGAAGCAAGATAAAACTAAAAGTACGAATTTGGCTACCACCCCTAAAAACAAGTATAAGGACACTAAGCGAAAGAATACAGAAGCTACTAAGGGTCCAGTGCAAAAGAAACAACAAACTGAGGCTAATGGTTGTTTCTTTTGTGGCAAGCCGGGACACGTAAAGAAGAAATGTACAAAGTACCACGCATGGTGTGTAAAGAAAGGTACATTTCTTAATTTGGTATGATATTAATTTAGTTTCAGTATCAAGAAACACATGGTGATTAGATTTTGGTGCATCTACTCACATCAGTGTTTCTATGCAGGGTTGCCAGATCTACCGAAGCCAATTGATGGTGAAAGACACATCTATGTGGGAGACGGCAAGTCGGTAGAAGTGGATGCAATAGGACAAATTTTGGATATATATTAGTTATTATTGAATTTGATAGACAATTTTATCTAAAGCTTTTAATGTACCGTCTTTTAGACGAAATTTAGTTTCAGTTTTTTTGTTTGACAATCTTATTTATCATTGTTCATTTGGGAACAATAAAGTTTGATCTATCTTTAAATTCAAAATAAATATTGGTATTAATTTTTTTTAATGTTCGTGACATGCTATTATCACTTGAAACTATTATGTCCTATAAAAAAACCTTGCATATGGAACCACGTGGTACTAAACACAAAAATAAAGAAAAAAATTTTGGACGAGAAGTATAATATTTTTGAGGATGTTGAGTTTGGGGGAGAAATAAAGTCAATAACATTATCTTTGAGGAGGAATCGGTTGCGATTCCAACTATCATTTTCGACGATGCGTAAGATTCTGCACCTGTCATTGATCAAGAAGTGAATTCAGAACCTCAATAAGACAATGTCGAATTACCTCTATAAGTCGATGTTGAGCTACCTCAACAAGACAACATAAAGGCACCCCCCATTCAAGATAAGGTAATTGTTTCTGAGGAACAAACTCAACAACCTCAAGAGAAGAGGAAAGGAATTTTTTTTTAAAAGAGACTTTCTCTTCGGTTTCTTTGAAAGACTCTTCGGTTTCTTTGAAAGACTCTTTTAAACCAATCATAGTACTTGTTGTACATTTTAATATTGAGGTACATCAAATGGATGTCAAAACGGTATTTCTCAATGGTAACATTGACGAAATAATTTATATGGTACAACCAGAAAACTTTGTGTCAGAAGACCAAAAGAATATGGTTCGCAAATTACTGACAGAATCTTTTTATGGACTCAAGCAGGCTTCTCGTCAAAGATACGTTAAGTTTTAACAAGTGACTACCTCGTTTGGTTTTGAGGTTAACGTTGTTGAAGATTGTGTGTATCACAAATTCAGTGGGAGTAAAATTATTTTTCTGGTTTTGTATGTTGATGACATACTGCTTGCCAAAAATGATATAGGCATATTGCATGACACTAAGAAATTTTTATCAAATAAATTTGAGATGAAAGATCTTGGTGACGCCTCTTTTGTATTAGGAATTCAAATACACCGAGATCGTTCTCGAGGTATTCTTGGATTATCACAAAAGAACTATATCGATAAAGTGCTTAAAAGATTTGGCATGCAGGTATGCAAACCAGGGGACACCCCATTCGCTAAAGGAGACAAATTTGGTCTCAAACAAGTGCCCTAAGGTTAGCCTTAAAATTAAGAAAACACAATAGATTTTTCCTTCATGATCAGTTGTAGAGAGTCTAATGTATGCTCAATTATGTATGTGCCATGATATTGCGTACATATTAGGATGTTAGGCAGATATTTAAGCAAATATGGATTGATCATTGGATAGCAGCCAAACTACTTAAGTAATTAAAAGAGAACAAGAAATTATATGTTCTTTGTAGGAGATCGGATAATTCTAGAGATGATAAGGTATTCCAACTCCGATTTTGTTGGATGCCAACACAGCAGAAGATCCACATCAGGTCATGCTGACTAATGGAGATATATTTTGGATGAGTGTCAAACATGCACTCATAATTTCTTCCACCGTGGCAGCAAGGTTTATAAGATGTTGTGGGATATCTATTCAGGAAATATGGTTACGAAATTGTCACAAGGCTGCACCTACAGTATGGTGTTGAAATACCACGTGAAATTATGGTGTGACAATAAATCAATACTGTATTCCAATAACAACAGAAACTTGTATAAGTTAAAGGATATTAACATAAAGTTTCTAGTTGTGAAGGAAAGAATTCAGAATGGTTATAGTGTCCATATAGCACATTAGGACAAACTCCATGTTAGCGGATCCGCTCATAAAAGCATTATCACCCAGGGTCTTTCATGAGCATACTGCTCATATGGGTGTTAATTAAGAATATGCAATATAGTGGAAGTTTGTATTTTATGTATTTGGGTGCTAATTGGTTTTGGACACATTTGTATATTAAAGTATTTTGGATATTTATCTGATCAGATATATGAAAATTCAGTTCATTTTGTTTTTATTAAGTTAAAATATTGATCTCAATAAAGTTAAGGAGGACCAGTTGGAAATAGACATGTATTAATCACATTGCATGTAATTTCTATACTACGCATCCATGATTGATCTATGTCACTTAGCTATATTGGTATATGTGACCATTGATGGTTTAGTTACGCTATATGTGACGAAGGCCGCTTTGATCCTATGTTGATATGGTTAATGGACGAGATTGTCCGGATATACCCTAAGGATTAAGATAGCAATTTATGAGCTCACTAAGGTTAACACAATTATAAGGCTACATATGTGGCCCAGTGGAAGATTGTTGGAATTATTCAATAATTGAGGGGCCACACATGTAAAATTAATTGTGTTTGGGCTATCTAAATAATTAAGACAAATTAAACTAGTCT
Source organism: Iris pallida (assembly GCA_029216955.1). Classification (NCBI taxonomy): domain Eukaryota; kingdom Viridiplantae; phylum Streptophyta; class Magnoliopsida; order Asparagales; family Iridaceae; genus Iris; species Iris pallida. The sequence goes on along the minus strand of JANAVB010011397.1, from coordinate 21,406,498 downwards.
ATTTGGAAATTGGCTTAAGGGTATAATTGTCATGGAATTAATATGTAGATACCGGAGATAATTCTAATTTGATGAGGGGCCAAATTAGAAATATCAAAACACACATGTATATATATGTGTATTCATTAAGGTTATGGTCCCCAACTTATACGGCCACCAAAGAGAAGGTTCTCTCTTTTTTCTCTTATGCATCCCCATCAACAGAAAGAGAGGGACAAAGGATTCAGATTCACCTTCGTCATTAAGGGTCGTAGCAAGTTGGAAGATCGAACCCAATAAAGAGACGATCGCTTCAACATCCATCAAGCCAAGTAATGGATTCAGGTACGCTTCCGCAATCAATTTAATTTATGTTTTTCATCTCATGAATCGACAGGGCACAATAAATCATCTAACATCTTCGAGTATCCATGAGAAATAATGCATACTGCATTGTTAATCTCAGGTATGAACGCCTTACTAAATTTTGTCAATTCTGCAGAAGACTTGGCCATGGTGTTGCTCATTGCCCTACTCACACAGAATTCAAATCCTTGATTAATGAGTCTTGGACTTGTGATCAGAAAAAGCAAATCTTGGAATTGCTTGACAAAAGATTAGATCAATCTATCTGTGTTAATTATGCTGCTAAATTCTCCAAGTCCAAGATATATGTTGCTCCCAATCCACAGTCGGAGAAGTCACAGTCGAAAAATCTTCCATCCACCAATTCTCCGGCGACGGTTATAACTGTCATTTCCTCAAAAACTACTCGCCCACTTTCTTCTTCAAATCCGACTACTCGCCCACTTTCTCCTACAAATCCGCAAACCATGTCACCCTCACCCATTCAGTTATCACCTGTCATTTCCTCAAAAACTAACCAGTTGTCAGATAATTTCGATCAATTGGTTAAGTCATCCAAACAAACCCAACCCCATCCTACCACAAATATCCTCATTTCTTCTGATATCCAGTCTATTCCTGATACCAATTCTAATATTGGTATTATATTTTCATCTACTGCTACCACAACTAACCATCCTACAGCTGATAATCACTGACCAACTACATATTCAATCTTCTTCTCCTATTCCAGATATCCCTTGTGCTCTGCTTTCTGACACATATCCTATTCCATCATCGATCAACCCTACAAATCCTATTCCATCATCGATCAACCCCACAAATCCTATTCCTATAGTTTCTGATATACCTAATGTATCTATTTCTCAATGTGTGACTATTCCAATTCCTGAAGTTGTGTTTTCTGACATATCTACTTCTATATCTCACCAATCTTCTGAGATCATGCCACCAACTGATTCCAAATTTCCCTTTATTCAAAATAATCATTCATCTTTCAAATCCAAATATGGTCCAAATAAACATCATATTCCAGTTCCTACACCATCCCTTACCCATACTTTTACCTCTCTACTAACTTCACTCACACCAAAAATCAAAGAGTCGGCAGTTCTTCTGGAAAATCACCCTGTTCCTATGCTTACAATTCCCACATCCAAAAATAATACAAAGAGGTTGAGATATCATTTGGATGAAGAAAATTTGGAATGTCATCTTACCAGACCAAACAAGAGATTGATGATACTGATATTGAAGGCGAGACTGGCCTACAACAGCCTTCCAATCCATGATCTTCTCATGGAATTATCGGGGTTTGAGAAATGACCCGACAATTCGTACTATTAAATCATTTCTCCAGGCATCTAATCATAGTATCATTTTCATATCGAAAACAAGATGTTCGTCAAATGTAGCATCCTCTATTGCTACGAAACTTGGTTTTGGAAATTGTTATGCTCTATCATCATGTGGCAAGTCGGGAGGACTTCTTCTTTGTTGGAAGGCGGATATCAGCATTCATATTATTTCCACTTCTGACAATTACATACATTCCTCAGTTCAGCTTCTTGACAACACTCAATCATGGCATATATTCTTTTTATATGGTCCTCCGATGGTGTCTAGTAGATTACAGTTCTGGGCTCATTTGGAAGCAGTTATTAAATCTATTACTGAACCATGGTTATGTATTGGAGATTGTAATTCTATTCTTGATCCTTCAGAGAAACGTGGGGGGAACTCATTCAATTATCATCACCACAAGTTCTTCATCAATTGGTTCAATAATGTTGGAGCAATGGAAATTGGTTACTCTGGTCCTGCTTTCACATGGAGTAATCGCAGAATTCCTAGATGTAATGTAGCAGAGAGACTAGATCGAGCTATGGTGGATGCTAAATGGCTTTCTCTTTATCCAAAAGCTGGGGTACTACATCTACCTTGTCTTAATAGTGATCACAATCCGATTTTATTGTAGTTGAATATCTCTCTTGTTAAGCGTCGTTCTCTAATACGATTCGAGGCAGCTTGGACACAAGAAGCAGATTTTCACAAAGTCCTTTCTGACATGTGGAGGAACATTCAGACTCACGAGTTTCTGCCTAAAGTAAGGAACTTATTGCCTCAATTACACAAGTGGGAGAAATCACGACTTCGAAATCTTGAAGCTGAAATCAAGCACTATCAAGACAGGCTTCAACTATCCAAAGTTAATTTCCGAATGAAGCTTCATATGAAGAAGAAAGAGATATCCAGATTTGGCTTAATAAGCTATTATTACAGAAAGATTTGTATTGGAAGCAGAGATCTAATATTTCCTGGTTACGTGAAGGGGATAAGAACACAAAATTTTTCATTTGGTCTGCAAGGTATGTGATGAAACAACTGACCACCTTATTTTACACTGTTCTATTTCAGGTTTATCTTGGCAAAACAATGTTGCAATAGCAAGATTGATTCGACCACATACAACTATTTCCTCTTTACTCTCAATACTTCTCAAAGAGGGTGACAAAGACATTGTATCAAGATGCCTATATCAAATGTGGTCCATTTGGAAAGCTAGGAACAACTTCATGTTCAACAATTCGATGATCAGCAGTAACAATATCATCCATGAAGCTAAGATCCTACAAGAAAAGTATGAAGCATCATGCAGTCAGAATGCATCCTCTCCCGAGTTGAATTCGATCCGATTTGATATCAATGCAAGCTGGAGACCACTTGAACCAGAGAAATGGAAAATCAACTTTGATGGTGCTTATTTGGATGGCAAGATGGCTGCCTCTGCAATACTGAGGAATTCTGAAGCTTCATTCATTACAGCTCTTTCAAAATTTCAAGATGGAGGCACTCCTATTGAAGCTGAAGCTCTTAGCATACATTTAGCACTTGTTCTAATGGAAAGAAGACAATTGAAGCAAACTATTGTTGAAGGGGATTGCAAAATTCTCATTGATGCTATAAACCATCAGGAGGATTCTTCCGTTTGGCTTGCTCGTCATAATATTGCGAATGCAAAGCGAGTGCTGAGTATGAACAAGGAGATCTCTTTCTCTTTTGTTCATAGGAGTGCTAATGGCCGTGCACACCAATTAGCTTCCTTTTCTTTGATACATAATTCTATGAACTATCTCACAGTTCATGACAACATTCCTGATTGTATATATGATGTTGTCGTTCGCGACAGATTAACTCTTGAATGAATGATATTAATGTTTGTTCTAAAAAAAAAATGGACGGACCAAATGCTTCAGATAAACTATCATTTTTTGTAGTATTAGCATGTTAAATGGACGGAATTTATTTTTATTTTTTTTGAAAAGAGGACAATGTCTCCATTTTTTACAAGGTCTGTGCAGAAATATTGCAAAAATAAAGACGTTTTTTGCCAACACTCTGTCAGTCATGTTTTCGTCAATACAAAACATATACTCCAAAATAATTAAACAAGCACAAAGACAAAATTACTATTGTATTACTAGCAGTCACGTATGTGCTTTGCAAGCTAATTTGTTGCATAGTAAATCTTTTAGAAAATGTTGTATAATAAACCTTTGGGACAAGAAGGGTATGTTTTTCAGATGGTAGAGCGCTCGCTTAGCATGCGAGAGGTACATGGATCGATACCCAGCATCTCCAGTGTTTCTTTTTTCTTGTAACATTTCTTTTAAAAGTTCTTAGACCATCTCCAACCCTATTGTGAGTTTGAAAAAAATAGTTGCCACATAGAAATGACAACCATTTTTTTCAAAAGTACTTCTCCAATACGAATGTGAAATAAAGTGTAGAGTTGACATGACAAAGACAATGTGAAGTTGGTTGTTTAGATCTAGATAATGCACTTTACAATGTCTTTATGTCCACATCATCATTTGTGAATAAAAATGTTTATAAAAAGAAGTAGAAGAGTAAAAGTTGTCTTGGAAGTTGTAAAAAATTACTTTGTATTGTCTTCTCAATACTTTTGCATTGGAGATGACTTTTTAAATTCATTGTCATTTGTGAATATAATCTTGCCACCTATACAAGACATTGTCTTGTGTCCCATACCACCTAAGAATCACAACACAAAATAAGACAATAGGTTGGAGATGCTCTTAGCCCAAGCAAACAAACATCTATGTGCTTTGGGGTGGGCCTTAGCTATAAATACTCCCTCGCTTAGGTACCGTTTGGGAAGGGTGGAAAATGGGAGGAAGGAAAAAGTTGAGGGGAAAGTGAGAGGAAAATTTTAAATGATGGTGTTTGGAAAGGGGGAGAGAACATGGGGGAGGAAAATTTGAGAGGAAAAAGTAGGTGGGTCCCACCAAAAAATTTTCCTCCCAAATGTGGGAGGAAAATGGAGAGAGATGAGAGGAATTTGAGTGAATTTACCCCACCACCCCTCAAAAAGTTAAAATTAAATCATCATTTGAGAATACCAAGGAGGAAATAGTAATTATACCTATATCCATAAACAAATAAAAAATTGTTTTTAAACTTTTCCTTCCTCTACTTTTTGTCCATCCAAACAAAGGAAGGGAAAATTAACTTTCCTCCATTTTCCTTTCCCTCCATTTTCCTTCCCCTCAAATTTTTCTCTCCCTCCCCCCAAATGTTCCCAAACACAGTGTTAGTAAAATGGGAATTTGGGTCCATGGTGTCACTCAAATATTAATTAATATACCCTTCTTTTCCAACTATTCCAGCCTAGGATTCCATTCACCAGCACTTCCAAGATCAGGATCATGTTTGTGTCGGATACAATACATATACTCCAAAATAATTAAACCTCCAACTCTCATAGTTTTTAACCTGTGTTGTCTATAAAATGCTTCACATGTTTTTGTTGGATCGTGTCGAAAATATTTTGGATGGAACAGGCACTCCAAAATTAATACTATACGACAGAGCAAAATTACTATGTTCGTCTTGCTCTTTTTTTTCTTCTGTCGTTTGTCCGACACATAATCCAACCGTGATACTAGAGTTGTTGTGCTTAGAAGAAATGGTTCATCTTGCTGTGTAAACATGACTAGGAGCTTAATTATTTTGTGGTTAATTTTATTCACATACAAATCCATAGTCAGTTTCAAAAACAACACCCCCAACCTAATAAGAATAGATAAGTTCCGAGTTGACAATGACCTGTGAATTGGGCCGAAACGGCCCAGTTCGGTCCGAAAAATTGGCCATGTGCCGGGCCGGTCCTATATCGGCTCATAATTTAAGTCCTACCCAACTAGATAAGAACGGAGTAGTTTCCATGTGAAAAAAATAATTGTAAGTAATATTTAGAAAACTTAATCATGTTATTATGTTATGTTAATCTACACAAAATGCATATGATTGTTAAAAAGCATATATGAAAACATGTTGGATGTTCAATCTTCTGTCATTAAAAAATGATTGTAATTAATATTTTTTTTTAAAAGAATGATGAAAATGAATTTCTAAATTTGTCACGTGCCAATCAAGACCTGATCCGGCCTGAAACCCATCGTGCCGTGGGTCACGTGCTGGACTGGGTTAAGATTTTCCACCCATAGTCCGACTCGACCCCCTATAGTTTATGGGCCCAAGGTCCCAGCCCGGCCCACTTGACAACTCTAATTAACATGAACCTTACTGTTACATCATGCAACTGAGGAGCATCATTTGACTTTTACCTAACAAAAAATATGTACATAACTAAAACTTTATCGGAGCCTTGCACCGTACGAATGTATTACTTTATACCCAACGGCTATATTAGGGTTATAAGGTAAGATTGAATCGGCTGATTTGCGTTGCATTGACTAGATGTGGAAAGCATTAGTTATATCACATTAATTTGCACTTATATTTTATGCTAATTTGTTACATAATAAATAATTTAGCGAATGATGCATAATAATTTATTTATAATTACTTACAAAATATTTTATATTTTTACCAACTTTTATTATTCTATCCTTTTCTTCCTTAAAAGTAAAATATTTGCAGTGAAAAAATCTAGTTTTTATGGGAAAAAAAAAGTTCATGAGGGAATGAGATATTTGTAAATAATTGTTTTTTTTATATTTTTTATAAAAAAAATAATGATGGGAATAGACATGATAATGGTGTTGGAACTGAAGAGTTCCAGGACCACGGATTGGTGTGCGTATTGATCGATAAAATGTTAACGGATTTAAAACGTGTTCTAACCATTCATAGACGGAAACTAAGGTTCACGAATTACACCTGCGACGAGAAGAAGAAGACAGTTTCTAGAAGCCTCGAGCAGTCAGTGACCCCAATATCTTCAGCACGTATTCCTTCCTCGGGTTGGACGTCGTGTGGGCGACGATCTCCCAATATTTTCTTCTCTTATCTGTCCTCCCTTTCTCTCCTCTCGTGATGAACGAACTAGAGAAAGATGCTCTTCTTAGGATACATATGACGGCCAGAGAATAGAGGGTATATATAGGCTACAGCAGGGACCATGAAGAGAAAATAGGTTTAGGTCTCCTAACACGTCTAGGTATCCCGTGTTCAGCCCGAACACACAACTCATGCCTGTTAACAATAGCTCGGTCCACTAAAGAGCTATTATTGCAGTACCTTCCTAATCCCAAATTACGTTTATGGGCTCCGTCTTATTATATGCTTGTTTGTCCCATGTTAAGATATCGAATGTCTGTCAATGAAAATAAGTTACTGACAACTACATTGATCGACATCTTTTATTCTTAAGTAATACCACTCAACTTTATTTGTCATGTCGGATATAATCCACCTGCAGGATTTGCATGATAATACTTATGAGTTCATTAAGGGGACATCATCAACCCGATACATCGGGACATGGATTCCTTTTATAATCAATAGCCCATCATACACATAATGTCATTACCCAATTCATACAGGTTATCGACTCATTATGAATCTTACTCTTTTTTAATCAAATTAATGCACACTACATATACATGTCTGTTATTATATCCGGATTAAGAGCACATCTATAATAATAGAGGTATTTGTTCTCTTATGTAGTCAGTACAAAGAGGACAACCTCAAGTGGTCCTGTTCAACACACACAAAGTGCACTAGTATAAACTTATAGTCAAGATAGACTAATGCCAGATTACACAACCTTACCAATGGTTTGTCCAAATCTATTTAGGTTGTGAACCATTTATATATTCTACAAGAGAATAATAATATGATCTTCTGTGTGTCACAATATACCATATTATCTATAATGTAGAATATCAGATACTTTGCATTAACATATAACAAATATAAAATTCCAACATTTGTCCATATAATTCTCACTCAAAAATAATAGAAAAATATAGTTAATACAAAAGTGATGCTTTTAGTATATAATCCTAACAAATGGATAGTAAGTATTTATTATCGTACTAGGTGTTAATGATAGACACTAATAATGATTGTATTGTAATTATGATTGCCCCCTTAATTATATTTTTAAAATAATTAAATAATGTAAGCTAGTATTGTAATTAAGATGACTTTTTATCTGTTGAAACTGAAATGTGTATGCTTTTGAATTCATGCTATTTCTTGTCTCCTGAAACTGAATTTTAATGTTTGAATACATAATATTTTGTATCTTTGAAGCGGACAATTTACACTTTCGTGTTTAGATGTAAAAATAAAAAAGATGTAAAATCCAATAAATAATAATAATAATAATAATAATAATAATAATAATAATAATAATAATAATAATAATAAAGCATAGAACTAAATTACTAGTTGTTATTATAGTACTAATTATTTTACTTTTTCTAGTTTAAGTATTAACAATAAAAATCACCAACTACTATTTTATTAAGTAAGTATGACGTAGTAAATAATATTATTAGCTCAATATTTAACATCACCAACTAATCTATTAATTAAATATCTATATAAATTACTTAAAATTAGATAACTGTTTGATAAGTAATTATATGTGTTAAATAATATCAGTAGCTGAATAATCAATATCACCAACTATTTGTTAATTCATTATCTAAATACTTAAGTAATTATAATTGAATAATTATTTTATTTAGTACTTACAATGTGTTAGATAATATTAGTAGCTCAATAATTAATATTACCAACTATTTTATCAATCATCTAACTAATTAAGTAATTATAGTTAAATAACTATTTTACTAAATAATTAAAAAATAACACTTGGCTACTTCTGTCAACATCTATAAAAAAAAGGATAGGTCTATTTTTGCAGCCGACATGCAGGAGACAAGAAGTAAAAAATAATTATGATACCACTTCTAATCCCAACATCCGGATTGAGACAAACATCGGATGCATGAAAGTAGTTTCCACCTGCAACTACCTTCACACATTCATGCCCAGTTACACCCATCCAAACTCCCCCTTAGTGTACCAAACATATTGATATATACGTAATGTTACATTATTTGGGATGATGTCAAGCTGTAGAAGCAAAAATAAATTATGATATTTTTTATCATATTTTATAAAAAGACCAAGTCAAAGAAGTTCAAATTCTACGCAAGAGTTAAACTCAAGCTCTATGCAGAGGTTAAATAGAATCTAATTCAAATTCTATGCAAGTGCCATCCTCAGACTCTACGCAAGAGTCATCCTCAGACTTTACGCAGAAGACATGCTGTCTACATCGCATTAAATGTTCTGATAGATTGATTTTCTGACAAAGATTTGCATAGAAGCCAAGAAGATTGTTTCACACTAACCCAGGATTATTTGTGTAAACGGGCTACTTTACACTCGAGAAACAACTTCCTTTACGCTTGAAAGTTATTTGAGCTTTTTACGCTCAAGGCTATCTTAGCTACTTTTTTTGTGTGCGTAGAGTTTATTTGAGCTAACTATACGCTCAAGGCTATTTCTTAGCCACTTTACGCAGGAAGCTTACTTTGAGCTATTTTACGCTCGGCTTTTCCTGATTATGTGTGAACGTGGCTTGCATACGTGTCTTTCATGCCACATTTTTTGAGGATGTGGGAATGTGTTTTCCATGTTTTGTTGAAGTAATGGAACACGTGTCAACATGCGTAGAGGCTAATTTCTGTACGTGGGTGACAGTTATCCTAATAGCTTGCGTAGAGACTCAATATTGATATTTTTTACGCACAGAAGACAAGCCTATATAAAGACTTCTTTTTTAAGAAAGAGGTACAAGATTTTGGAGCCCAGAGACTTTCAGAGCAAAGTAATTTTCCAGAGTGTTTCTCTTCAACTTTTTCTCAAGAACAGCGTGAAGCAAAGCAGGAAAGCATTCGACTGTGCCATCAGTGCCAATTGTGTCGATACCTTTCTGGTGACTTGGTTCTTCCGGTTCTTCTTCTTCAAGTAGTTCTCTTCATCATCATCGTGTGGTCCAAGGAACAAAGTGATCGCTCTCAGATCAGACTTCCATAGCAATACTTTCCAAAATCTACTTGTACTTTTTCTCGTTTTCTTTCAAAAGCCTTTTAAGGGCATTTTGTTAAGTGAAACAAAATGACGACTCTGCTGGGGACGACTTTCTCCTCTGACGAGAAGGCAATTGCTCAATACAATGATGTGTCGATTGGATCAACGAAGAAGACTCTGGTCGTTCAATTCGACCAGACTGCTTATGAAGAAATGCTTCGATCTGGGGTAGTGCTCGCTGCTCCAATGTGCAAAACTCACGAAAGGTGCAAAAAGTTTGGATTCCTAAGTCCAAAGCACCCTCTGATCCCTCTGCTTTCTCTGAAGGCAAGGGAATTCTTCCCACTCCTATTGTTGGGGCTCCCGTCGGTGACGAGGCAGTTCCTACTTCAGTTTTGCGCCCAGGACATAAAATTTAGTCTTCCGTCTGTGACGTGGTAGACAATCATGTCTTGCGCTATACGCGTAAAGGCAAATCTTCTGTCTGTGATGTGGCAGATACTTATATTTTGTGCTATACGCGTAAAGGCAAATCTTCGATCGGTGACATGGTAGATAAAGTTCACAATGGTGCTTTTGCACCTAAAGTGAACTTGCCTACACGCGAGCAGCGTAAAAATAAGTCTTTTGTTACTATGATAGACAATTCCTTTGGTTTATCCAAGGAGAATAATTTTTTTGGCAAAGCTTCTGTTTTACGCCAACAATCTTCTAATGCTGCTTTACGCAAAATGCCTAATCTTAGGATTACGCGCAATGCTGATGGAGTTCTCAGTACACAAAAATTAACTCAAGATTTACGCACACAACTTCAAGCGCGTAAAAGCGTACAACTTTCTTCTGCCAATGAAGCTAGTAATCTTCTTTTTACGCAAGGGACTGGATATTTCTCTGTCCCAAATGTAAAAAAGAAGACATTACCTTCCAATTCTTCTGATTTACGCGAGTTACTTATACAAAAGCGTAAAAACAGAAAATTCTATGACATTCCCTCAAGAAAATCATTATTGTGAGTATCACCAAATTGTGATCAAATATTGCTGTTCTGCTACTAAACGGTCAGTTTTTGACCGATTAAGCTATAATGTACATCAACAACAAATTGATGATCAATAACATGAGTTGTCTTATGCATTTGTCAACATGGCATCTCATATTAATAGAGGACGACATCCAAAACGCAACTCGTCCCGAACTCCAAGTCAACAACGGTTCAACCGAATTCTTGACACTTTTGAAGGAGTGTATCAGCATACTCGATCAAGAAGTCAATGACCTTTAAGTATGCATTCTTCAGATTCAGAAGCTGGAGGTACCCAGTATCAGGAGTCAGAAACTGATAGCATTGATTCTTAACCGATCCCTCTGTGTGTTCAAGAGAAGTTGAATCTTATGTTATCGGAGAAGAACAAGAGACGTCTACTTCTCATACAGAACATCCTCTTTCTGCGGTAGAACAATCAATAAAGGATATGCTTACAATGATGCAAAATATGCATCAGATAATAACGACTCAGCAAACAGTCCAACCTGCAGTGATAACGCCAATACAGGCAGCTGCACAAACTCAAGATAGTCAAGGGGTTGATATACCTTTGAATAATCTGAGTCAAGAGCCTGTTATCAATCAAAACTTCGCGTTCTCATTCCAGAAGATGTATCACCTCTGGTTGGGGTTACGGTGCATCCAACAACTATTCAATCAAACATACTCCCTCAAACTAATGAAGCTATTCAAGCAGTTCGGGAGTTAAGAGCACAATTTGAAGTTCTCAAGCACAAAGATCAGCTTCAGAAGTTGGGGATTAAGCAACCTTATCCTCCCCACTGGAATGATGTACCCTTTTCTCCCAAATTTAAGCCACAATCTATGGTATTATTTGATGGAAAGGCTTCTCCAAGTCAATATATCAATTATTTTGATATTATGACTGTGCATCTACAGAAGAATGATGCTTTTCTCACCCAAGTCTTCATTAGGTGTTTGACGGGTATAACATACGATTGGTATCGTAGTCTACCCGATAATTGCATATTGTCTTTTGACGAATTCAAAGCAATGTTTCTCTCTCGTTTCTATGAAGGAGGGATGGACATGAATATGACTTCCTTAATAGAAATTAAACAAAAAGAGAAAGAGGATACTCGGACGTTTATAGAATGTTTCCGACAGGCTACTTTGAAAATGCCTCCTGGTATGCCAGATTCAGCATTGATTGATACATGCAAAATAAATCTGTGACCAACCATCGCTGTTTTTATAGGCTCTTAAATCACAGATTGGGCCACGTTTATTATAGCAGCAGTTTCAGCTGAGACCAATGGAAGATTGGCTCGTAAACATGGAATGATCTTCGCCTCAGAAGATAAAGGAAAGAAAGCCTCTTCAGGTAACTACTCTGGTAATCACAATAGAAAAGGAAAGGAAACCCTTTTGGTGAACCTTTTGAAATCCAAAACTACCCCAAGTAAACCGGAATCTTCTAAGCCGAAAGAAGAATACTCTTTCGACGACAGTAATATTCCTGGGATATTTCAATGTCTCGTGAAGAGTGGTAAACTCTAAATTCCAGAGCCAAAATGACCTAATGAAGTGGATTTGGTTGATAATCCCAAGTATTGTATCTATCATAGATACATAAATTATCCCACGAAAGCTTGTTATGTCTTGAAGAAGAAAATTCAAGAGTTGATAAATGCTAAAGCCATCGCTTTAACTAATGATGAGCATACAGTTACAACCAATATGATTTCTCTTCAATTTGGAGCTTTTCCTCCACAGCAAGTTCCTGATGGTATTGTCCCAATTCTGAAGGCGACAATAAAGATTGTGAATCTTCCACCAGCCAGAGATTAAAGTGAAGAATTAGTGCCTCTCACCTTGAAAAATGGTGAAATCATGTGGGTACACCCTGATTTAGTACCTGAAATGGAACATGGAAGTAAAATTTCAAAATCCAAGAAAGGTCAAAAAGTCAAAACCTGCAATATGATTTCTCATGTTGTTACCCCAGATTATGATGATTCTGATCATTTGTGGGGTAACATCCCTTTGGAAGATAGGCTAAGAGGTCTGAACATATGCCCTCCGAGTTTTGCTCCTCCTACCAAACTAAAGCTCACTCATCAGCAATGGTTAGCAATGAATAGTGTCCCTTTAAACAGGGCACAACAAGTTTTTGCTGCCTACGAGGAAGCTCCGGTTGGGATTTACCTCCTGCACCGAAAGTTTCCACCCTTATTAATACAGAGGTCTCTATTCCTTCCTCATCTGTTGAATCGAGTATTGAAAGTCCGCTACCTACTCACATGTACAGTCAACAATCAGTCCATCTCATGAAAAAGATGGGCTATGACTTTTAAAAAGCGGAAGGCTTGAACAATGCTAAAGGTATGCGAGTTCCTTTACAAATTCAAGGTCAAAAATCCTCCGTTAGATTGGGATTTGAGGTTCCTCATAAAAATCCCCATAAGAAGAAGACTAAGGGAAAGAAGATTAAATCCTGTAATATGGTACTTCATTCTTTCGAGCCTGAAGAAGAGTCTTTTGCTGGTACATGATCTGGAAAAGACTATCACAAAGATTATGAGGGAACTTTCAAAGAAATGGATGATGCCGTTGAAATACTGCCGACTCAATCATCTTCTATTCCTGCCGAAGTAAGACCTTCTAAACCACCAGTGGTTAAAAAAGGGAAACAGAAGGCGGTACGTTTTGACGTTCCACTGAAGTCTAGTTCAAATCAAGGGTTGATGAAACCCTATAAGTTTGACATTCTAGCCCAATTAGCCAATACTCCGGCTAGGCTTTCTATCTTTGAGCTGCTCTATCTTTCTAAAGAAAGTCGAAAAACTTTGAGTGAAGCATTATTACCGGTAGATTCATGCTTAGCTCAGCTCAAAAGTTCTGACAATACACCGGTGTCATGTCCCCAATGCCACAGTGTGATGGAATCAATTCCTAACTTCACACAGGAAGATATGTTGTTGAAGCATAATCGACATGACAGGCCTTTGTGTTATACAGGGTATATTGACTCTACTGAAATTGACAGAATTTATATTGATCCTGGGTCTTCTATTAGCATTATTCTTCAGAGTATGCTAAGACCCTTGAGGATTCCTACTAGTGAGTTGACTTACACTAGTACGACAATTGTTGGTTTCAATTCTGGAAGAAGTAAACCATTGGAGAAAATTCGTCTAAAAATTCAAATAGGTGATCTTCAAACTATGGCGACCTTTTATGTTATCAACTCAGATGTATCTTATAAACATCCTCCTCGGAAGACCATAGATACATGAGCATAACATTGTACCTTCAACTCTCCATCAATGCTTCAAGTATGTGGATTCTCAAGGGACTGTAAAGACTAAATTTGCAGATCTCAATCCTTTTAAAGGTGTTGAAGCTTATTTTTTGGATTCAATACTTTATACACAGGAGCATGTGAAGGAAATATCTGATATGGCTGAAGATCGATCGCCGGCAGAAGATCAATCGATTTCAGAAGATCAATCGCTTTCAGAAGATCAACCTTTGATGATTAAGGTTAAAGGTCGAATTCAACCCCAACCTGTCAATGATGAACCTTTGATGGTTAAAGTCAAAGGAAAAAACTCAAGTTATGTCTGATGAAGCTATGAGGGTTCCAGTCAGAAGTCGAGTTTAAGCCAACACTAATGATCAGCCTCTTATGATCAAGGTCAAAGGACGTACTTCTCGTGCAACTGATCTAGAACCACTGGTTATCAACCTTGGCAAGTCTACGCTGAAGACGGATGATGGTCCATTAATGATTAATCCAAAGCGTAGTAGTCAGTCTGTCAATGATGTAAATATTGATCACTTTGTATTCTTTTATTTTAATAAAGATTTCCTTTTGGAGTATATGGCTTTCAAATTTATTGAAAGAATGACTTAATCTGCTGATAATCAAAGTCATCAGCATAAAACTGACATAAATATAGAGAAAACCTTATATATTAATCATAAAGAGAATTCTTTTCCTCCTCATGTCGATGTTGGACCCTATGCTCAGAGGTTCCTAACATCTTCTCCTTATTTTTTACCTGTAACTTCATCATCACAAGCTTGTGTAACTTATAGACGTCACGAAAAATCTTATTTTGTGATCCCGTCTAATAAGAAAAACAAGCGTCAAATTGTATTTGGCTTGGCTAGAAATATCCCTACTATTCAAACAGATAATCTCGAAGAGAAAGATAAAGAAAAAAATCAGAATTGACAAATATAGTCAACAATCTCTTAAGATTATCCAAAATATGGGATATGATTTGAAAACCATGCTAGGTCTAAATCAAGGCAAAGGTAGACGATTACCGTTATTGGTGATCCGTTTTATCAACGAACTCGTCATGGTTTGGGATACGATCCATCCCACATGTTTAATGAAGATATGGAAGAAAAATTTTCTTCCAGTTCTTTACAATCCTCAGATTCTGAAGGAGTCCAGTATGTTGAATCTGAGCACGTCTTTTCAATTAATATGGTTCAAACGATGATAAGTCTGAACTATTTGAAAATGACCCATGGGAACAACAAATGGACACTCAGTGGGAGCTTCGGTTTGAACAGCGACAGCCACCCACAGAAGATGAATTCGTCCAGATTGATGTTGGAGATGAAACCACATTAAAACCCATATTTATCAGCAAAAATATTTTCGAAGATAAAAAGAAGAGTTAATAAAGCTGATAAAAGAATATATCGATATCTTTGCATGGATCTATGAGGATATGCCAGGTTTGGATCCTAAAATAACTACCCATAAGCTCAATATCCTTTCTAATGCCAAACCTGTAAAACAACAGCAGCGGCATTTTTGACCGGATATGATGGATGCAATTGAAGCAGAAGTTAAAAAGCTGATCACATGTGGTTTTGTCCGTGAAGAACAATACCCAGATTGGGTTGCCAATATTGTTCCAATATGAAGAAGAATGGAAAAGTTCGAGTTTGCATAGATTTTCGAGATCACAATACAGCTTGTCCAAAAGATGAATTTCTACTTCCGATCGCTGATGTCATGATAGACAATACATGTGGTTTTGAACACATGTCTTTCATGGACGGATTTTCAGGATATAACCAAATTAAGATGCATCCAGGAGATGAAAAAGATACTGCTTTCTGTACACCTCTTGGAGTTTATTGTTACACAGTTATGCCTTTTGGTTTAAAAAATGCCGGTGCTACATATCAAAGGGCCATGAGCAATATTTTTTAAGAACATCTACGAAAAATAGTTGAATGTTATGTGGATGATATCGCTGTCAAAAGTCGATTAAAGAATGATCACATTCAAGATTTAAAGACAGTGTTTGAGTTGATGCGTCGACATCAATTAAAGATGAATCCTACTAAGTCTTTCTTAGGGGTTTTCAGTGGCAAGTTTTTGGGATTTGTCATTACTTCTCAAGGTATTCATGTTGATCCTGATAAGGTCAAAGCAATTCTTGAAATGCGTCCTCCCCGTAATCTGAAAGAACTCCGTGGCTTTCAAGGTCGCATTGCCTATATCAGGAGATTTATATCCAATCTTTCTGGGAGATGTCAACCTTTCTCTCGTTTATTGAAGAAGGGTGTGTCATTTGTTTGGGATGAAGCATGTCAAAAAGCATTCAATGACATTAAGCAATACCTTACAAATCCACCTGTTTTAGTACCCCAGTGGTGGAAAGACCATTTTTGCTGTATGTTCGAGCATTAGATCATTCTCTTGGTGCTCTTCTTGCACAGAAAAGTGATAAGGGTCATGAACATGCAATTTATTATCTTAGCCGAATGATGGTTGGGGCTGAACACAGGTATACTCCTGTGGAAAAAGAATGTTTAGCCTTGGTTTTTGCCATTCAAAAGATGCGACATTATGTATCGGGATAGACTATTCATGTCATATCCAGAATAAATCCTATTCGGGTATTGATAAAAAAGCCGAGTATTCTTAACTCCCGGTTAGCTACCTGGGCAATGTTACTTACCCCTTATGATATGGTCTACATACCTCAAAAATCAGTAAAGGGTCAAGCATTAGCTGACTTCTTAGCAGCTCACCCTATACCTGAAAGTTCCAAGCTATATGATGACATTCCATATGAAGTCATAGATTGCAACATGACTTTGAGGGATGACATTTGGCAATTATACTTTGATGGAGCATCACGAGTTGGGCCTAAAGGCAATATTGTCTCTGGAGTAGGTATTATCTTGGTTTCTCCTGATAAAATGGTCATATACCGTGCTTATTCTCTCAATGAACCATGTTCCAATAATGTGACAAAATATAATGCTCTGCTAATTGTATCGTCGTTCTTATGACGGACTTTTATTGCGTTGTCTTCCAAAAAGTTAAGCCAAGCAAACACTTCGTGAAGCTCATGATGGAGTTTATGGTGCGCATCAACCAGGTCCAAAATTACAAGATCGTATTCGAAGAATGAGTTATTATTGGCCTTCTATGATAGAAGACGCTGTGGATTATGCAGACGGTGTAAAGCATGCCAGATTCATGCTGATTTTAATTACCAACCTTCTGAATTTTTACATCCTACAGTAGCTTCTTGGCCTTTCGAAGCTTGGGGTATGGATATTATTGGTCTGATTAATCCCCCTTCTGTCAAAGGATATCGGTTTATCCTGGCTATAACTGATTATTTTTCTAAATGTGGATTATTCTTCTTGTTGAAGTATAAACGTCTAATGTGAATAACTTCGTTAAACATCATGTCATTTATCGTTTTGGGATTCCCCGAAGGATAATCCATGATAACAGGCCTCAATTTGCCAGTCAGGCATTTTATCGATTTTGTGACAAGAATCGAATCCAGAACTTAGCTTCTACAGCTTACAATCCGGTTGCTAATGGTTTAGCAGAAGCTTTCAACAAAACAATTATTAAACTTCTCAAAAAGTTTGTATCCTCTAATAAACGTGATTGGAACGAGAAACTTGGAGAATGTTTATGGGCTTATCGAACAACAGTCCGAACTCCAACTAGTTTTACACCATTTTTATTAGTTTACGGATGTGAAGCTGTTCTTCCACTGGAGATCCAGATACCGTCTCTTAGAATAGCCATTGCTAATGAGCTAACTACAGAGAATAATGACCGCTTAAGACTCCAAGAACTTTGAAGGTTTGGATGAGAAGCGTCTTCAAGCACAATAACACATTGAGCTGTATCAAGCCCGCATATCTCGAGCTTTCAATCGCAAAGTTAAAGAAAGGGTGTTCAAAGTAGGAGAGCTAGTTCCAGCTGTCTGAAGACCTATGGTTATGACTCATCAGAGTAAAGGCAAGTTCCAAGCTAAATGGGAGGGTCCTTATGTAGTCGAAACCATATTCTCCAATGGTGCTTATAGGTTATCTAATCCTAATGGAGATTTGCTCATGATGCCAATTAACGGTAAATTCTTGAAGAAAAAGCTACGTTTGAATTTCTTCTTTATTCCCCAGCTACCAAGGTTTGGTTAAGCTGATTATTTATTCTTCTAAAAGAGATTTTTGATTTTCTATCTTACCAGCTGATTTCAGAAAGAAAAAGATTTTTTATTTATCATGTTCTTATTACCTCTGAATAAATATTAAATCTACTTCTTTTCATTATTTTCTATCATGTCCATATTACCTCTGAATAGATATTAATCTATTTTCTTTAAGTCATTACGATCTATTATGTTCATATTACCTCTAATGGTATTGTATACTCTAAAAAGAAAACACGATTTATTATCTATCATGTCCACATTACCTCTGGATAGATATAATCTACTTCATTGAGTTTGGAAGACTTATCATGTCCATATTACCTCTGATAATTGTTTTCTATCTCACACATATTTTAAAATATATTTCATTTATTTCATGATTGAAAATAGTACATCAGTAAAATGAAAGAAATGAAAGAAGATAAAAATTTTCTTTATTGATTACAAAAAATTCCTAAGGTGGAAGCAGACAGATCTTCAATAATCTTTTGCAACTCTGCCAGATGTTTTTTACGAGAGTCCACTACAGTTGTGTATGCTATAGATCTTCGGGCTTTCGCAGTACAGATGTGAGAGAGTTCGGCAAAGGCAGATATCATTTTGTCTTTGGCATCTTCAAGGGTTTTTACTTTTGCTTCAGAACCAAAGATCTGTTCCTCCAAAATGGAACTTTGCATTAAGAATTGATCTCTATCGGTCGTCATCCGGTTCTGCTCCTCCTTTAAACGAGCCAGCTCAGTCTCAACTTCACGAATTTTATCATTTTGCTCATGAATTTTGATATTCATGGAGTCATAAGCTTGCTGATGCTGCTCCAATAAGGATTTATTTTCTTTCAAGAAAGTCCTCTCCAGGGCAACCTTATTGCTGTAATCTTGAAGAGATTCCTTGAAGATGGTTCTCGAGTTGTGTACTCATTGGTGAGAGCATCATACTCGGATTGGACGAGGCTTTCTTCTATAGTCCCACTTGACAACCTCAGATAATCTTTGATGGGTTGTTCAAGTCCCTGGACTATTTTTTGCAAAGTGTCTGCCCTTTCAGTATTACTGAACATCGCTATGTTGTCTATGGTAGTAGCAACATCACTTTTCAAGCTCTCATAATTGAGGCCCTACTTCAAAACCATCTTGATCAATGCTGCTAAAGTTTTATAAAAAGTTTCAGTATGAATCTCTACTAACAGATTCATATCAGCATTGGAGCTTGGTATATCAGCGATATCTATTAATCTCTTTTCTTGAAAGCCGGAGACAGATGCTGTCGTTGCTGTGGTAGCAAGCTGAGTCAACGATCTATCTGTTATCGTTACCGTAGCCAATTGAATTTTAGGGAGTTTCGGGACTGTATCTTCAGCAACTTTTTCTGCTACCTCAGGAGGATGAGCTCCGGTGGTAGAAGATGGTATCATAGAGGTGCTGCTTCCTATGTTCTATTCAGACTCGAACACAGCTGTCTCAGGAACTTGATCTGCACTGGTAGCACAATTGATGTTGCCTCAGCAATTTGTTCTTGAGCAACAATTGATTCATTAGCAGCTGGTTCTTCGGCTGCAATTGGTTCTTCTTCTGCTGCTGGTTCTTCTTCTCTTCCTTCGACAAGAGAAGGCAATTCCTGGTGTGTCTCTACTTCAGGCTCTGGTTGTATCTCCATAGATGGAGAACATTCTTTAGAAGCGGAATCTTCTTTTGAAGAAGAACTCTCTTTTTCAGACTCTATTTCCTCTTCATGGATAGGCTCTTGAGAAGGAGGAGGAGCAACAAATTTTGCTACATTGATGATACATACAAAGATTAAGCAAAATAGTTAATATACAAGATCATAATACATATTTTTGTATAAATTTTGTGTAATTTATCTTTACCTGGAGCAGGTGCAGGAAGCGAAAGAGTGCGTCATAATCCATATCCCAGTCATCATCTTCTAATTCAAGAGCCTGTTTATCCGAGGGGATGGGTTTCGGATCAAAAGTAAGAGTGGTGGCGGTGTCTTCAACAGCTTTCGCCTTTTGTGGCGAAGTTAGATGTAGTGAAGTGCTGAGACGTCCAGGAGATATGACTCCTATAACTTCTGTTGCTGCTGCTGGCTGGGATGCTGAAGACCTTTCTCCAGGATGAGCTGAAGAAGATATAATATTTTGAGGCTCTTTAACAGGAGTTTCGCTTTCTGGAGTAGCGGCTCTCTGTCTGGAAGGCCCTTTAACAGTAGTCTTCTTCTTCTTTTCTCGAAGAATAACAGCTGTATCTGTTTTTCGCTTCTGGGTTATAGTGATGGTAATGGGTCCTGCAGCTGTTTCCCCCATTCCCATAGGGAGTGCTTCCAGATATTCATCAGGAACAACATCATCAGGTATGTCCGAAGGTACCATAACTGGTTCTTCGACATTTCCTTCCTTGTCCCATCGAAGACTCCCTTTCATGCTGTAGTCATTTGCGAAGGAACGAATAGAGGCATAAAAATGAGCATACGAATGAAGCATTCGTAGCTCAGTTGTACTTGTAGCAGTTGACACACGGAATCTAGCACCGGTACATCCAGCGCTGAAATACCTCCATGCCCTTGCACCATCAACTAATTTTCCATAATAATTGAAGCTAGTGGAGGGATTACCAACGTGAAGTTGGTCATATCCGAACTGACGAGCGAACCGACTGGGTAGATACGATTCGAACATACAGTTGTCTTCAGTTCTATACATCAGATGCGAGGGTCTGATGCATATTAGCCATTTAAAGACTAGTGCAGGTATCCCAGTCCTCTCTTGACCTACATCTTCAAATTGTACACCGAAATAGTCAGCTGGGACTGGTGGTCTTGTGCAGAAAAAGTTCCACCCATGGAAGAAGTTTAGTGTTGCTCGGGTATCCGCCATTGAAGTCATAGTCTACGTGGCTTTACTAAACTTTTGGAGAAATACATCTGCATCATTTTCAGGGCCTGGCGGCAATAGGTTGCAGTTGTGATGCAACAACCAGCCCATCAAATAAGTGTAGGGCATCTCCACCCTAGGGAAATCTTTTCGGTAAGGAGCATTATTGATCAGTTCATCACCAAATGCTCGCAAACCTGTATTTATCCGACATACCATTACCGATAACAGGTTGAGTCTGGCCTTGAATACCAAACGTACTGCTAGCCATAGTACGTTTCGATGAATCCTGTCGACTGTACCAGTCCCTGGTATGATCCATCTTCGCAGCCACAGAAAAAGAAAGCCCGCCAGCAAGGCTTCCTTTGAGAGCTTTCGACTGCCATGTCTCAGAAAGCTCAATGCTTTAGTTCCTGCAGGGAATTCTCCAGTCTTGCTAGTCAAATACTTGTCCGGAGACTTATATGTGATCATCCAAGTGGTTATCGAATCAACAAGAATTATTGAATAAGGGTTGATGGGTTGAGCCTTGTTATCATGAAATCTCTCCTTGTCATCCTTGGATATCCTATTCTTATGGTAGAATAGATATGTTATCCATTTATTGATGTATGCCAAATGCGATCCACTTTCATATATAGTGGTGCAAATCAGATAATGGCACATCAACTCTTGGTATACCTCAACTAACTGAGGATTTTTCTCCCTAATTTCTTCTAGTTCCCGGTTGGAGGGAACATACTCTTCATATGGAGCTTCCCCCATTGGCAGCTTGGAGATGAATTGCATCCCATGCAGTGCAAAACCCATTTCACCTATCGGGGTTGCAAAAGTCCCTGTTGAACTAATATATAACTCCATCAAAGCTAAGAACAAGTTATTGTTCATTGGTATGCCCTGACTTGTGGAGGCTACTGCTTCAAACAGCCCAATGGCTCGCAGTTCCGTTTCGATGTTCTTCATGATCCAAGCACTAAGTTGAATCCAGTTCTTATTATGAGGGGTCATCCACCCTGGCAACCTAGGGTTGACCTGGGGATATAATACTGAGACTTTCATAAACTTGTTTACGAACATCGGTATCTGCACCGGTTGGATCAGAGCTGAGCCCTCGCTCGGTGTAAATCCAGGTAATAAGCCGGAGAAAGGAACGACACCACCACTGGGAGTACTTGAGTGATAGCCCATCTGGTTCTCATCCCTCTTGAATATGATTCTCCCCGGTCTTCCATAACTGTTGGGAGTCAGATTAATCATCCGTCTCGGATGAGTAGCATGAACAAAAGAGGAAAGGGGATAATCTCTTGGCATTTCTGGGAGATACATCGCCCTTTCTCCAAATTTGAATACCCAAGACTCCTTCTTGGGGTTCGTCTGAGATTTGGAGTCGATCGCATCCCCGAACATAAATGCGGGCTTCAGATAATGCTGACCATCCAGTGATGTCAACAGTTCGCCGTTCATCGGAGACAACCGCATTCTATCTCCTTGAGCAGCTATCAGTTGTTGTCTTTCATGGGGATACTGCTTATCAGTTTTTGGGAATTCGACATGGGATAAATTCTCGAGATAATTTGATCCCAGAATGCCAGCTGGTGAGCCAAACATCTCAGAGAGAGGATGGGCCCCTAAGTTCACTGCAAAAAAAGTTCAATAAAGAAAAATTAAGTTAGTAAAAAAATTCAAATATAAACTCTATGCAAATTCAAAATTCTACGCAAACGACTGTACATAAGTTTTACGCGTAAAAAGTTCTCTGTTTTTAGAGAATTTGTTTTATGCGAGGGTTTTACGCAGTCTAAAATATGAAATTTTTTACGCGTACTTTTTCTGTTCAAAAGAATAAAGTTTTATGTGTGAAAGATATAGTCTTGCGTATTTTTACGCTTCTGTTCAAAAGTGTAAAATTTTATATGTAAAAAATATATATTCTTTTGACTTGTGTATTTTACGCTCGCACATATAACGTGGACGTATTTTTAAATTTTACGCTCGCACGTATAACGTGGGCGTATTTTGAGTTTTTACGCTCGTACGTATAGACGTGGGCGTATTTGGTGATTAATATTCTACGCTGACACGTATAGACGTGGGCGTATTTTGATGTTTCTTCTCTACGCTGGCACGTATAAACGTGGATGTATTTTGTTGACCCTTCTCTACGCTGACACGTATAACGCGGGCGTAAGATTTTGGGGTTTTTTGTTCGGTTTATCTTCTTCTCCGACGAACCCACATCCAAAATAAATAGGGTCTCTACCTATCATGGTCGAAGCCACAGTGGGATTAGTCTTCGGGGTCGCCTCCGATGATGGAACGGTGGTCTCCGCACGTCCAGCCGTCGACAAAGCAACAACGGGCTTCTTGCCCTTCGCATCGGCGGTGGTCTTGCTCTTGGGGGCCATTTACTTGAACTGAGATTTTGAAGATGAGAGTAGAAAGGATTGAGAATGAAAGAGATGAGTAAAGTTCTCTCTCGACCATCAGGATTCTATTTATAGAAAGTTGAAATCGTTTTGAATTCTCAAAAGTGTCTGTTGGGTATCCCGAAGTCTACGTGGATGACTGATTGGATATCCCTGATTTTACGCTTCTGTTCGAAGTATTTCAAATCTTAGAAAAAATTTAAAAATTTGAAGGGGGTCTTCTAGAAGCAAAAATAAATTATGATATATTTTTATCATATTTTATTAAAAGACCAAGTCAAAGAAGTTCAAATTCTACACAAGAGTCAAACTCAAGCTCCACGCAGGGGTCAAATAGAATCTAATTCAAATTCTACGCAAGAGCCATCCTCAGACTCTATGCAAGTTGCTCTACGCAAGAGTCATCCTTAGACTTTACGCAGAAGACAGGCTGTCTACATCGCATTAAATGCTCTGACAGATTGATTTTCTGACAAAGATTTGTACAGAAGCCAAGAAGATTGTTTCACACTAACCCAGGATTATTTGTGTAAACGGGCTACTTTACACTCGAAAAACAACTTCCTTTACGTATGAAAGTTATTTGAGCTTTTTACGCTCAAGGCTATCTTAGCTACTTTTTTTTGTGTGCGTAGAGTTTATTTGAGCTAACTATACGCTCAAGGCTATTTCTTAGCAACTTTACGCGTGAAGCTTACTTTGAGCTATTTTACGATCGACTTTTCCTGATTATGTGTGAACGTGGCTTGTACACGTGGCTTTCATGCCACATTTTTCGAGGATGTGGGAACGTGTTTTCCTTGTTTTGTTGAAGTAATGGGACACGTGTCAACATGCGTAGAGGCTAATTTCTATACGTAGGTGACAGTTATCCTAATAGCTTGCGCAGAGACTCAATATTGATGTTTTTTACGCACAGAAGACAAGCCTATATAAAGACTTCTTTTTTAAGAAAGTGGTACAAGATTTTGGAGCCCAAAGACTTTCAGAGCAAAGTGATTTTCCAGAGTATTTCTCTTCAACTTTTTCCCAAGAACAGAGTGAAGCAAAGCAGGAAAGCATTCGACTGTGCCATCAGTGCCAATTATGTCGATACCTTTCTGGTGACTTAGTTCTTCCGGTTCTTCTTCTTCAAGCAGTTCTCTTTATCATCATCGTGTGGTCCAAGGAACAAAGTGATCGCTCTCAGATCAGACTTCCATAGCAATACTTCCCAGAATCTACTTGTACTTTTGTACTTTTTCTCGTTTTCTTTCAAAAGCCTTTTAAGGGCATTTTGTTAAGTGAAACACAAGCTCCTAAAAGTTCATCTTCATTATGTTTAAGTTATTTATGTTATTTTTAGATGGCCAATATATTACCGAAGCACTCCCTCAACCACTCTATATTCCATCTTGTAGCAGAATACAAAAGAAAATTAACATTGTATAATTTAGTACTTTATTAAAAGAGGATGTAGCCTAGATGGTAGAGTGCTTATTTAGAATTATAAAGATTAATACTTGAGCGACAGATTGAGTCTCTTCGAGATGACCTACTACGGAGTCACATTCCAGAATGATAATAATGGAGAGCGGGGGTGAAATTAGTCCATCTACGTATACTAGAGTATATCGGTAACCCAAGATACGGTCACTGCTATATAAGATATGTAGGTTACTGCTACAATCCTACAGTCTGTACTAGCTCAAGCAATCCCATGTGTCTCAATCACAAGCAAACAAGTAAAGTATAAGAAGTATGATCATTAAATGTACAATAGTGAAGCATTCCAAACTATGTACATAGATGATTATGAAGCTATTAATATAAAATAAAGAACTAACAAGTGTAATAGTCATACATGATCTGCTCTAGCTATAATCTAGAATAACACATATAATGTTATACCCGTAGGCTAGATATCAAGTCCAAAACACGAGCTAAACATGTGCTCGAAGGCTAAATGCCACAAGAAAATATATACAGATACTAGTTGAGGAAGGAATAAAAATCTACTAAGGTACCCTGGTGCTTCGGGTAGTCACCATCAAATAGGATGTCTAGTAGATCATCCAACTCTGCTACTAGATCTGACTAGATAAAACTAGTAGGGTCAGACCCCTAAATAGTAATTACCACAAAGGAAGCCAACTATGAACTAAAATTAGCATGCAAGCATAATAAACAAAGAATAAAAAGACAACAAGTAAATACCAATATAATAGTAAGGTACACAAGAAGAAATAAAAGAAAACTATAAACATATGAAATAAACATGATTATGTAAGGTAAACACGAATAGCATGTGAGTACAAGATATGAAGATGAACAAGTAGAATGCGTAGGGCTATTCTTAATCCGACCCACAACTCATAAACTAAACAAGGACCAGAGTTGCAGACCGTCTACTGACAACTTAGCATCTAATCATTCACTGGCTCAAAAAGACCATAGACAAAATAGGAATAAGACACTACAAAAATTTGTCAGATTAGCGACGTTTCAAAACGTCGCTAAACTCGGTAAAAACGTCGCTAAGTGAAATTAGCGACGTTTTCAGCGACGTATCGGAAATGACAGAAAAAACGTGTCGTTAAACGAGAAAACGTCACAAAACGTCGCTATAGCGACGTTAGTTAGCGACGATTATAACGTCGCTAACTAGCGACGTTATTTGCGACGTTTTAACGTGGAGGCTAATTAGCGACGCAAATTGCGACGTTATTGTGTGGTCGCTGTTTAGCGACACTTTTGTGACGTTTTGGCGACAACGTGCTGACATCAAATTTGGTGTCACGTGTTGCCATGTCAGCATTTTAGCGACGCTTTTAGCGACATTTATTAACGTCGCAAAAATTTAGCGACGAATATTAACGTCGCTAAGTTAAAAAAATAAAAAAAATAGAATCCAGAATACAAATGGAGCTGGAGCTTGAGCCAAAATACAGAATCCAAAATACAAAACACAGAATCTAATCCCTTGGTTCGCCGGCCCCCTCGGTGGAACACTCAACACCGGCACACACAATACATTCCAGAATATACAAAAATATAAAGAAAAAATACTATCTGCAACGAACAAAGTCAATATATAATATCCTCAACGAACAAAGTCAATATCCGCAAATACGTACAAAGTCAATATCCTCAACGAACAAAGTAAATAGGGATAATTTAGCAAATACCCCCATTCCAAATGTTAAAACTAGCATATACCCCCACTATTTATTTTATTTAGCAAATACCCCCACTCCTATGTAAAAGAGTGGGGGTATATCTTAAATTTTTATTATTTTATATCAAAAATGGGGGTATTTGTTAGATAAATAAAATAGTGGGGGTATATGCTAATTTCAACATTTAGAATGGGGGCATTTGCTAAATTATCCCAAGTAAATATCCCCAAATACGTACAAAGTAAAAAATATAGTACAGTCCAAAAATGCAAAAATGAAACTACTGATCGCCTGGCGCTGGAGCTGGACCCTGTGCTGGAGACGGAGCTGGAGGAGGAGCACCACCAAATGACTGTCGTTGCAATGCCAGGATCGTCTGATACTCCTCCGGTGACAACAGGTGGACGAGCATGTCCTCCCGTGCAACGCCGGATGTAGACGATGCTCCCAGCGTACCAGCAGACGGTCGCTCTGTAGCCATCTCTTGGAACTGCTTCATCTGCTCGACCAAACGCTGATAGCCTCCTGCGTAGCGCGGGTCTTCTGTCGCAACGCCTCAGTAGTCTCCTCAAGCCTCTCGAAGCGTGAGATGAGCGCAGAATCATCTATATATGCCCCCCATCATCTGCAGCATCTCGTCACGCAGACCTGCGATCTGCGCATCGACACTCTGTTGGTGGCGGAGCGACTCCTCAGTTTGTGCGGGTCCGGGCACACTAGTGGCGGTCGTAGGGGCCTGTGACGCAATGAAGGCACCATAGGAGCCTGTACCATAGTACGTACCCCTATGCATGCCACCAATGACCCTCATCCATAGCTCGTCATCTGATTGAGCTGCGGCGACCGGGGGCTGCTGGGAAGTGCTTGCACCAGCTTCCTCTGACCATGTCGGCCCAGCCTCCCTAAGCCTCAAAAACTCGGCCTAGAAATTAAATCTATATGAATTCTCACTCGGTCGCTAAAGATTAATATTAATGAACTAGCATTAAGTAAAACTTCTAAAATTCGGCCTAGAAATAACATCTATATGAATTTTCTACGTAACTAAAAATTAATATTAATGAACTAGCATTAAGTAAAACTTACGTAGGTGTCCCGGGCCTTGTCGTCTATGAACCCCGCTCCCCCTTCGTGTGCGTGGCGAGGAACAAGGTCACCATATTCGGGTCTTCTTCCGATTCAACCTGTTACGAAATTATTATATGATTTGTCAGTTAAGTTAAAAAAAAATATTACTATAAAGTATTAATTATGGGTATATGGCGAGATACGTACCATATGGGTAAAGAAATCCATGATGGACCGTGATCCACCACACCACTGTGACCCTGCCTGTCGCGCTCTTTTAGACTTTACGGACTTCTTCTTGTAGGCTTCCTCCTCGAATCTCCTCTTCATTACCACCCAGTCGGCGACAGAGATCCAGTCCTGAATAGGCTCTCCGCGGTGCTCACGATCCTTTTGGTCGAGGATCGCGTCCCTAATGAGCTTGCTGGCGACGCTAGAAAAAATAGCCTCGACAGTAACGACGCGGTGGGGACGGAAGAAGTAAGTCCGCTAAAAAAATTATAGAAGTACGTAAGTTATAACATAACATACTAAATGTTAAAAGGAAATAAACTTTTACGTACCAAAAAGTGCTCAAACCAGAAGGCCTTTTTGTCGGCCGAAACATCCCTCCAGTTGATCCAGGGCCCGTCGTAGTTCTGTCGCAGAAATGTACCCAGCGACCGGTGTACGGAGGAGGGATGATACCTGTAAAATGGAAATTAAAATTTATTAAACAAGTTTATAATAAATTTAAACAAATTAAATGCAATAATTTTACTTACCGCCTGGTCCGAGTACAGGCCCAAATCTCCAACCTCATATCCCCCTCCGGGCGACACGGAGGATCTGTCTCAAATGGAAGCTGCAGCCGGCCCTTGCCCCTTCTGTCCCTGCCCCTACCCCTGCCCCTGCTCGCAGCCTACCCCTCGGCCTCGCCCTCGCCCTCGACCTCGACGTGGGACTCGGCCTCGGCCTGCTCCTCAGTAGTGGGGTCGACCTCTGGAATACTCGACGGTACTGGCTGTGTAGAAGAAGAAGGCCCTAGCCTCGAACTGCTAGAGCCCGGGTATGGAGATGCTGCCGGCGACTAGACCGCTAGTGTATACTGGAGTGCGGGGGGATGAGGAGTCGGTAGGAGGAGTGGTAGATGGAGACTGTCGGGCTCGTCGACTCCCACCAGCACGGGAACCAAAGGATCCACGTCGAGCCATATCTGAAAAAATACAGAAGTATACCATACTACATCTGGAAAAAACAAAAGTAAACCATACTACATTTGAAAATGTCGCTAAGTAAACCATACTACATCTGAAAAAAACAAAAGTAAACCATACTACATCTGAAAACGTCGCTTATTAACGTCGCTAAAATAAAAGTAAACCATATTACATCTGAAAAAAATAAAAGTAAACCATACTACATCTGAAAATTAAACATATTCAATCCTCTTCTGAAAATTCATCTTGTTCCAATTCCTCTTCCTCTTCACTTCTATCAACTTCCTCTTCCTCTTCTGATACTTCTACCTCTTCCAATTGATAAAACATGTCATGAGGAACTTCCGTTGAGTCCACATCGACAATATTTGTAATAAGAGGTAGTTCGTCTTCCTGATAAGCTATCTCATCGACATCGAAGGTATTCTGAGCTTTAGTCTTACAGATTGTCCACCAATCTGTTCTCCCAGCTCCTCATTTTGGATAGCTGGTAAAGTAAACTAGCTGAGACTGGTTTGCTAGAATAAACGGCTCATAAGCTTGATATCGACGGCGATAATTTATGTCAACAAGACCATGTTTGTCAACTTTCCAACCTCGACCTTGGATCGGATCGAACCATTCACATCTGAATAAGACGATCTTACAAGGTTCTATAGCATAATTGTATGTCAGTTCCACAATCTCCCGTAAGATGCCAAAAGTCATTGCCTGGGTCGACGTCTTTGTAGTTTGAGGATTTTATGCACAAACAACTATTCTTCGTAGAATCCAAATCCAAGAAGTCGTCTCTTATTTGAGCATTTGTTGACTTGAACCTGAAACCATTTACGAAGTAACTTCGCCAGGTCTTCACTTGATAAATTGGTCCCTTGGATAGAGTTTTAATATACTCATTCTCAAGGATTGCCTCCGGACGATCAACCTAAATACCATATAAACGATGCTAACTTAATTATTATGTGCAAGTATAAACGTACAGAAAAAGTAAATTGTGAAGATATTCGTACATATGCTCTCAACCAAAAAGGAAAATGAAGTCTCATTTGCTGTTCTACTTCCTCCTCGGTTGCGTACGGATTGTTGGACGTTACCTCATCCTTAAACATGCTGAAAAGCAACGAAGCATAGGTATATTAGTTATATTCAGAAGCAACGAAGCACGCGAAATAATTTTACTTACCCCTCTAGCTTGTCCACTTCTTCCTTGTCGCAGTTGAGCAATACATATAACATTGCAGCGCTAACCTCGTCGTCATTTAGATATCTTTTTTTTTCATTTTACCAGATGGTTTTCCGTAGGCAGTAAATACTTTCAGCTTTGCCTCAATACCAACTTCATAGTCGTTGTCATTTCTGGGAGCCCTTATTCTGTTTGTAGCAATATGAGGCTGAAAATACATGGAACAGAAGTTTGAAATCTCCTCAAGGACATATGCTTCACAAATAGAACCCTCCACCCGTGCCTTATTTTTTACCTTCCTCTTGAGGTGGTTCAACTGTCGCTCGAACGGGTGCATCCAACGATAACCGACAGGTCCAGCAACAAGAGCCTCATGGATAAGATGAATCGGCAAATGCTCCATTGAGTCGAACAATGCAGGAGGAAAAACTCTGTCAAGTTTGCAAAGTGTTACCAAAATGTCCTTCTCTTGCTTCTCTAAACGATCGATGAGCAACTTGCAAGAACAAAGATCTCTGAAGAATATGCTAAGCTCTGTTAATGGATCCCAGACTATCGGCGGTAATAATTCTCGAAATGCAACAGGAATTAACCTCTCCATGAATACGTGGCAATCGTGGCTCTTCATTCCGGTCAGTTTACACTCCTTTATGTCGACACATCTTCTTAGATTGGGGACGTATCCGTCTGAAAATTTTAAGTCATGGATCCATCTACAAAGTCTCACTTTGTCCTCCTTGTCCAGTGAGTAGATTGCCTTAGGCCGCAAAAGCTTTCCCTTTCCGTTGTCTATCATGTACAATGTAGGGCGTCTGCATATTTCGGCTAAGTCTAATCTAGCCTTCTGATTGTCTTTTGTCTTTCCCTTGACGTCCATTACAGTATTAATTATGTTATCAAACACATTTTTCTTGATATGCATGATGTCAAGGTTATGTCTAATCAGATTTGTGCTCCAATATGGCAGATCCCATAATATACTCCTTTTGGTCCAGTTATGATCTTTGCCAAATCCCTCGCAACGGCTGCTCGTTGTAGGATCTTCAATAGCACTTGGGATTTCTTTTACTTGCTCCCATGTGTCCTCTCCGGACCATATTGGCTGGAT
The DNA here is from genome assembly GCA_029216955.1 of Iris pallida. Lineage (NCBI taxonomy): Eukaryota > Viridiplantae > Streptophyta > Magnoliopsida > Asparagales > Iridaceae > Iris > Iris pallida. The sequence goes on along the minus strand of JANAVB010011397.1, from coordinate 21,375,247 downwards.
CGCCCTTCTCCATAGCTTCGGCACGAAAAATAGTTCTGTTCCAACGGTACAGATGGTCTTTCGGCAAGAACTGTCGGTTTCAATCAAAGAAGCATGGCTTTCCTCCGTGTCTCAAATGAAAAGCCTTAGTGCGGTCCATGCAATACGGACATAAAGGCCGACCATGAGTGCTCCATCCAGATAACATTCCATAAGCCAGAAAGTCATTGATTGTCCACATTAGTGCTGCCCGCATCTGAAAATTCTATTTTTTCGAAGCATCATACTTGTACGCCCCTGTTTCCCATAGCTGCTTCAGCTCATCTATCAACGGCTGTAAGTTCCCGTCGATGTTCCTCTTTGGGTTGTTCAGACCGGGGATGATAATAGTTAAGAACATGTAAGGTGTCTTCATGCACATCCAAGGCGGTAGGTTGTACGGAGTGAGGATTACCGACCAGCATGAATATTGGGAGCCTGAAAGACCAAATGGGGTGAAACCATCAGAGCAGAGCACCAACCTTACATTACGCGCATCAGTAGAAAAATTAGGATATGCTCGATCGAAGTGCTTCCATGCTTCTCCATCAGATGGGTGATCCAACACTCCTTCGGTCTGTTGTCGCTTGTGCCAACTCATATTTTTGGCAGTCTCTTTCACCATGAACAACCTCTGCAACCGCGGCATCAACGGCAAGTAGTGCATTAAAGCAGTCGGTCTTCTGGACTTGTATGCAGCAGTTGGCTTGTAGCGATCAGCACCACAGAATTTGCATACTTTTGCATCCTTGTGATCTTTGTAGTAAAGCATGCATCTGTTCTGACAGCAATCGATCTTGTCGTATCCCATCCAGAGGGATCTCACCATCCTCTTAGAGCGGTAGAAGTCTTTCGGTAACTTGGCACCCTCCGGCAAGATATCAGTAATCAACTCGAGCACTCTATTGTAGCATTCTTGCGACATGTTAAAGTTAGACTTTATGCTCAAGAGCCGAGTGATAACCTCTAACGGTGAATGGTCCTCACAGCCAGGGTACAAAGGAGTCCTTGCATTCTCCAGCAACTCCATGAACTTGGCGGCATCGGCATTCGATGCCTCCTCAGTTGCGTCACGATTGTATGGATCGAAACTAGGCCACGCAGTATCGAGACCATGTTCACGTACTCGTTGTCGACACCAGTTCGGTTGTGGACATTCATATAAGGCTCCACATAAGGCTTCGCTTGGAATGCCAAAGATACAAGCTCTCCGTGTGCGGTCCATTGGTAGTAATTCGGAAGGAAACCCTTTGTGTATAAGTGATAGGTCACATCCAATTCTGGTTGAAACTTTATGTTCCGACATTTTGCACACGGGCACTTAATGTCCATGCCGTCCATGGATTGAGGAAACGCCTTCGCGAATTGGAGGAGTTGTTCTACTCCGGCGATGTATTCATCTCGCACACCGCACCTGTCATCTCGAATGCGGTTGTACATCCACGAACGGTCTAGTAGATACATAGATATAGCCATTTTTAGATATCTGCAAATATGAATAAACTTCAAAACTAAAACGAATATACTACATACTATATACTATGACCGTGACTCGGGACCATTCCTATGAGTCGGGACTATTCCTACTACATACTACATACTAAAACGAATAAACTTCAAAACTAAAACTCTAAAACTAAAACGAATATACTACAAATTAAAACGAATATACTACATACTACGGCCGTGACTCGGGACCATTCCTATGAGTATCGGGATCAAGAAAAATAGACGACGGCATTAACCAACCAACAAAACTACGTGTTACAAATATCGGCACTATCGGTACGTGGTTTCGAATCGGAGTATCAGATTTTTTGGTGTCGGAAAACAAATAATTATTACTAATTTATCAAATTTTTCGGCACTATCGGTGCCCCTGACCCAGCCCCCCCGCACCCCTTCCCCCTACACAACCCCTAACCCTAACCCGAACCCTATCCCTAACCCCTCCCCCACCAGCCCTCCTCCCCTCACCAGCCCCCCCTCACCCCCTGCTCCCCCCCACCAACCACCCCTAACCCTAACCCGAACCCTTACCATGACTATCCCCTTCCCTCCCCCAACCCCCCTCCCCCCCGCCCTCACCCCCCAGCCCCTCACCCCCCCCACACAACCACCCTTAACCCGAACCCTAGCCCTCCCCTCCCCCCAGCCCCCTCCTCACCCTCCTGCTCTACCCCCCAGCCACCCCCCAACCACTCCTCACCCCCAACCATCCGCACCCCCATGTCCCTCCCCCCGAGCCACCAGCACCCCCCCAACCACCAACAACAAAAATAGAGAAGGAGAGAGAGAGAGAGAGAGGGAGAGAGAGAGAGGAAGTCACGTACCGGAGGAGAGTCGCCGGAGAGAGTGAGAGTCGCCGGAGAGAGAGAGAGTGAGAGTGCCGGAGGTGAGATAGCAAAATGGATGGGGGAAAATGAATGGGGGGGGGATTTAATTTAATTAGAATTTAGCGACGTTCTTACTAACGTCGCTAAATTAGTCGCTATTAGCGACGTCATAGCGACGTTTCACGACGACTAGCTCATGTAACTAATATATGTTGTTATCACGTCGCTATTTTCATCGCTAGTAGCGACGGTTAGCGACGTTTCAGTTATACGTCGCTAATGTCAGTAATTTAGTGACGTTCGGTGAACGTCGCTAAATTTACGTTGCCAATTGGGCAGATTTTAGTAGTGAGATAAGAACATAAGCAAGAAATGGACTCCATCCATCAATCACGGTCATGCAATAAGTACGGCTTGCTACATTAGCTAAATAGGGTTATCACAATCATAGTTTTTAATATAATACAATTTGAGAGTTTCCTAACGATCGCATATATTGTAGTCTATCTAAGCTATCCAACCGAATACAAGACAAGTATATATAGCTGATACACTACCAGGAGATGTGCATCCTAAAGAAGAAGGTATCACACAATTGTGAGCTTGGTATGTGTCACACAATGGTGAGCCATGTCTGCTCCACGTGCCGATGAGCTAACAATAATAAGCAAGTACAAGATGCTCTATTCGAGGGTGTGATATAAGTGTGTCCTTCACGACGGAGAGCTCTAAATCTGTTCAGGCTGAGGATAAGATGACAGGACTGCATGCAACCTGAAAATCTCTCATTCCAATGAATCTAGGTGAATAGTATAGTCAATTAACCTAAATATCTTTGTTTAGAATTCCAGGTTGTGGTATCCGGAAGATCTCCCTCTACATGATACTCTCATCGAGGATATGCAAGACTAGACAAGATTGAGAAAGGGAAAATAAGAAACATGATATCTAACCACGTGTTATGATCACTATGATCTAAAGTGCATCGTGACGAGCCATATTGAGAACCGATACAAGAATCAAATATAGTACATTTTAAGAAAGCCAGTAATATATAAAAGTTAAGAGCATGATGGACAACGCCAAACATGATATCGATGTCTAGCTATCAGCGATAAGTCAAAAATAGAGCGTTGTGATAATCAGGCTAACTCCAAGATTTAGTGACAAAGCAAAAAAGATACTGACGTATCCGGACAGTGCAAGACAAGACAAGAAGTGATAAGGTGCTTCAGTACATGACATATAAACAATGTGTAATAGGATACCCTCGTGCACCAAGCACGAGTACCATTATAAATTAAGTCTATGCAATCATCAATCGCAGGTAAACATGTTTAGGTGGTAAGCATATAAGTACAAAGAAGAAGGAAGAAAAGAAACCTGAAGAAAATTGAGAAAAACGATCTCAGGGTGGTCATTCAGAATTATGGCGGTGTTTCGCAGAATTTTGACAAAAGATCTGTAAAAACACAGCAAGAAAAGGGTCCACATAAAACTGTCCAGTCGAAATTCTGGCAATGTTTTGCAAAAATTGATAGAAGGTCCAAAGCTGGTGCAAAAACATAGTAAATAGTCCAAAAATCAATTTTCGGGACAAATTCGGTCCCAAATTTTGCTAAAGTCAAATCTAGCAAGAATCAATACTAAGAGTAAGTCTCTTATAGCATATAGACTATGTTTTATGGTAGGAACTCGAGTATCACCGGATACCAAGTTTTTCAACTAAGTAAATATCAATACATTACAGGAAATCAAAACCTAGCTCAAACCAAATTCAAAAACATGTGCATAAACAAGAATCATAAAGAAAACATATTTAAGAAAACAATTTCTAGATAAAACTAAGTATTTAATATCGAGGAAAATGAAAATAATAATAAAATAATATGGTTCATGAAATTGGCAAGATGTATTTGCTTCTGGTCGAGCTCTCAGCCTAAACCTTCAACTACAACACCAAGAGGGGTTCAGAAACTGCACTCTTAGGCGTTAAGACCAAGCTCCAAGCTCACAAGGAAAATTGAGAGAAAATAAAGAGAGAAAGAGAGAGAAAGTAAAAAAGAAACAAAATAAAATAACAGAAAAGAATATATATAGACGGGGTGAATTAATTATGACCATCAGATTTGCCTTGTCAGCGATCCATGACTCAAACCTGTCAATCTCATCCATCCATAAAGAAAACCAAGAATCAAATGGATAAAAGTATGTTTCAGAACCAATAACCTAATGGATGATAGCGTGCATCAATAACTATTTACTAAGGGAAAATATCCTCGGGCAGAATCTCGACGATATTCCATGAAGTACCGATGAAATTTTGATTTAAAGGGAAAGTTTTACTTTGAAAAAAATTCCATGGTTCTTCATTATACACACAGGTCCTAACACGGGTTTATGACAATGTCAACAGGTATTCTACAAGTCTCTTGCAACCTGATGATAAATATTATTGTTTATAAAAAGGAATATGTTGTATAAGTCATTTAGTGTTTTCTTGAGAACAAGAAACAAAAGAAATACAATAGTAAGTAAATATTTGTGTAACCGGATATGAATATTGATACATTGAGACAAGTCTCACAACGGAGGATGTCACAGAATTAGTCCCAGATCCAGCCCTAAATGGATGGGTCAACCTTTACGGCATGCTTTTAGGAGCTCGAGCAAAATATTATGAAGTTCACCCAGTTAACCCGGACGATGTTGCACAATATTACAAAGCTGACAAAGTTAATAGAGCATAACATTACGATGTTGAAGGGGTCGCAGCTTGCACTAAGTGTGTCATTAGCACATAGCACTAATAGACTACTCTCCGCTATCGATTTCTACAATGTTAGATTACTACAGTTGGAGCATATATGCCTTACAACTCCGTCAACTTCGATATTGTTTCCACCGATGACATTAGCTCTACAAGTAGAAGTGCAGCTTACACATGACATCATTGACCATATCATCTCATAGCTTCGCATTGCTCCTCCTCCTCCTCCCAACCAACAATCCTAGATTGGACAGTTTTTTATGAGTTTTTGTATCGACCCTTGTTGGATCTTTTATTCAACTAATGTTGTATTATACATTTTATCATACTTTATATCAAACTTTTTTGTTGTATTATATATTTATTTTAGTTTATTGATTTAGTTTGCGTGCTATATTATTTTAGTTTAGTGATATGCAATTCAGTTTTGTCGATTCGTGCTATATTATTTTGGTTTGATGAATATGTGTATCAGATTATCTCTATGTTTCTATTCTAGGATATTAAATCTAGTATCATTTTTTTTCTAGAGAAAGAGGAGTTAAGTTCATCAATGAAAACATTTTATGGACTCTTCAACATAAGAGTCTTTTTATTAATAACTCAAAAACTTTTTTTATGCATGGGGTGTCCAAGAAATATGCCTTCATTGACTTGTTCATCAAAATTTTATGGGTTAGCCTCAGTGTTCAAAATAAAGCATTTGCACCCAAAAACTTTAAAATAATCAATAAATGTAATTTTTCAAACCAAATTTCATATGGAATGTTCTTTGAAATAGGTATAATTAAAACTTGTTTTAATAATATAGCACATCATATTTATAGAACCCTGGGGGGTGAATAGGGTAATAAAAAAATTATCAATAATAATAAGCAATTTAAAGGATAATAAAGGAAGAGAGAATCAAACACTCGATTTATCCTGGTATCTTCCGAAAGGGCTCTCCATTATCGGAACTCTCTCCGGCTTTAATCTACTATTTGAGTAAATAGTTACAACACGAGTTTGGATTCGAAGAAATCGTCAACTTCTAACACGAGTTTGGATCCGAAGAGCTCGTCAACTTCTTACACATGAGTTTTCTTTCGAAGGCTCGTCAACTTCAACTTGAAGAGAAAGAAAGGTTTTTGATCTTCTTGAACACTTTGAAGATCTAGATTACAACTCTTGAATACTCTAGCACTTTTGATTGGATGACGAATTAAAGCTTTATAAAGTAATGATGGAGCTATTTGGTAGTTGAGAAAGTTAAGGCTCAAATGGATAAGTATTCCTGAAGAGAGAGAATGCCTATTTATACAAATCTAAAGTCATAAAGAGTATTCATCTAACCATCGAATTATCCAACGGATTTTTGCAAAAATTCTTCGAATTATCCGGTCGACAGTAACGACTAGAAAAAGAGTCGTTGGATGCATTTAATGCAGCCGACAGACGCCGTTGGATTTGAATTTGAATAAGGCCAGCAAGGCATTCCAAATTATCCGTCGGATTACTGCGAAAGTCCGATAAATTATCCGAACTTTACAAGAATTACTTGTTGTTTCATGTTTAGATTATAGGGCAAATTTATGAGGAAATCCGGCATATTATCCGAACTTTACCAGAAATACTTGCTGTGTAAGTTCGGATTATCCGACAGATTACTATAGAATTCCGGCGGATTATCCGAACTTTACCATAAATACTTGTTGTTTCTGATCGGATTATATGGTGGATTTTTGCAAAGTTCCGACAGATTATCCAAGTCTTCATAAACACTTTGTTCAGATATTATACCATTTTAGTTTGTCATCCTTACTAGAGTATGTATATGATTTCCTAGACACTTACAAACACATAAAAAGACATGAGCTTTTGATCTGGAATTTTTTTGCTTGTCATAGTCTTCTTGAGTGCTTTGAAGGAGTTTGCTGATGTAAGTGTTTGAAAACCTCTTTTCTTCTTGCTTCGAAAGACTTGTTTCTTCTGATAAATGTTTGAGTCGTCTTTTCTTCTATCTTTGAATGACTAGTTTGTTCTTGTAGAATGATAGGGATAAAACATCACACAGGTTAATTATAGTCAATATATCAAAATCGGTATACCAACAATCTCCCCCATTTTGATAATTGACAAAATATACGAGTTTAGGAGATAGCTCCCCCGTAATTTGATATCTACCTCTCAGTACAATTTTTTCCCTTTTGGCATTTATAGAAAATGGCAAAAAACAAGATAGAAGCAAAATGACAGAAAAAGAAAAGATATATCATTAATAACACTGACTTGATTGAACAATGTTAGGCATAAAACAGTGTTACATGATACTAGTCCATAAAGGACTACACAAGACATACTTAAAAAAAATAAAAGACTAGTCCCCCAAGGACTGCACAAGACAATAAACATTTAAAAAGTCCACGAAGGACTGCACAAGACAAAAGGTAAGCAAAATAAGACACCACCCTACTAGAAGTCGAGATACATCAACTGTCAGGAGCACCAGATGGGCCTACCTTCTGACATTCATCACCACCTAGGGCTGGGGGAAAGCCCCATATGGGTCAATGCCTCAAGGGTATATGAAGCCATAGACATTTGGATTAGTAAAGCGTGCCCCAAGACAGTCAGGATGAAGAGCATTGGGATTGACATACAGGTTGTGCTCCTCTAGCATGCACTACAAATAGTAGGCTTGATCTATGAAGCCATGGTGAATGATGGTGCCAAGTCCTCTGTGGCCACCTGAATGCACTTCGTGGTGGAGACAGAAAGAGAGTCGAACTTTCGATCGATGTAGCGACGAACCTCGAAAGTGAGGATCATAGCAGGCTGAGCAGTATCAGCAACAGCCGCTGGAGTGGCACGGCCATGAGTCTTGGATTTGACATGAAGAGTGGGCCGATCACCAATAGGGCAGTTAGTCAGGTCAACCCCATTAGCTTCGAGGATCATGGTGATGTACATGCCAAAGAGGAGAGAGTGATGACTCAGATAAGGATCATAGTGAAAATAATGGTCTTGGCAAGGGAAAAAGGTTGCTTGGAGACAAGGTAGTACATAGTAATCATCTCCTCAGCGGTGAGACTATCCATATTCCTGGATTTCAGAGTAAGGGTGTGCCAAAGGATACGATAGAAGTCGTGGAAGAAGGGATTCAGGTCTTTTTCCTCCGGCCTATGGACAGTAGGGCGACCTAGATATTGAAGAGAAATTCCTCGTAGCTGAGATCATAGACAATAGTCATGTGGTTGAGCGCATTCAGAAGAGAGCGGTAGGCTTTCCGTTCTTGCAGACCAAGAATGCTGGCCAGATAGGAGGCAGTGACAGTGATCTACACCCCTTTGACTTTAGTTTCAAACTCTGGACCGTTCTTAGCGGGAACCAAGTTGAAGTAGAACATCTTGATAGCATTAGGGTAAATGTCGACTTACCGTTCCAAAAGCTCGTCAATCCTAAAATACTCAAAGTATTCACGATGGAAAGGGAAGGTGAGCCAAGAGTTAGGCTTCCCTAGGCAAATAAGGGCTTTGTGGTAGAAAAAGAACCACCCTCGCGAATGCTGGGACGACTTGAAGATTGTGGGATTGTAGCCTTGCGTCGGTGTAGGAGAAAAGAGGGCGGCGAAAGGCGGAGTGGCGGAGAAAGAGAAGTTGTCGTGGAGGGAATGCTTGTTGTAGGAGGCCATGGAAGGAGGAGGAGAGGAGAGTTGGAAAGGAGTTGAAGTTGTTTTTAGAAGTAGTAAGGGGAATGAAAGAGAAATGAGGGGTTTAAATAGAAGGGAAAGGGTGGGTTGGTGGGTAGGTGAAGGGGTGACAAAGTTTAATGGGGAAATGAATGAGAAAAACTGAATTCGAGCGGAGATGCAGGGGCAGCAGCCGTTCGGTTACTGCGCCTGTGCCATAAAAACGGAAAATTCGGAGGATTTTCATAGACTACCGACGAAAAATTCGGTTGAAGATAGGTATGAATTTATTACGGTAGGTGAACAGTCAAGTCTGTTTTAGAATTTGAGCAGTCAACGATAGGCAGTCTGTGCCAAAAATAATAACAGAAAATCCAACAGATTTTTGGGGAAATTCGGCATATCATCCATTAGAATAGTTTGAAAAGCTGTTGGAATGAGTTCGGATTCTCCGACGGATTTTCGCAAAAATTCTTCGAAAAATCCAGAAAGTTGAAAAATAGGGTTTAAAAGAATTTCTCAAGGAGGCCGATTTTGCGACATATGAAGGAGAACCGATCTTAGGTGAAAGGTTTGGTGAAGATGTCCGCAAGTTGATGGTCAGTGTCAATAAATTCAAGATGAATGTCTCCCTTGAGTTGATGATCACGCAAAAAGTGGTGTCAAATCTCAATGTATTTTGTGCGTGAGTGATAAATCAGATTTTTAGTGAGATTAATAGAGTTAGTGTTGTCACATTTGATAGGTACACCATTTGAATAAATACCATAGTCTACAATTGTTTGTGTCTTCTAAAGGATCCGTGCACAATAACATATAGTCGCAATGTATTCGGCATTAGTTGTGGAAAGAACAACTGAGTTTTGTTTCTTGCTAAACAATTAAATCAAGAATTTCCCTAGGAATTGGCATGTGCCGTTAGTGCTTTTTCGGTCAATCTTGTATCCGACAAAATCTACATCCGAGTAGCTGATAAGCTCAAAGGATAAAGATTTTGGATACCAAAGTCCCATGTTATTGGTGCCTTTGAGATACTGAAAAATGCGCTTAATGGCACATAAAGGTGGTTCTTTAGAATTTGCTTGGTATCGTGCACATAAGAAGATACTAAACATGATATCGGGACAACTAGCAGTTAAGTAAAGCAAGCTACCGATCATACTTCGTTACTTACGAATGTCGACCGAGACACCAGTTTCATCTTGATCAAGCTTGGTCGTTGTGGCCATAGGAGTTCTCATTGATTTGGATGAGTCTAGTTCAAAGTGCTTAAGAAGATCCTTTGTATATTTTCTCTGATTGATGAACGTGCCTTGAGGTTCTTGCTTGATTTGTTGACCAAGAAAGAATGATAGTTCTTCCATTATGCTCATTTCAAATTCGTCCTGTATAACTTTGGCAAACTCTACACATAATGTTTTATTAGTAGAACAAAAAAAATGATATCATCAACATAGATTTGAACTAATAGAAGTGTGCCATTGTGAGTTTTAATAAAAAGTGTGGTATCAACTTTACCTATGGAGAAGTTGTAAGAAATGAGAAAGGAGCTAAGACGCTCATACCAAGCACGAGGAGCTTGTTTGAGACCATAAAGGGCTTTGTGAAGTTTGAAAACATGATCAGATAATTAAAAATCTTCAAAGCCAGAAGGTTGCTTGACATATACCTCTTCTTTAATAACTCCATTTAAAAAGGCACTTTTGACATCCATTTGAAAAAACTTAAAATTATTAAAACAAGCAAAAGCACAAAGCATTCAAATGGATTGAAAACGAGCAACCAGAGCATAGGTTTCTTCGTAGTCAATGCCTTCATCTTGGTTATAGCCTTGAGCAACCAATCAAACTTTGTTACGGGTGACGATACCATCCACATTAAGTTTATTTTGAAACACCGACTTAGTCCCAATAATGGGATAGTTGTGGGGCTTAGTAACGAGTTCCCAAACATTGTTTTGCTCAAATTAATTAAGCTCTTCTTGTATTACAATCATCCAAAATTTATCATTAAAAGTATTATTAATATTTTTAGGCTCTATTTATGCAATGAAAGCCATATTTACGTCGTGTAGAAGATCTAGTGCTAACCCATGAGGAAGGGTCACCAATAATAAGCTTCTTGGGATGATGGGAAACAAATCTCCATTCTTTGGGAAGATCCCCTTGAGGAGGCTCTATTGGTGGATAGTCTTCGGTTGGAGTAGTCTCAACTTCATTACTAGATGAAGGAGCACTAGTATCTCCAAGAGAAGAATTTTCCAAACTAAAAGAGATGTCATCAACATCATTCGAGGAGCTAGATGTGGAAGTGTTAAGTTCGTCAAAAGAGACATTAATCGACTCTTCGACTATAAGACTTCTTTTGTTAAATACACGAAAACCTTTGCTATGCATAGAATAACCAAGGAAAATACCTTCATAGGCTTTCTCTTCAAATTTGTCTAGGTTATCTTTGGTGTTCAAAATAACGCATTTGCATCCAAAATTTTTAAAATATTTAATAGAAGAAATTTTGTCAAACCAAAGCTCATATGGAGTTTTCTTAAAAATATGTCTAATCAAGACTCTATTTATAACATAACATGCCATGTTAACAACTTCCACCTAAAAGTATTGGGGGAGCTTGTATTGGTTTAACATGACCCTTGCCACATCGCCGATGGTTCTATTCTTTCTTTCCACAACACCATTTTGTTATGGAGTTCTAGGGCAAGCAAAATTATGCCAAAAACTATTTTTTAACAAATTTTTTTTTTCAAAATTGACATTATCAAATTCACCTCCATGATTACTTCTAATTTTGTTGATCATAATGCCTTTCTCATTTTGAACACGTTTACAAAAGACAACAAACTCTGGAAAAGTATCACTTTTATTTGCAAAAAAAATAATCAAAGTAAATCTGGAAAAATCATCGACTAAAATAAAAGCATAAAGTTTACCACCAAGACTAGCTACTCTACTAGGACCGAAGAGATCCATATGAATAAGTTGGAGGGTTCTAGTAGTGCTCACCGAGTTGATGGATTTGAAAGAGGATTTTGTTAACTTACTTTTTCGTATTCTTCACATATCATATCCTTCTTGAACGGAATGCTTGGGAGTCCTCTAACCAATTTCTTTGTGGCTAGTCGGGAGATAGTATACATATTGGCAGGTCCAAGTCTCATGTGCCAAAGCCAACTTTCATCATTCTTTACTGCTAAGCACCTGTCACTATTAGTACTTCAACAAGATAAAGAATATAAATATTATTTTATCTAATACCTTCATACACAGTAGATCCACTAGTGCTATCATAGATGAAGCATTTGTGTTTAACAAAGTTAACACCATAGCCATTATCCGTGAGATGGCTAATACTAAGAAGGTTGTGCTTAAGATTTGTAACGAGACAAACATTTTTAATACATGGATAACGAAGGGAGCCGATATTACCATGTCCAATAATGTACCCATTTAGGTTATGGTCGAAGGATGCGTGTCCTTCCTTCTTCATCAATAACGTTGCAAAAAGTGAAGAATCACTGGTCATGTGTCGTAAGCAACCGCTATCGAGCATTCACTTGCTTCTAGCATGCGATGAAGGGTTCACCTATAACACAAGTTGAAGATGAAGAATTTGGTGCCCAAAAATATTTGGGTCCTCAACTGTTAGTTTTAGGAACCCATTTAAACATCCTCATGTTAACATGTTTTCTCATTTGACAATAATGAGATGTGTGTTCAAGTAAACCACAATAGTGGCACGTCATGGGTGTTATAGGTCTAGAGGAAAGTGAGTGGGTTTTGTGTATGAATGGTTCTAGTGAATTGAGGAGTTCTAGCATGAGTGTTATGGTAACGATAGTAGAAGGCATGTTGTGATATGTTTTTCTTTACAGAGGGTCCTCTTCGTGTGTGCATATTTGTTTGGGATAGGGCCTATGTGTTGTATTCATGTAAGTGTGACTCTTGTGGCTAGTTTTGTGATGTGTGTTGCTATGTCTTTGATTATGACGCTGCACACTTGTGTAGGCCATATCTCTATCAAATTGTTTCTTGCTTTTTGCAAGAAGATCATTATATTTGATATAAGTTGCATATTCCCTTTGGTTAGCAACAAGTGTTTTGTTCTTAGCCATCTCATATCCTTCCTTGAGGGATTGATACTCAACATCCTTTCTTCTAATGACATCTTGGGCTTCTTGGTGTTTTAGTTGAAGAGACTCAATCTCATCCGTGTTTGAAGCATGAGACTTTCCTTCTATATCTAGAATGATATTGGAAAGTCTTTCTATTTCTTGTTTAAGGGTGTCAATCTCTTTGAGAGATTTTCTATACTACTTCTTATAACCTTGTGTTCATCGTGTAGTTCAAGAATGGCATTTTCTAATTCAGTGTAAGAGAGAGCATTCATAGAGAAGTCATCAAGTACCTGGTTTGACTCTGTCACCATAAGACAAATATTTGCTTTGTGCTTGCATTCTTTGTCGTTGTCAGAGTCACTAGCATCACTTTTGCACCAGATGCTAGTGTTGGTATACTTCCTTGAAGATGAGCTTCCTTTGTTTGGCCTCTCGTACTTGTCGAATTCTTTTCTTCCCATTGGACAGTCCCTCTCGATGTGTCTAGTTCTCTTGCAGTTGTAGCAAGTAGGTTCTTCGTCGTTGTCCCGTCTTGTATGGTTTGCTTTGTTGAACCTGAGAAACTTTCGAAAGTGTTTGGCGGTGAGAGCAATCTCTTCCTCATCCGAATCGTCATCATCAGAGTCATCTTTTGCGAACTTAGTAGCCTTGAGAGCAAGAGATTTTTCTTTTTTCTTACGTATTCTCCTTCCTATTTTCTTGTATGGTGAATTCCTTTTGGTCCTTTATGTCTAGGTCGTGGGTCATTAGATTTCCTATGAGGGTCTCAAGGTTCGTAGTTGTTAAGTCGTTCCCTTCTATGATGGCATTAGCTTTATGATGCCATCCTTTCGTCAATCTCCTAAAAATCTTTTGAATCTTTTCATGAGTGGAGTACTCCTTACAAAGAGAAGAGAGAGGGTTAATGATATCAAAGAATTGAGTGAACATAGTAGTAATAGACCATCTTGTTTTATTTTCCAAGATTCATACTTTTGTGTGAGTCTACAAATCTTTGATTCTTTCACTTGTGATGTTCCCTCGTGTGTGACTTCCAAAAGTTTTCATATTTTATTGGAGGTTTTACAAGTAGAGATTCTATTAAACTCATTGCTATCAAGAGCGCAATAGAGTGCGTTTATAGCATTTGCATCCAAGCTTGCGACCTTTTTGTCGTTTTTAAAAAGTTTATCTCTAAGAGTTTTCGAACTACTTCCTCAATAACTATGTAAGATTTAGGGCTGCCATTTACAATGCAATTCCATAGATCAAAATCTAAGGATTTCAAGTAAATGCCCACCGTAATTTTCCAATAGTTATAGTTGGTTCAATCAAATAGAGAAGATCTATTTGTGGAGTGTCCCTCATTGTGGAATGATTTGGTACTAGGGTTAGTGGCCGTCGATCACTCTAAGGATGTAAATCCAAGAGACTAGGCTTTGATATCAATTGTAGAACCCTGGGGGGTGAATAGGGTAAGAAAAAGATTATCAACAATAATAAGCAATTTGAAGGATAATAAAGGAAGAGAGAATCGAACACTCGATGTATCCTGGTATCCTCCCAAGGGACACTCCAGTCCAGGAACTCTCTCCGGCTTTAATCCACTATTTGAGTAAATAGTTACAACACGAGTTTGGATCCGAAGAACTCGTCAACTTCGAACACGAATTTGGATCTGAAGAGCTTGTCAACTTTTACATACAAATTTTCCTTCGAAGGCTCGTCAACTTCAACATTGAGAGAAAGAAAGTTTTTGATCTTCTTGAACACTTTGAAGATCTAGATTACAACTCTTGAATACTCTAGCACTTTTGATTGGATGACAAATTAAAGCTTTATAGAGTAATGGTGGAGCTCTTTTGTTGTTGAGAAAGTTAAGGCTCAAATGGATAAGTATTTATGAAGAGAGAGGATGCCTCCTTCGGATTATCCGGTCAACAGTAATGTCTAGAAAATGAGCCGTTGGATGCATTTAATGCAGCTGACAGACGACGTTGGATTTGAATTTGAATAAGTCCAGCAAGACATTTTGGATTATCCGTTGGATTACTGCAGAAGTTCGATGGATTATCCAAACTTTACTAGAATTACTTGTTGTTTCAGGTTGGAATTATCCGACAGATTTATGGGAAAATTTGGTTGATTATTCAAACTTTACCAAAAATACTTGTTCTGTAAGTTTGGATTATCCGACAGATTACTGCAAAATTTTGGCAGATTATTCGAACTTTACCATAATTACTTGCTGTTTCTGATCGGATTATCCGGCAGATTTCTGCGAAGTTCTGGCGGATTATTTGACCCTTCATAAACACTTTGTTCAGATATTATACCATTTTAGTTTGTCATCATTACTAGAGTGCGTACATGATTTCCTATACACTTACTAACTCTTAGAGAGACATGAGCTTTTGATCTGGGATTTCTTTGCTAGTCATAGTCTTCTTGAGTGCTTTGAAGGAGTTTGTTGACGTAAGTGTTTGGAAACCTCTTTTCTTCTTGCTCCGAAAGACTTGTTTCTTCTTATAGATGTTTGAGTCGTCTTTTCTTCTATATTTGACTGACTTGTTCGTTCCTGTAGAATAATAGGGCTAATACAGTACAAAGGTTAATTATAGTCAATATATCAAAATCGGTGTGCCAACAATATTGACGCCTTCCATCAAAAAAATATTTAGGAAGCTTATATTAGTACAACAAAACTCTACCCATATCTTCTAGAGTTCTATTTTTCCTCTCTAAAACACCGTTTTGTTGTGGGGTTCTTAGAGAAGAAAAATCATGGGAAAATCATTTCTTAGCACAAAAAAGATTTGAAATTTTTAATTATCAAATTCTCCTCCATGACCACTTCTAATCTTGTTGATCCTAATTTTTTCATTTTGAACTCTTTTACAAAAAATCAACAAACTCAAGAAAAGTGTCACTTTTATTTGTAAGAAAAATAATCCAAGTAAATCTCGAATAGTCATCTACCAAAACAAAGGCATATAATTTTTTTTTACCAAGACTAGCATATTTGCTAGGAACAAAATAAATCCATATGAATGAGCTATAGGGTCCAGTAGTACTCACCATGGACTTTAAAGAGGTCTAATACACTTTTTTTTTACAAATTCTTCAGAAATCATGTCCTTCTTGAATGAGATATTTGGAATAACTTTTACCAAGTTCTTGGAGGCGAGTCTAGCAATTGTGTTCATGTTGGCATGTCCAATCTCATGTGTCAAGGCTAACTTTTATCGTTCTTTGTCACTAAACACTTATCACCATGGTTAGAGTTCAACTAAATAATAAACATAAATGTTATCTTCTCTTATACCTTTTTGATGACTTCACCACTAGATCTACGATAACTATAGCAATTATGCTTGACAAAATTTACCCTGTAACCATTATCTGCAAGATTACTAATACTAAGAAGATTTTGTTTTAATTTAACAAAACAACCATTTCTATTGCAATGATAAAAGGAAGAGACAATATTACCATTTCTGATAATGTATCATCTCAAATTATTTCTAAAGGAGACATATCATTCTTTCTTCAACGATAACATTGCAAATAATGTAGCAGCTCGACGTAAGAAATTACTATTGAGAATCCACTTGCTTCTAGCATGAGAGGGATGACAAACCTACAATACAAGTTGAAGATGTAACATTTGAAACCCATGTCATAGTAGTAATATCTCAATAGAGATGGATTGTGTATTTCTATATATAGTAGTAATATCTTAATAGAGATGGATTGTGTATTTCTATATATAATAAGAATACATCAATGGTTTAGATTGAGTATTTCTAGATATATAGGAATACCTCAATGGTCCATATTAGTTGTAGGTTTGAGACTATATATGTTAGATGTTTCCTTCCTTAAAATATATCTCAAAAATATTTCAAAAGGAGGCAAGAGTGCTTTACAACTATTGGAGATAGAAAGGGAGGATTGGCTGCTACATCGAAGAGGAGATCGTTTCGAAAAAATCTTTATCGTCATCTTTATTCTTTATGTTCTCGTAAATTATGGTTTCTGTAGTGCCCTGATCCCGTTGCGGATCACGGATCGGGCTAACGGACTAATGGCCGAGTTGTACGAGATTGGAAAAACTTTACTTGGGAAAACTTTACCAGGATTGCGGGATAATGAATTGAGATCCTTCCCTCGTTATGGATTGGACACTTTTGAAATGATGCCCAAGATGCAGTGGCACACGTCTTGGGGAAGAATTCTATATAAGAGTCACTTGCCCCGAAATTATTGCCCTACTAGTTTTCAATATCACTTTCACTGTTGGTTTTGTGTACATTTTCGCGATTGTAATTTTTGATGAATGTTTTCATGGATTTACTTTCACTGTTTGTGCATTCATATCGAATCGCTAAGAGAAAGAAAAAGAAGTATGCTGACTAGATGTTGGTGCTAATGCAGGTACTAAAATAGTGAATCGAGCTTAAAGTTGCTAGAAAGACCTCTTTCTCTCGATAATTCACCAACAAGTGAGTGGCTTTGATCCTTCGACAATCCTTGATCATCTCGCGTGACAACGGAGGACTTGTTATTGTGTTTGGTGCTTAATAAAAGATGCTTAGTAAGAACCCAGAAAGATAATAAAAGATAAATTATCACATAGCTAGGTTTATGTTGCAAATAAAAAATGATGCTTTGTATGCTGCGATAAGAATTGTTGAACAGGTGATGCAAAGACCCAAGTATTGGGCGACGAGTATATCGGACTTCAGTTTGAAAGTATGGTAACATAAAATGAATAGCCCCTTGGTTGGATAAATGAGTATGCGAGCCTACGGCTTAAGGCAAGATGGTAAGATGGCAAGATGAATAAGAACTGTGGCTGATGTACTTGAATTCTATTATCATGCATGTATGTTTCTTCTTAGTTAAGTTACATTCACATGCATGGTCATGGATAACTTGTGCACAAGGTATAGTTCCTCGAACGGTACTCCAAGGCCACATAACTGATTCGGCCTAGGGGAATAATAGTACTAAAGTAGTAGCACAGTGCTGAAGTAGTAACACGGTCTTTTAAAACCTTTCGGTCGAGCTAGCTACCCACTGTTGAGGGAGAACCATTTGACCACGATGTCCGAGATGGCGTGTAGTCAGTGACCTTCATATAGATAGGTGGCATTGCTAACAATGTCTTATGCAGGAAAAGTAAGTGTTATTCATAAATATACATGGATGGCTATCGACCATGGGTAAGATTCACCAAATTGTCGAACAATACGAATTGCTTATGTTTCTAACATCAATGTGTGCTTCTTATGTTTCCTATCAAATAAGAATTATTAATGGACCCTAAGGCGAGATAGAAAGATCACAAATCAATAGTGTATATTCACATAATTTATTACTGTTGATTTATGGTGAGATTGGTTACGGCTGCTCACCAGTACATATGTGGCAATGTACTGACCCTCGTCTCCACAGGTGCTGGGAACCTAGTGGATAATCTTAGATGCTGAAGTCTTGTTGTTCGACTCTATAAAAGCTTCGTACTCCCTTGAAGCTTTCCTTTGAAGAAGAAGGCATTTTGCTGAAGGTGGTTATTGCCTTTTTTAATAAAGGGGTATGATGTATGGGACAAGTTGTATCTCATTTCAATATTTCTACAAGTTGTAAGCCAAGTTTGGCATTTCATCTCGGTTGTTTTAGAGCCTTATGTTTCCAATGCAAAGTTATCAATAAAGAGCTTATTTTTAAATTATATCTGTCTTATTCAATTTTTCTGTGAACTTACTACGAACTCTATTCAAAATATATCTTTTACAAAATGTACACGAGCACGCCTTGTACAAATGCAACTCCAGACTTGTATGACATCACGCCTTAGCGAGGACGAACAATTTGGTGTAAATCAAAGTGAGGACGAACAATTTTCCCTGAATTGGGGCGTGACAGTTTGGTATCAGAGCACGGTTTTACTTCCTTGGGAATTTCTTAGTTTTAAGATTTCAAAAATGACGCATGTTTTATTGCTTTCTTGGGGTAAGAATTCTATATAAGAGTCGCTTGTCCCGAGACCATAGCCCTGCTGATTTTTGATGTCACTTTCTCTGTTGGTTTTGTGTGTATTTTTGTGATTGTTTTCGATGAATATTTTTATGGATTTACTTTCACTGTCTCCGCATTCATTTCGAATCACTGGGAGAAAGAGGAAGAAGTATGCTTAACAGATGTTGGTGCCAATGCAGGTACTAACGCAGTGAATCGAGCTAGACGTTGCGTGGAAGACCTCTTTCTCTCGGCAATTTACCAACAAGTGAGTGGCTTTGATCCTTGATCATCTCGCGTTAGAATGGATAACTTGTTATTGCGTTTGGTGCTTAACAAAAGATGCTTAGTAAGAACCCAGAAAGATAAATTATCACATGGCTAGGTTTATGTTATAAATAAAAAATGATGCCTTGTAGGCTGCAATATAAATTGTTGAACAGGTGATGCAAAGATCCAAGTATTGGATGGTGAGTATATCAGACTTCAGTTGGAAAGAATTGTAACACAAAATGAATAGTCACTTGTTTGGATAAATGAGTATGTGAGCCTACATCTCATGGCAAGATGGCAAGATGGCAAGATGAAAGAGAACTATGGCTGATGTACTTAAATTCTGTTATCACGCATGTATGTTTCTTCTTCATTAAGTTGCATTCACAAGCATGGTCATTGTGCACAAGGTATAGTTCCTTGAACGGTACTCCGGGGCTGCAAAACCGATTCGGCCTAGAGGAACAATAGTGCTGAAGTAGTAGCACAGTGCTGACGTAGTAGCACGGTCTTTCGAAAACCTTCCGGTCGGGCTAGCTATCCACTGCTGAGGGGGAATCGTTTGACCATGATGTCCGAGATGGCGTGTAGTCAGTGATCTTAAAATGGACAGATGACATAGCTAACAATGCCTTATGAAGGCAGAGTAAGTGTTATTCATAAATATACAGGGATGGCTATCGATTATGGGTAAGACTCACCAAATTGGTAAATAATATAAATTGCTTATGTTTCTAATATCAATGTGTGATTTTTTATGTTTTCTATCAAATATGAATTGTTAATGGACCGTAAGGCAAGATAGAAAGATCACAAATCAATAGTATACATTCATATAATTTACTACTGTTGATTTATGGTGAGATTGGTTACGGCCGTTCACCAGTACATATGTGGCAATGTACTGACCCTCGTCTCCACATGTGCCGAGAACCTAGTGCATAATTTTAGAGGCTGAAGGCTTGTTGTTCGACTCTATAGAAGCTTCGTACTTCCTTGAAGCTTTCCTTTGAAGAAGAGGCATTTTACTGAAGGTGATTATTGTCGCATTTTTAATAAAGTGATATGATGTATGGAACAAGTTGTATCTCATTTCAATATTTCTGTAAGTTGTAAGTCAAGTTTGGCATTTTATCTCGGCTATTTGAGAGCCTTATATTTTTAATGCAAAGTTATCAATAAAGAGCTTATTTTAGATTCTATTCGTGTTATTCAATTTCTCTGTAAACTTGCTGTAAACTCTATTTAAAATATGTCTTTTATAAAATGTATACGAGCACGCCTTGTACAAGTACAACTCTAGACTTGTACGATATTACGCCTTAGCGTGGATAGACAATTCGATGTGAATCAAAGTGAGGATGAATCGGGGCATGACAGTTTCTTCTTCAAGGAGTTGTTGTTATCTGTTTGGATCGGTGAGAAGCTTGTAAGGAGTCTATATTTATTTTTTCAACAGTTGATGCTTTCTAGGATTGGACTCTGATCGTCCCATGGTTTTTCCTGTAAGGGTTTTCCACCTCAAAATTTTCTTGCGTCTGTATTTGGCTTTTTATGTGAATATTTGGCATTTGGTTTGTGTAATTTTTCTCTCGCAGTCTCTTTGGTTTGGGGGAACGGTTTTTGTATTTTTTTTCCAACATGGTATCAGAGCTTTGTTTTACGGAGTGTATTAGGGTTGA
This sequence comes from Iris pallida, assembly GCA_029216955.1. Classification (NCBI taxonomy): domain Eukaryota; kingdom Viridiplantae; phylum Streptophyta; class Magnoliopsida; order Asparagales; family Iridaceae; genus Iris; species Iris pallida. Next base: position 21,354,366 of record JANAVB010011397.1, on the reverse strand, counting down.
CAATCAAACCAAGGAGAAAATATGGACGCAAAGTTGATGTGCATGGTAAACCTAAATGGTACCAACAATCTTGGATTCTCTGTATCAATGGAGTGAGTGGTAATGCGTTGACTTCGTTGACGATTTGCTCAGATTCTCTGAAGGTCTGGGCTGCTCTGGATGCCGAAGCATTTGGAGGGGAAGTAGACGTTACGTGTCTCTTTTTGTCTCTGTATGTGGATATGATGATCTCTTTCTCTGTGTGTGTGGATGAAGGAATGATCCTTCTATTTATAAATAGTAGACTGGTCTGCTCATGCGCACATATGTAGGATGCACCTATACGTGGGAACGCCACGTGGCTGATACTGTAGGACGCATGGACGATGCACCTTGAGTTGAAGCTGAATCTTATTTGAACTGCACTATTGGGCTGCGGAGGAGCTGACATGCGGCAGCTGCGAAGATTCGGCCGTTACTGAGATCTTGGGTGATTAGTACCCATTCGTAGGTAGAACCGAGTCAAATAACACGTTGCGCGTATTCATGTCTCAAAGATCTCGAATTTGGATGGTGATCTGTCAGGATGCGCCTAGGATCTGACGCATGGGGTGACTTAGTCTATGACTTTCAGAGATCACAGACAAGTTTGGGCACATGGATACTGAGGTGCATGCAGAGCTTCGAGTGCATGGCTGTGGAAGCGCATGCAGAGACTTGGCTTCTGTCTTTTGGGATCAGGAGTAAGTCGGAAGTGCATGGCCTTTGAGGCGCATGTAAATTGCTAAGCGCATGGCTGTGGAGGTGCCTGCAAGTGATCGGTTGGCCACGTGGCAAAGCACAGATGTAACCGACAATGATGAAGATGACGTTGGCGGCTCTTCGTTTTCTGGAAAAAGTTGTCAACTGTTCAATCTTCGGGAAGCGTGCTGCCAACTTTGTCTCATAGCTTTAAATGCCTGATGGGTGATGAGTTGAAGTGGGCGCATTAGTTTTGCCCCACTAAGCACATGGGTCTATATCCCATTGGGCGCATCGGTACGAAGCGCATGGTGCTGACATCACATCTGTCGAATGGCGCATCCTCATTGGCCCGTTTGTTGACCGTCTGTTGAGTTCTTTCGAGGAATTTAATACTTCTTTGATGCTGAATTCGAAAGGGCATATTCGTCACCATAAATGCAAGTCAATTATACTGACTTCGGAAAAGTTGCCACTTGGTGCATGGGTTTGATTTGTCCTGGCCTATAAGTAGCAGCGTGAAGAGAAGTTTTGTTTCTCGTTTCTTTCTTCCCAAACAGATATGGACTCGACCGGTCCTTCTCCTTGGTGAGATGCTGCACTGTGGATTGCTGATCTCCTTGTTCGAAGAAGCTTTGACAACGAACTCCTTCAGAAGACTGAGATGCGCCGGGAATGGACACGATAGTTTATGTTTGATCCCCTTGCCGACAGTATTCTTCTATGAGATGGCATTGGATGCCAAGTTGAATGCATGGTTTGGGTATGATGTGCCTAGGCCTCATTATGATGGAAGCGCCCCAGGCTGGCAGATGCGCATGTGCATTGATGAAGAAGTGATTCGCTCTGACGGGGCAGAGTGATGCGCTAACAGACTAATACGCCGGGATGAGATGATGCGTCTAGCTGAGACATCAGAGTGATGCACCTAGTTGAGAGTAGGCTGTTACAAAGTATTCAATTGGCATCATGTTTTCGAGATAATGTCGGACAGGTGCAGCAGATTAAAATCGCTGGAACACAGACTGCCTTGGTGGTGGAGCCATCGTTTTGCAACAACAGCAGTTGATGGTGACCATGGCACAAATATGCCCAGCGAAGGGCGCATCGTGCTTAATGGTCAGCTCTCTTAATATGCGTTTGTGAGTGATCACATTACGCAAATCATGTGGGGATAGTTTTACTTCCATACCCCCTTCAGGTGCATAGCGAGGCCAAGTGCTGGGGTGGTCATGTGAATGTTGTACCCCTGATCCAGTTCCAGCGCATGAGATAAGCCCAGATCATTGGTGGGGGTGCAACATGTATTGCGACTTGAACCCACTTCATGCGTACAACCCATGTGGGTGCACGAGTTCAAAGTCACAAGTTTTGCCTCGTACGACTTGGTTCCAAATACAGAAGATGCGCCCAAGCGAGACGAGGACTTTTAGAGTTGACCCATTTCGGGTGCGAAAGCACCTGAGTCAACTTTTGTACATCCTGCTATTAGTTGTGCGTGTGGTTTTTAGCGCACGTTTCTGGCTGTTTGCTGGCATAGCACATTGAGGGAGCATGGACCGTGCCATCTTGAACTTCTTCGTAGTAGCCCAACGTTTCCTTGCCAAGATGGCAAGTGAAGAACTTGTAGCTGATCCAGAAGAAAAAGTGGCACTGTTGCAACTTTTATGGCTCGAACGGGCTCCCTAGAAACAGGCTCCCTTTTCATTTTTTATTTTGGTGCCCTTTTTAAAGGAGGCAAGGGCTCTTTATATAGAGTGGAATGAGACTTCTCCTCTTCTCCTTTTCGATGTGGGATTAAAAGTAATATCCTATTTTTTATGCTTCTATAAGACCCCCTTCAAAGTTTTTAAAACTTTTGGACAAGTTTTAAAATACATCAAACAAGAAGCATGGACAACAAAGCTGTTTAGTTGTGACAATCCTATCAGAGGTAGTATGGACGTGATAGTTTTGGGTACTTATACTAGGGATTTTATGTGGACTTATCATCCTAGGCATACCTTGGTTTTAGGTACAGATAATAAGTTGATAAAGAGAACCAACATTTTTACTCAGAGGTAATATGGACGTGGTAAATATGGGTTAATGATAGAGATTTCCTACTCAGAGGTGATATGTACGTGGTAGGAGTGAACTCGGTAGGGATGTTTAGAACAACTCAGAGGTGATATGGACGTGGATGTTCTATGATTGACGTGCAACAACGCGGGTATTGTTGTATGGGATGTTCACTCATAGGTAATGTGGACATGGTAAACGTAGTAATGAGCATGATCCTACGTAGTGTAGAAATCTACTTTATAGGGTGTAGAGAAGCAACTCAGAGGTGATGTGGACATGATTGTTCTCCTACTGGGGATGCAACGGAACAACTGGGTTCCAGAAGCACTGGGTTGTCAAAGAAGGAGAGTGAACTTGGTTATCAGGTTCATAAATTCCCTTGCTGGGAAAAGAAAGTACATTCTGAAGGATGTCAGGAGTATTACTTCTTTAGGAACTTGCCGTTGATGGACATGACAAGTCCCCATTAGCTTGAACGAGACGGTAAGCACCATTCGAGTATACCATCTCTATGATGAAGGGTCCTTCCCATTTGGGTTTGAACTTTCTCGGTGTCTTGTGAGTCATCACCATCGGTCTCCTGACTGCCAGAATCAGGTCACCTACTTGGAAAGTCCTCTGTTTGACTCTTCTGTTGAAAGCCTGTGAAATGCGGGTTTGATAAAGTTCGATGCGCTGTTGAGCCAAGAGGCATTTTTCATCCAGCGCTTCCAACTCTTGTAGACGGCGACGTTGATTGTCTTCTTCCATCAGCTAGTTCGTGATCGCCACTTGGAGTGAGGGTATCTGGATCTCTAGAGGCAGTTGTAGTGCCCCGTCCCTACATCGTGCCCTGTTCTCCGTCCACGGGGTGCGCGAGAAAGGAATACTATTGCTATCGATTCGGTCGGGACCGATAGGTCGGGATCGATCGAATCGATCGAATGGGAACGGTTGAATTAAGATCCATTCCACGTTATGGAATGGCTTCTTCGGAACCAAGTCCTATATTCAGCGGGTTGCGCCTCGAGGATAGACTCTGCGGCTGAGTCGGGAGAGACCTCCCGTTGCTCTACTTTTCATGCCGCAATTGCTTCTTTGGCGTTGGTTTTCTGAATGCATTTTCGTCAATGTTTTCGATGGTTTTCATGGCTTGCGTTTCGAACTTCACATTCGTATCGAATTTTCTTGAATAACACAGTATTCTAATCAGTTGCTTGTGCGATTTTAGGTAATCGCGTAGGCGACGTCTTGCACGGCCAACCAATTTCTCGCCCCAAGTAAATACTAAGGTGAGTTGCTGACCTCCTTCGTCTCGACCCTCTATTTCAAAATGAGAACTCGGGTAATGATATCAAATTTGAATAATTCGCTTGAAAAATACAAGTCCTATGTTCTAGAAGAGAAAAGATGAGATATGTAGAAAAGAGATTTATTTCAGGCCTGCAAAACAACCAAGTAAATAGATCAATTACATAACAAGCCCCATCGATGCCCTAAAATATACATTATTAACTTATCACGGTCATGGACAACTTGTCGACAAGGACGATGGTTTCTTCGAGTGGCAACCCGGGGCCACGGGACCGACTCGACCTAGGAAGAAACAAGTTATAGCCGAGCTGGGTAATAGGCAATCAGTAATACGGGAACTTGCATCGGAGCTCGCTACTTGCATTGCAAGGGTCCCGTTTACCAGGCTATGTCCAGGATGGCTAGTTAATGCCAGTGACCTCCATATTAAACACTTGATATAAATTGTTATCAACTATCATGGAAGGTGATGGTAAGTTTTATGTTGCACGGTACGCTCTGCCGAGGGAAATTTTGGGGTAACTTACTTGGTTTACGTTTCGTCAAAATGCTCCGTATGAAAATATCTAGGATGGTTAGAAAGATCACAAAAAGCAAGTCGTATAATTTTTATCTAAATTTTTGAACCAAATGAGAGCCTGGAAATCAATTAGTCACTCGCCAGTACATGTTGATTGTACTGATCCTCGCTCTCTCTACAGGTACGATAAATCGGAAGGAGCGTGCCGCATGAAGGGAGGCAACGCTCGTATGTTTTGAGGCTTCGTCCGTGCGGTCGAAGTTTAGATCCAATCCCTTTTGAAGACTCAGCTGTTGAAGATCAGAAGACAGATTGAGCGACTTTCCACCATCCCAGTTGGTTTTGTAATACTGGTTGTATAATCAATGATGAAATATATGGAATGGCTATCTCACCGACGTTCATTTTGTAATGGAGTCAGTTTGTAAATAGCCCGCACGGCGTCTTTGTATCGAGTGTGTAAAATGATATTCATTATCAATAAAGCTTAAGTTTCTTTCTTTATAATGTGTGTTCAATTTACTCTGCACATTCTCATGTTGTTATGTTTCGGATAACCTTATGACTATGCCTTGTGCGAGCGCAATTTAGGTTCGCACGATATCACGCCCGGGGGACGACTATCGATTCTACGGAATCGGGCCATGACAGCAGTACTGCTTCGCTTCCATAGGCCAAAGAGAATGGTGTGTTACCCGTCGGGGTCCGTACCGTTGTACGATAGGCCCCAAGGCATTCACCGAGCTTCTCATCCCAGTCGCGCTTGTTGGATGACACGACCTTTTTGAGTAGCTTGACGATGGTTTTATTAAAAGCTTCACCCAATCCGTTTGCTGCCGGATTGTAGGCGGTTGTTGCCACATTCTGAATACAATTCTTGTCGCAGAATCTACTGAACGCATGGCTAATAAATTGTGGACCATTGTCGTGGATGATCCTCCAGGGCACCCTAAAACGGTAGATGATGTGATGCTTGATAAAGCTGATCACCTTTGAGCTTTTCACCTCTGTCAATGGTACTGCTTCTGCCCATTTAGAGAAGTAGTTAGTGATTGCTAGGATAAAGCGGTGTCCCCGTATAAGGGAGGGGTGATAGGTCCCACTATGTCCATGCCCCAGGCTTCAAATGGCCAAGAGGCGATCGTAGGATGTAGTGGCTCTGACGGTCTGTGGATGAAGTCGGTGTGTAGCTGGCAAGCACGACATTTTTTTTGTATACTCGATAGCGTTGGCCATCATGGTGGGCCAGTAATAGCCTATGCGTCGAAGTCGGTCCTGTAGCTTAGGACCGGTTTGGTGAGCTCCGTATGTTCCGTCATGGGCTTCTCGAAGAGCTTCGGCTGCTTCTTCGTTTGATAGAGATCGGAGGAGAAGTCCATCGTAGGAGTGTCGGTACAACATTTTAGTGTCCATATCGTAATAGAACCGGAGCGAGCGCCTTCTGACTGAGACTGCTTCTTTTGGATCCTCCGGGAGGATTCCATAGATGGCAAAGTCGATGAACGGGAACCTCCAGTCTCTGACGTTGATGCTGGTGTCTATATCCATGACATAAGTTGTCCGCATACACAGATTGTTTCTGGGGCATGGCAAATCTCGGCCCACCACTGTAATAAAGTGTTGCATGCCGATTGGTGCTGCTAATAGGCAGCGAGGCCGGCCAGAGCGTCAGCTTCTAAGTTTTGTAGCTAAGGTACATGTTATATGAAGAATTCAACGAAGGTTGAGATAATGTCCAACGCTGCTTTGTGATAAGAGATCATGTCTTCATAGCGGACCTCGTATTGTCCTCGAACTTGATTGACGACGAGCTTCAAGTTGCCGTAACACTCGAGGCGTTCTACCCCCAGTTGTTTTACAAATTGGAGTCCCATGATGAGGGCATTGTACTATGCAACATTGTTGGAGCACGGCTTTGAAAGAAAATAGGCACGCTGGATGACCAACTTGTCAGGAGGGATCAGGACTACCCCTACTCCTGCGATGATCTGGCCTTTGGGGCCTATTCTTGAAGCACCATCGAAGAACATCCACCAAAAGGGGTTCTCTTCGGTAATGTTTGATTCTCGTACTTCATCTGGAATATCTTCATAGAGTCTGGACGATTCCAGAATTGGGTGCGCGGCTAGGAAATCGGCCAGTGCTTGGCCCTTGACAGCCTTTTGCGGGATAAATACCATGTCATATGTTGTCAATAGTATCGCCCAAGTAGCCAATCGGGTATTTAGTGCTCCCGGATTTGTCATGAGGACTCTGAACGGATTGACTCGGGAGATGACATGAATTGTCTGTCCTGAGACATAATGGCGAGTCTTCTGGATGGCGAACACTAGAGCTAGACATTCTTTTTCGACAGGGTTGTACCGGTGTTTGGCCCCGATTATTATCCTTCTGAGATAGTAGATGGCTTGCTCGTGGCCCGCATCATTGTTCTGGGCCAACAAAGCGCTAAGGGAATGGTCCATTGCGCGGACATAAGAGTAGAAATGGTTTGCCTGCGACGGGCGCCACCAAGACTGGGGGGCTCGTCAGATAAGCTTTATTGTCGTTGAAGGCTTTCTAATATTCTTCCGTCCAGACATAGGAGACACCCTTCTTCATGAGCTTGGTGAAGGGTTGGCATTTTCTGAAAAGGTTCACAATAAACCTTCGGATGTATGCGAGACGGCCCTGCAGGCCTCGATGTTTTCTAAGGTTCTTCAGAGGGTCCATGTCAAGGATGGCTTTAGTCTTCTTGGGGTCGACATGGATGCCTTTTGCAGTACTAATGAAGCCCAAGAACTTTTCACTAGAAACCTCAAGGAAGGATTAGGCTGGGTTCATCTTGAGCTGATGTGCCCGCATGAGATCTAAGACTGTCTTCAGATCTTGTAGGTGATCGCCTCGAAGACGGCTCTTGACGACAATATCGTCAACATAGCATTCAACTATTTTGTGGAGGTGCTGGCAGAAGATGGTGCTCATAGCTCTTTGGTATATGGCACCTGCATTTTTTAGGCCAAAGGGCATCACTGTGTAGAAGTACACCCCCTTCGGAGTCCTGAACGATGTATGCTTTTCGTCATCTGGGAACATCTTAATTTTGTTGTAGCACGAGTACCCGTCCATGAAGGACATGCGCTCGAAGCCACATGTATTATCGATCATTACGTCGGTGATCGGAAGGGGAAACTCGTCCTTTGTGCAAGCCGAGTTGATATCTCGGAAGTCAATGTAAACTCGAATCTTTCCGTTCTTCTTGGTGACGGAGACGAAGTTGGCTACCTACTCCGGATGTCGCTCTTCGCGAATAAACCCGTTAGATAGGAGTTTATCTACTTCTTTGTCAATAGCATCCATAATGTTGGGACGGAAGCATCACTATTGCTGCTTAACGGGCTTAGCATTAGGTAAGATATTAAGCTTGTGCATTGCAAGTTGTGGGTCGAGCCCCGGCATGTCTTCGTAAATCCAAGCAAAGACGTCGATGTATTCTTTGACCAGTTGGGCCAAAGATTCTCAGTCCTTTCCTGCCAAGCTCTTGCTGATGAAAATAGGTTTTGATGAAGATCCATCCTCGAGGTCGATCCTCTCGTCTTCGTCTTCGGTAGAGCGTTCTCGTAATTCAAAGCAAGATTCCTATTTTGTGCCTAGACGTTGAGCCCGAGGAACTCTATTGTTTGATTGTCGTCTTCATCTTCTGAAGGATGCACAGACGTCATATTGGCTGACAGCACCTTCCTAAAGATTGAGCCGATGCTGGTGTCGGAGTCCCAAGTTGAAGCCTCAGACGAGTGAGAGTGTGCGACGTCTTCTACTTCTGAACTTTCTGAGGTTGTTGGGGGCGTGATGCAGCCCACCTCCGGTCGAGTACGGTGATAATAGTCTTGTGGCTTCCCTTTCGGAATAGGGATTCATAAGGAAAGATGTTGGCCCTTGCCATATTTTAGACCCTAAACGCTTTTCAGGTCGTAGCCCATCTTTTGGATGAGATACTTGGCTATGTCATTGTACCGGTAAATTTGTATCCTGTCGGTGTCGGGTTCTGGCTCCGTCGGCGGAAGGTCTTGGTGACGCTCGACTTTGTCGAAGATGATAGGTTTCTCGTCCTGGTTCCGAGGCGGGACTATATAATAGACTCCTTGGTATAGGACGACTCAATTTACATGATTAGCAGTCGTTATTTGTGTTTGTGTCACATCCATTTTTTGGTTAAGGGGTATTTTGGTAATTGTAAATTTCTTTTGATTATTTTAATATATAATATTATTAGTGTTGTGATTTTTCTTGGCCTGTTGATAGTATAGCCTTGGTGCAACCTAGCCTAGCATCTCATCATGACTTAGTGACATAGTAGCATGATTAGTTAGGGTTAGTAATCCTATTCTAGTTAGTTTCAGGTTAGAGGCTAATTAGCAAGTTTGAATAAATGCTAGTTAGAAACCATTGAATTAATGAATCATTTTAATCATAGGAAGAAGCCCAAGCCCAATTGTTAGGAAACCCTAGCCCACCCATGATGTGGTCGGCCATAATAGGTTTCCCACAGCCTATTTAATATCTCATAGTGAGAATTGTCTCTCTTTTCCATTTCTTCCCCTTCTGACAAACCCTAGGTATGTATCCTTCCTATTTTTCTTATTTCTTCTCCTTTTAAACCCTAGTCTCTTGAATTGGGTTCTGATCTGTTCATATGAATTGTTGATGGTGAGAAAAAATAGATTTGAAGAGCATCGGAGTTTGGAGTCGCATGGAGGATCTTCACTTTTGGAGCTTTCTATAGGAAATTCACCCTCAATAGGTAATCTCTCCAAAACCCTTTAATTTCATGAATTTTTCTCGTAGATGCATCCATCTAGGTGTCCCCTAGCTGTAGGATGAGTTTCGTAGGAATTGATAATGGTTTCGTGTCCGTATCGGACACGTATCAGTGTCTTTGTGAACGTGTTCGATGAAATGCCCCAAAGGGATTTTTATTCAAAATTTTGAAATCTAATTGAATGGATTGGTAGATCTATACATGGCTTATGGATTTGTGTCACACTGAGGGGAAATTCGTGCTTTGTCCGTATCCAAATTGGGAATGAACCCGCTCGCACACGAGGCGCACGCGTGTCCTGCTGCTCGGGCACTGTAGCGGACACGATAGGATTCGTGACCCCAAAATTGGTAGACACGTAGGGCACATCACTGATACGGGGCTGATCAAGTTTTATGAAATTTTATCAAGTGGATCTCGAGAAATCTCACGTGCACGGATTTGGCTGACACTGCGCGCACGCGAGAAGTCGCGTCTGATACGCATTCGAATCACTCGACACGACACGTGTGGGTACTGTGCAGGGTGACACGTCACTAGTCCTAGACCCCCTCTAGGACTGTGCACGAGCTCGACTCGTCTCGAGCTCTGTGTCGAGTCCAAATCGACTTAACACGCACGCAAGAGGAGTTCGTTTGATTACTGATACTTACCCTTTTTCTGTTTTGACACTGTGTGTCCTGATTTTTGGAAACGTAGGGACACTACTGGACACGTGGGATATGTCCCTATGTCTGTGCACATGTATTCCTATTTGATTCGAGTTTACTTCTTTAATTTGTTTCGAATTGAATGTATCTATATCAATGAGTTCATTCTCAGTTTTTTGATAGTTTTGAATTGGATGTTAAATTCAAATTTGAGGATGGGTTTACTGTTTTGTAAAGGTATTTGATGTTGTATAGACACCAGGTTGCTGTTGAAATTGTTGGGTCTCACATTTTGTTTTGTGCATAGGTTTAGATTGGATTTTCGAAATAGAGATATTGTATCAAATACTTATATATATATATCTTATACAAAACACAAAGGTTTTCAATCCTAGGGCTGACTGTGCAAAGATAAAGAGTGGTTGGAATTTAATCTTAGTGAATCAACGGTTGTGGGGTTTTATGGAGAAAAGCATTATTGGGAGTGGGGTTTTATGGGGAAAAGCATTATTGGGAGTGGGGTTTTATGGGGAATCCAAAAATGGGGATTTAATATTTTGATGGGGGCCTCATAATGGTTGTGGATGAGCATTATTGAGAGTGGGGTTTTATGGGGAATCCAAAGAAAATTCACATCCAGCAGTGGTTGGGATTTAATATTTTGATGGGGGCTTCAAAATTATTATTGTTGGTTTAAAATTAGGGGTCCAAGATTTTGAGGGGGTATACCTTAAATGAACCATGCCCTATGGGCACGGGTTATGACTAGTATATATATATATATATATATATATATATATATATATATATATATATATATATATATATATATATGGTTAAATGATATATTCATGTGAAGCTTGTTCATTCTCAGTTCTGAGATTTATTGGGTGATTTCCAGATTTCTGAGAATCTTGTTGATGGATTTAAATTATATAGATACAGCTTTTATATATATTGTTCTAATTACATACATTGTTTCCTATATATATATATATATATATATATATATATATATATATATATATATATTTTTTTTTTTTTTAATTCTGAGTTTGGTTTGATTGAGCAGAATCTCAGTTTTACTGAGATTGGATGGCTTCCCTTAAACACAGTACACACACATGCCTCTTCTTCATTGTATTATATATATATATATATATATATATATATATATATATATATATATATATATAAATATATAAATATATATATATATATATATATATATATATATATATATATATATATATATATATATATATAGTCTAGGGTTAATGAGTCAGATTAGGATTGACCCCATCAGCCTAAATTGGCCGAGTTGACTATCAAGTCGACTAAGTTGACAAAAGTCAACTTTAAGTCAAACTTGATCCAAATCGACTCAAACGAGCTTAGAATGATTAGATAAATTGTGTTTGACCTAAAAATTAGTAAACAGACTAGTTGACTTATGGTTGACCAGGTCTGACCAGAGTTGACCATGTTTGACCAGAGTTGACCAAGGGTTGACTTTGACCTAGAAGGACCTAGTATCATTTAGAGTGCATTGTAGGCTATTCTTATTTCATGTTAGACATGTTGTGACCTGTGTTGCTCTAAATAGGACTCAGATACTCCAGCTCAGACTCATATTCTCATCAGACAGCCAGGATATCAAGCGAGTACATTCTCTGACCGTTTTATACTTTTTAGGAATTATATTCTTGTCATAGTTTAATTTACTTGATGCTGACACGACATTATCACGGATTAGTACTATATGGATCTTTACATGAGATGTTATCCCCCTCGGGTGCATCGAATACATCGTGTCATGTGCTTTTCACGAACATCATATATTTTGTGGACTCTTATTATTCATGTATACTCATGTGCTCTCATGTACTCTCATGATCTCATGAGCTTCATATATAAACTATCATGTACAATAACATAACCTGTCTAGATCCTTGTGTATTGATTGGGGCATGGAAGAGTAGAAATAATAATGTGAACAATTCCAAAGTAGTGTAATCATGTACAAACTCTTTAGTGTAATCATGTGCAAATCAAGCCGTTCACATGTCTATCTTGTACTCTATATCACATAGTCACTTACAGTTCTCTATTATCATATATAGATAGCTTTGTTTATCAGTTTCTCTCTTCCATTTCATGCTTATTTCTTAGAGTGTTTCATGTATCTTAACCTATCACGTGCTTTATATTTACTGTCAAGATATGAACTGCGTGAGGTGTATTGCGCTCGTTCCCGTCCTGATTGGACTGTTGAAAATATTACAGGTGATGAGGAGGAGTTCTGTCCTGCATATTATGGTACAGGCATAGATGACACCGGTGACTTGGACCCTCAGGAGGATCCTACAGTTGCTGAAGACTTGCCTATTGTCTAGACTAGATCTCTAGACTAGTTTTCCAGTAGTTGTCTTATTTCATGTACTTTCAGTTTTTGGATATTGGTGATATTTGTATATTCAGATATTACTCTCATTGTAGCTAGTTGGAGATTATTCTTTTATCTTATCTTTACATCTATTCTCTTTATTCTACCTTAGATGTTGTGATTGAGATGTACCTTTATACTGTCCTCCTTTTGGAGTGTATATCATTGTACAGGTATGGTTATTGCTAGATGTTGTGACATAGGACAGCATTCTACCATCGACACTGCGGCGTAGGCTGGACGTACCCACTTTTTGTGCCCTTACACTGGGTGCAGGTCGTGACACATTTTTAGTGGTGGCCCATGCAGGTCAAGTCACAACTAGTGCGATTTCGTAGCGGTACTCGAACTAGAGTATCGCTACAGCCTACAGTAGGATATAGGATATAAGTTAAGGTACTCAATCACATTCGGAAAACTCTTATCTAATTCTTGCTGCTAATTGCCTTCTTTTGAAATGAGTTGTCCTCCTTTGTTTACATCGCTTCCTTCTCAGTAATTGATTTTTTGTTTTGATCTGTCTTCAAGATGGTGGAGACACGATCACAGCGCACTGGTCTAAGGTCTACCGCTGAGAGGTCTGCCACTTCTCGCCCGACTCAGCAGGGCCCGGGGATCACAATACCTCTTGTTCCAGCTTAGGTGGGACCGTCTGCAACCTTTGGGGGTGCTCCTCCACCGATTTCGAGGACTACCCCTGGGGTTCAGGGGATGCCACCACCATCACCACCTCAGGGGACAGTTGATATAGGGCAGTTCTTTGCCTTCATGCAGCATATGATGGAGACTCAGCGATGATAGGCAGAAGATATGTGACAGGGCATTGACAATGCCCATCAGCTAGCCATTGTGGCAGTAGAGAAGGTGACTGCCCAACCACAAGAAGGGAAGATACAGTCGTACCAGCCGAGGACTCCGGGCATTCAGGACTTTCGAAAGATGGGCCGCAAGACTTTAAGGGTACCGAGGGTATCCTATATGCCGACGACTGGATCGAGCATATAGGGGAGATCTTTCATCTCGCAGAGATACCATCTAGGCTTCAGATAGAAGCAACGGGCAGCCAGATGTAGGACCTTGCCCGGACATGGTAGCAGACCGACCCCAGGGTTGGTACACAGGGGCAGACTTGGGAGGCTTTCAAGAAGCTCTTCAAGGAAAAGTTCTTCCCCGACACACACTTGGTGCCCTGGAGACACAGTTCAAGAATCTGGTCCAGGGGAACCAGATAGTAGATGAGTACACCGGAGAGTTCTGCCGTCTGGGCAGATTTATGGAAGGCCTTAGCGAGACAGCAAAGTCTAGGAGGTTCAGGAAGGGCTTGATTAAGGAAGTTAAGTCCTTGACCAAGAGCAACAGAAATGCTACTTTCGAGGAGATTTTGACGGGAGCTATGATAGCGGAGGACGACCTCGAATTGAAACTGAAGAGAGGTCATGATTCATATGGAGCCAGCGGTAGTGGAGGCCCGGCCAAGAGGTCCCATTATCAGCAGCAGCATCAGCAGAAGCCGTTCCAGCAGCGGCAGTTCCAGAGTTAGGGTCGTGCGCCTTTTCAGCAGAAGCAGATACAGTAGGCGCCTAGACAGCAGTAAGTGAGCAGTTGCACTTTTTGCAAGAGGCCAGGACATGTGTGGAACGAGTGTAGGAAGAGGCTAGGCAAGTGCCTCCTTTACGGTCCAACGGAGCACCAGCTGAGGGACTGTGCCATCTCTTCGAGATGTACAGCTCAGGGAGCGGGAGCCAAGGCTCCGGCAGGATAGCAGAAGGGACCATTGTCGACCCAGCAGCAGAAGTTTACCCAGCACCAGCAGCAGACCAGAGGAGGTCAGCAGGGGCGAGCCTTCGCCATGTCAGTCGAGGATGCAGAGGCAGTGGGAGATATGATTGCAGGTTATGTTCTTCTCGACTCCTTTCCTGCATTCGCTTTATTTGATTCGGGGGCTTCCCATAGTTTTGTGTCTGTATCTTTTGCTGTTAGACACCAGCTTTCTTCTGAACTATTGCCTAGGACTTGCAAGATCACGACTGGGGGTGGTATCATCCTCGTCCGTGATGTTTGCAAGGATTGGAGAGTAGTTTGGGAGGCCGAGAATTGGATGTAAGTCTGCTCGTAATGCCATTACCGAACTACGATATTATACTCGGTATAGATTGGTTGAGCAGGCACCATGCTAGTATAGATTATCGCAGTGGTAGAGGTCTTTTCAAAGTACCATGAGAGCCAGAGTTCGAATTCACCAGACGAGAGATAGACCAGAGCAGCGGAGTCTTCTGCGGAGCTTCAGTAGAGGAGCAGAGCATTCCACATCCATTGATAGCTGAGTTCATTGATGTATTCTCGGAAGAGTTTCTAGGGTTACCATCGGACAGAGATGTGGAGTTCTCTATAGATTTGGTGCCCGACGCAGAGCCGATATCTCAATACGTCTATAGAGTGAACAACAACGAGCTAGTGGAGTTGAAGAAGCAGGTGGATGAGTTTCAGGACAAAGGCTTCATCCGATCGAGTTCTTCAGCATGGTGTGCACTAGTACTCTTTATGCTGAAGAAGGATGGGTCGGTACGGATGTGTATCGACTATAGGGCTCTTAACAGCCTCACGATCAAGAACAAGTACCGGCTGCCGAGGATAGATGATCTGTTCGGTCAGTTGAGCGGAGCGAAGGTATTCTCTAAAATTGATCTGAGGTCAGGTTACCATCAAGTGAAGGTAAAGAAGGAGGACATTCCGAAGACAGCATTCATGATGCGGTATGGCCAGTTTGAGTTCATGGTGATGCCGTTTGGGTTAACTAACACCCTAGCGGTGTTCATGAACTTTATGAACAAGGTGTTCCACCAGTACTTGGACAAGTTCGTGGTGGTGTTCATCGACGACATCTTGGTATATTCGAAGACTCCAGAGGAGCACGAGGAGCATTTGAGAGTGATTTTGGAGACTCTCAGGAAGGAGCAACTTTACGACAAGCTTTCGAAGTGTGAGTTCTTCCTGGACCAAGTTGATTTTCTTGGTCATGTTGTGACAGGAGATATGATCTCAGTAGACCCGAAGAAGATCAGAGCAGTTGAGGCGTAGACAGCACCGAGTTCAGTTGCGAAGATCAGGAGCTTTCTGGGATAGGCAGGCTACTACAGGAGGTTCGTTCAGGATTTCTTCCAGATTACAGAGCCATTGACTAGGCTGAACCGAAAGGACGCAGAGTTTATCTGGTCAGAGGAATGTCAGATTGCTTTCGATGAGTTAAAGAAGCGACTGATGACAGCCCCGATTTTGATATTGCCATCAGGATCATGCGGGTTCACTATCTACAGTGACGCCTCAGGGAAGGGCCTGGGTTGTGTCTTGCAGCAGCATGGGAAGGTGATTGCCTATGCATCCACGCAATTATGTCAGTATGAGAAGAACTACCCTACCCATGATTTGGAGTTGGCGGCAGTTATCTTTGCTCTTAAGTTGTGGAAGCATTATTTATTCGGAGGGCATGTGGAGATCTTCACAGACCACAAAAGCCTAAAGTATGTGTTTACACAGAAAGAGCTCAACATGAGGCAGCGCAGATGGTTGGAGTTGATGAAGGATTTCAACCTTTATTTACAGTATCACCCAGGGAAGGCCAACGTAGTTACCGATACCTTGAGTAGGTATCCGGTAGCTATGTGTTTGACGATGGATCGTCACTTGTTAGCAGATTTAAAGAGCCTGGGAATCGAGGTGATTATGCCAGGAGTTCAGATACAGATGTGGGGCCTTCAGATTCAGTCAAAATTGATAGAGAGGATCAAGTCGACTCAGTTCGAGGATGTTACTCTGTGGTGTATCCGAGAGCAGGTTCGAGCAGGATTGGTGGATGATGAGTTTATTCTTGCAGAGGATGGCGTATTGAGGCACGGTTCCAGACTGTGTGTTCCTAGTGGAGAGCTTCGGGAGAAGGTTATGCAGGAGGCCCATCGCTTTTAGTACTCTATGCATCCAGGTGCCAACAAGATGTATAGGATCTGAAGGAACATGTATAGTGGTATTAGATAAGCGGGAGGTAGCTCGCTTCATAGCCAGATGTTTAGTCTGTCAGCAGGTTAAGACAGAGAGGCAGAGGCCAGGAGGACTATTACAGCCATTCCCATTCAGGAGTAGAAGTGGGAACACATTACGATGGACTTTGTTTCTGGATTGCCGCGTACACCAGGAGAAAAAGATGCGATTTGGGTCAGCGTAGACAGGTTGACCAAATCAGCACACTTTTTTGCCATTTAAGGTTGGTGCGTCTACTGAGAGGCTAGCAGAGATGTATATGCGGCAGATTGTCAGGATACATAAAGTTTCGGTGAGCATTGTCTCGAATCGCGATAGTCGCTTTACTTTCCATTTTTGGCGGAGTCTACAGACTAGTTTGGGCACTCAACTCATGTTCAGTACCGCATACAATCCTCAGACGGGCGGACAGTCAGAGAGGACTATTTAGACACTCGAGGACATGCTGCGGACTTGTGTCTTGGATTTTGGAGGTTCCTGGGAGGATTATTTGCATTTAGTGGAGTTTGCATACAACAACAGTTTCCAGGCCAGCATTGGGATGTCACCATTCGAGGCACTTTACAGGCGTAGATGTCGTACACCCTTGTCTTAGATGACGTTGGAGAGCGAGCTTTATTGGGACCTGAGATGGTTGTTGACGCAGCCGAGAAGGTGAAGCTCATCAGAGATCGACTTCGTATGGCGCAAGACAGACGCGGCATTGGGCCCATAGCTACCGAAGACCTTTGTAGTTTGAGGTACAGCTTAAACTTAGGATTAGGATCTTGTTTGCTTTGTGACTTTTGTTTGATCATGTGATTATTATAGTTAAGCTTGAGACCATGTTTGTGCTAGGTTGGAGATCTGGTGTTCCTGAGGATATCTCCGACGCGTGGTACTATTCACTTTGGTGGGGGTGGAAAGCTTAGTCCGTATTTTATCGGACCCTTCGTCATCAGCGGATGAGTCGGTGACGTATCATACAGACTGGACTTGCCCCCTGTATTAGAGGGAGTCCACAATGTATTTCACATGTCGCAGTTGAGACGGTATGTGACAGATCCCAGCCATGTACTGGACTATTTCGAGATCGAAGCGGGCCCTACTCTTAGTTTTCCAGAATAACATGTAGAGATTTTGGATCGACGGAAGAAGGTGCTGAGGAACCAGACGATACCCTTGGTTCGCGTAGCTTGGAGGCACCACTCTCCAGGTGAGTCTACCTGGGAGAGGGAGGATGAGATGCGCGAGAAATACCCTTATTTTTTTTCTATCCTTCTCATCTATTCATTTTTGTCTTTAATTTTGAGGACGAAATTCTTTTAAGGAGGGTAGATTAGTCACATCTATTTTTCTGGTTAAGGGGTATTTTGGTAATTGTAAATTTCTTTTGATTATTTTAATATATTATATTATTAGTGTTGTGATTTTTTTTGGCCTATTGATAGTATAGCCTTAGTGCAACCTAGCCTAGTGTCTCATCATGACTTAGTGACGTAGTAGCATGATTAGTTAGGGTTAGTAATCCTATTCTAGTTAGTTTCAAGTTAGAGGCTAATTAGCAAGTTTGAATAAAGGCTAGTTAGAAACCATTGAATTAATGAATTATTTTAATCATAGGAAGAAGTCCAAGCCCAACTATTAGGAAACCCTAGCCCACCCATGATGTGGCCGGCCATAATAGGTTTTCCACAGCCTATTTAATATCTCATAGTGAGAATTGTCTCTCTTTTCCATTTCTTCTTCTTCTGGCAAACCCTAGGTATGTATCTATCCTATTTTTCTCATTTCTTCTTCTTTTAAACCCTAGTCTCTTGCATTGGGTTCTGATCTATGCATATGAATTGTTGATGGTGAGAAAAATCGGATTTGAAGAGCATCGGAGTTTGGAGTCGCAAGGAGGATCTTCACTTTTGGAGCTTTCTATAGGAAATTCACCCTCAATAGGTAATCTCTCCAAAACCCTTTAATTTTATAAATTTTTCTTGTAGATGCATCCATCTATAGGATGAGTTTTGTTGGAATTGATAGTGGTTTGGTGTATGTATCGGACACATATCAGTATGTTTGTGAACGTGTTCGATGAAATGCCCCAAAGGGGCTTTTATTCGAAATTTTGAAATCTAATTAAATGGATTGGTAGATCTATATACGGCTTATGGATTTGTGTCGCACTGAGGGGATATTCGTGCTGTGACCGTGTCCAAATTGGGCACGAACCCACTCGAACACGAGCCACGTGCGTGTCTTGCTGCTCGGGCACTGTAGTGGACACGATAGGACACTTCGTGACCCCAAAATTGGTGGACATGTAGGGCACATTACTGACACGAGGCTGATCAAGTTTTGTGAGATTACATCGAGTGGATCTCGAGAAATCTCACGCACACGGATTTGGCTGACAACTGCGCGCACGCGAGAAATTACGTCTGATACGCATTCGAATCACTAGACACGACACGTGTGGGTACTGTGCAGGGTGACACGTCACTAGTCCTAGACCCCCTCTAGGACTGTACATGAGCTCGACTCGTATCGAGCTATGTGTCGAGTCCAAATCGACTTGACACGCACGCACGAGGAGTTCGTTTGATTACTGATACTTACCCCCTTTTCTGTTTTGACACTGTGTGTCCTAATTTTTGGATACGTAGGGACACTACTGGACACGTAGGATATGTCCCTATGCCTGTGCACATGTATTCCTATTTGATTCGAGTTCACTTCTTTAATTTGTTTCAAATTGAATGTATCAATATTAATGAGTTCACTCTCAGTTTTTTGACAGTTTTGAATTGGATGTTAAATTCAAATTTGATGATGGTTTACTGTTTTGTAAAGGTATTTGATGTTGTATAGACACCAGGTTGCTGTTGAAATTGTTGGGTCTGAATAGGTTTAGATTGGATTTTCGAAATAAAGATATTGTATAAAATACTTATATATATATATGGTTAAATGATATATTCATGTGAAGCTTGTTCATTCTCAGTTCTGAGATTTATTGGGTGATTTCCAGATTTTTGAGAATCTTGTTGATGGATTTAAGTTATATATATATAGCCTTTATATATATTGTTCTAATTACATACATTGTTTCCTATATACAAACATATTTATATATATATATATATATATATATATATATATATATATATTTTATATATATATATATATATATAAAATATATATATATATATATATATATATATATATATATATATGTGTGTGTGTGTGTGTGTGTGTGTGTGTGTGTGTGTGTGTGTGTGTGTGTGTGTGTGTGAATCTTTTTCTTTTAATTCTGAATTTGGTTTGATTGAGCAGAATCTCTGTTTTACTGAGATTGGATGGTTTCCCTTCAACACAGTACAGACACATGCCTCTTCTTCATTACATTATATATATGTAAGTATGTATATATATATATATATATATATATATATATATATATATATATATATATATATATATATATGTAAGTATGTATATATATATATATGTAAGTATGTATATATATATGTAAGTATGTATATATGTAAGTATGTATATATGTAAGTATGTATATATATATATATATATATATATATATATATATATATATATATATATATATATATATATATATATATATATATATATATATATATATGTAAGTATGTATATATATTATATATATATATATATATATATATATATATATATATATATATATATATATATAATATATATATATATATATATACATACTTATATATATATATATATATATATATATATATATATATATATATATATATATATATATATATATATATAAAATATATATATATATATATATTTTTTTTTTTTTATTTTTTTTATTTTATATATATATATATATATACATATATATATATATATATATATATATATATATATATATATATATATATATCCTATTATAAATATTTGAATATAAATGTGTATATATATGTTATTGTTACTAATGGATATAGTCTAGGGTTAATGAGTCAGACTACGATTGACCCCATGAGCTTAAATTGGCCGAGTTGACCATCAAGTCGACCAAGTTGACAAAAGTCAACTTTAAGTCAAACTTGATCCAAATCGACTCAAATGAGCTTAGAATGATTAGATAAATTGTGTTTGACCTAAAAATTATTAAACAGGCTAGTTGACTTATGGTTGACCAGAGTTGACCAGTTTTGACCAGAGTTGACCAAGGGTTGACTTTGACCTAGAAGGACCTAGAATCATTTAGAGTGCATTGTAGGCTATTCTTATTTCATGTTAGACATGTTGTGACCTGTGTTGCTCTAAATAGGACTCAGATACTCCAGCTCAGACTCGTATTCTCATCAGACAGCCAAGATATCAGGCGAGTACATTCTCTGACCATTTCATACTTGTTAGGAATTATATTCTTGTCATAGTTTAATTTACTTGATGCTGACACGACATTATCACGGATTAGTACTATATAGATCTTTACATGAGATGTTATCCCCCTCGGGTGCATCGAATACATCGTGTCATGTACTTTTGATGAACATCATGTATTTTATGGACTCTTATTATTTATGTATACTCATGTGCTCTCATGTACTCTCATAATTTCATGAGCTTTATGTATAAACTATCATGTACAATAATATAACCTGTCTAGATCCTTGTGTAATGATTGGGGCATGGGAGAGTAGAAATAGTAATGTGAACAATTCTAAAGTAGTGTAATCATGTACAAACTCTTTAGTATAATCATGTGCAAATCAAGCCGTTCATATGTCTATCTTGTACTCTAAATCACATAGTCACTTACAGTTCTCTAATATCATATATAGATAGCTTTGTTTATCAGTTTCTAAGCCCACTTCCCAAATTTTTAATTTTTTAATTTTATTTGTTTATGATTAATTTTATGGTCATTGTGAGTCATGCCAAAGCTTGTAGGTGGGCTATGACCATATTAAGGTCATATGACCTCTAGATAGATTATATATTTAATATTTAGCTATTTTATATTTTTCTACAATTTTTGGATATTTTTAGGTATTTAATATTTAAGGTTTTATTATTTTAAGGACTTTCAGGATTTACCGTAAGGTCATACGGGGGTATTTCTGGACCAAATATTTTTATTTGGTCTTTAAATGACTAAAAATATTTTATAGAATATTTTAAAATTTTTCTAGATTTTTAGAATTTTTGGGAATTTTTATATAATTAAAATAATAGAATTTATATTTTATAGGTTTTTGGAATTTACTGCAAGGTCACACGATGATATTTTTGTTAAAATATTTTATTTATATTTTAGACAGTTAGAAATATTTTTTAGAATTTTTTTTGGATTTTTTTGCAATTTATTTTAATTTATTTGGACTTACAATAATTTTTAAATAATTTTTTGAATTAAATAATTAATTACCCAATAATTCACCCGTAGGGGCCCACCTGTCGGTGCCCGCTACAGTAACCGCCTCTCTCTCTCTCCTATATATATGCATTGTATATTCACAAACCCTAATTAATTATAGCCTCCTCCTTTTGGAGTTTGATCCTGGTGATTCTCCGACTTCCCGAGGCGATTGCCGTCAACTCGGACCTCATTTGCGCGTGCCGTTTTTTTTATTGGAAGCGTACTGAGGTATAGTTTCTGAATATATAATTTATTTTCATAATTTCTGAACCTAAATTTTTGGAAAATTCGTAGAGTGTCAGTTGTCCGAAACTTGACACGCTTCGGTGTTTTCGAGATTCCGGGAGAACCAGAAGTCAAAATCATGAACCGTTTGAATTTTTGGAAAGGTAACACAGAGCTCTACGACATATATTTTTTCCAGTAATTATTTCGTTCATCTAGTATTTTATTTATTCTGTTGAACTCAGAACTGATCGGTTGATCCCCGTTTTGGTCACGATTAGCCATAACGGCGATATCTTTTGACCAAAGCATGATTTTGTGGTACGGTTGATTCCAGCGCACTCATGGTGCTGAAATCTACCAAAGTAAACTTTCAAAATCTAGAGTTCACAGTATTTGACTAAAAAGTTAATGGCACGTCTCGATTTGCGTGCCATGGTTTCCAAAATTGGAAACATGACTTTTGATGGCCAAACTTGTATGTTTAGATTATATTCAGATTATTATTATGTTAAATTAGGGTTTTAAGTAAATTATTCTAGAATTAATTATTATTAGATTAGTAACCCAACTAGCCACTATTTAGAACTAGAACATTAGAATTAATTTGTGGTTTTCGTGCACAGTTTGTGGTACGATATGTTTTATAGGTTGATAGCTTCTAGATTGGCATTTCCCTCATCCTCTACTTATGGCTACGATTTGGGCAATGACTCAGACAAGTACTGTATTGCATTTATGTTTTAGTTCATTATAACATTTACTCTATAGTTTTCTCGTTTGATATCCCGTTGAGTCATTGCTTGATATTCCATTGAGACACAATTGTGACACGGTAGTTATCATATCCTTCTTAGTGTATTATTGACCGTTATTGATTGTTAGAGAGTCATGAGGGGAAATACTCGGTAAATATGTGAACAAACCCAATTGCCGTTACCGAATGATAGCTAAGTCATACACACCCACGTATGAGTTAGCCGTACCAATTACTGAATGATAGCCGTCGTATAATGTGCCGTATTAGCCCAACCGTTCACGTATTAAAAGGTATTTCACACACACATAGTGGTTTCTATTTTTTTTTATCTAGTCTATTATTTTGTCAGTTCATATCCTGCTAGTTTACATCTTGCCAGTTTATATCTTGTTAGATCCCATCTTGCTAGTTATATTTTGCTAGTTCATATCTTGATCGTTCATACCTGGCTAATATTAGTTCTTTATATACTCTTTGTCATCATTGTTTCTCGTTTGTTCTAACTTATTTTAGACTAACAACATTAATTGCAATATGGTTGTACTCTGCTCCTTTCCTGACTGGATCGTTGTTATAGGTGAGGTTGACGTGCCTACTCCTGCACTATGGACCATACGAGGGGGAGATAGAGACTCGAAGGTTAAACCATAGAAGACTAGTTAGTTGTGTGGTAGTTTTCTATAAATGTAAAAGCTTACATTCTTCTTCAAATGTAAAACTTCTGTATTTTGTAAAGTTGATTTAGTTGTTGTAAATGAGCAGTTAGTATTTGTGAGCATTTTGTTTATTACGGTCTAGACAGTATTATCGTCGATACTGCGGCGTAGGCTGGGCTTGGACACGTCTCGTATCCGAAAAGCGGGTGTGGGTCGTGACAAGTTTTTATGGTGGCCCATGCAGGTCTGATTTCACAAAAGATTGCGAACTTGTGGTAAGTTAGTCGTACTACTGCAAGCCTGCGACTAGGATGCTCATTCATAATTAGGTTTGATTTGATTTTATGAGAATGAATAGGACTAGGAGTCCCTTATTCAATTTGACCCTTGGATAGTTAAGATTGTTAAATAGGCCACGTGATTTAGCCAATGATTTATTGAAGTCTAGGCATGGATAAATCGAAGGTTTTTTTTAAGAGAATATGTTATTTTGTTTTGACATGTTGGTAGGATCCAAGGTGGATAGAATATACGTTTGGTAAGTTAGGACTTCATAGAATTCAATTCCTAATTTTGATCATTTTGTGCCATTTTATCTTCTGCCTTCTCTAAACCTCGTTTTATTTTTAAAACTATTTTGCGATCGTTTTATTTTTAATTCCTAATCTTGGTTCAATTATCTATATATTAATTCAAGTCAACTTCGTTCATTTCTTATCATGATCGACTTATTTGAATTTATTGAAGTTCCTTTGAAATTTTTATGGATATAGTTAAAATAATTTTCGGTGATATACAATGGTAAGACAGATATGCACCGTCCTCATTTTTTTGAATTATGGAGGCTGCGGGTTCACTGCAGTCAGCAGTGCACTAGCGTGGCATGACCCCTAAGTTGAAATAATTTTAAGTATGCGTAGGTTGTCGAATATTACTAAAACTATATCATAGTTATATTATTGATCTTTTGATTTATTATGTCAATATTGGGTAGAGTTGATAAAGTGTTCGATAACATATTATACTTGAGTCATGAAACTAAGGGTTCACGGCGGCCAGATGTACACTGGCAAGGCATGGATTCTCGGTTAAATGACTTCGGATATACTTATGAATTTCGAATATCATAGCGACTATATCTTTTATTGGCATACGACTATTAATTTTTTCTTTTTTCTTTCAAATTTATTTGATGTCTTATTTCTTGTTACCACCTTCTCTACAACTAGTAGTTCTTTATTTCTCTCATATTTTTCTATTTTTTTGAATTGTCATCTTTTAAACCTATTTTGGTTTCCTTCCACTATATTTCTAAAACATATTTAGATTTTGATTCTATATTCCTGATTAATTTCGATCATTCATCACATTATTTTCTTGATTATATTCTTTGTCGTGCTTATTCATATCGATTGGTCATGTCATATTTTGATGATATTTTTGGTTGTGCCTATTTGTATCTTTTGAAATTTTGAGGACGAAATTTTTTTAAGGTGGGTAGATTTGTAAGCCCACTTCCCAAATTTTTAATTTTTTAATTTTCTTTGTTTATGATTAATTTTATGGCCATTGTGAGTCATGCCAAAGCTTGTAGGTAGGCTATGACCATATTAAGGTCATATGACCTCTAGATAGATTATATATTTAATATTTAGATATTTTATATTTTTTCTACAATTTTTGGATATTTTTAGGTATTTAATATTTAAGGTTTTATTATTTTAAGGACTTTCAGGATTTACCATAAGGTCATACGGGGGTATTTCTGGACCAAATATTTTTATTTGGGCTTTAAATGACTAAAAATATTTTCTAGAATATTTTAGAATTTTTTGGATTTTTAGAATTTTTGGAAATTTTTATATAATTAAAACGTATAGAATTTATATTTTATAGGTTTTTGGAATTTACTGCAAGGTCACACGATGATATTTTATGTTAAAATATTTTATTTATATTCTAGACAGTTAGAAATATTTTCTAGAATTTTTTTGGATTTTTTTGCAATTTATTTAATTTATTTGGACTTAAAATGATTTTTAAATAATTTTCTGAATTAAATAATTAATTACCCAATAATTCACCCGGGGGGGCCCACCTGTCGGCGTCCGCTACAGTAACCGCCTCTCTCTCTCTCTCTCTCTCCTATATATATGCATTGTATATTCACAAACCCTAATTAATTATAGCCTCCTCCTTTTGGAGTTTGATCCCGGTGATTCTCCGACTTCCCGAGGCGATTGCCGTCAACTCGGACCTCATTTTCGTGAGCCGTTTTTTTTATTGGAAGCGTATTGAGGTATAGTTTCTGATTATCTAATTTATTTTCGTAATTTATGAACCTAAATTTCTGGAAAGTTCGTAGAGTGTCGGTTGTCCGAAACTTGACACGCTACGGTGTTTTCGAGATTCCGGGAGAACCAGAAATCGAAATCATGAACCGTTTAAAGTTTCGGAAAGCTAACACAGAGCTCTACAACATATATTTTTTCCCAATAATTATTTCGTTCATCTATTATTTTATTTATTCTGTTGAACTCAGAACTGATCGGTTGATCCCTGTTTTGGTCACGATTAGCCATAACGGCGATATCTTTTGACCAAAGCATGATTTTGCGGCACGGTTGATTCCAGCGCACTCGTGGTGCTGAAATCTACCAAAGTGCACTTTCAAATCTAGAGTTCACAGCATTTGACTAAAAAGTCAATGACACGTCTTGATTTGCGTTCCATAGTTTCTAAAATTGGAAACATGACTTTTGATGGCCAAACTTGCATGTTTAGATTATATTCAGATTATTATTAGATTAAATTAGGTTTTTAAGTGAATTATTCTAGAATTAATTATTATTAGATTAGTAACCCAACTAGCCACTATTTAGAACTAGAACATTAGAATTGATTTGTGGTTTTCGTGCACGGTTCGTGGTGCGATATGTTTTATAGGTTGATAGCTTCTAAATCAGAATTTCCCTCATCCTTTACTTGTGGCTACGTGTCACGCCCCAGAACCAGAATACTGGAGAGCGGGGGAATGACTCAGCCAGCTACGTATTACGGGTAGATGAATACCGTATAATACGATCAATGCTGTCTAACCAGACGAGGGGGTGCGTACTACATAAGAGTCCTTCTATGGTCATTACACATCTATTGTCTCAATCATTCAAGCAAGGAAACAGAAATAGAGAACATGTAAGATAAAGCAGTAAGGCGTCCCAAACGCTTAGTCAAAATGTTCTTGAGATCTGGCTTTACAAAATATAGCCAGATGATATAGCAAGTATACACAATTGTTATCAGCTGCAGTCTGACTTAATTACAATCATGCAAAAGTAAGTACAAGACAATCCGACTAACATGTCGGTGCCAAACGACTAAGTATAAAGGTAAATAACAAAACGAGCGGTGAAGTAAGGAACCCACTCGAGTCCTCCTGCAATCATTCCCCTAGTATTGACCATCTGGGAGGTAGAAGTACGCTGGATCCTCGGGAACCGGCTCTAAATCTGGCCATGCAAAACCAGAGAGGTTAGACCTCTAATAGCAAGTACCACAAGGAAGGACGATATGAAGGACATAAACCAGTAAGTAAAAGAATATAATAATAGATCTCTGCTTGCTACTAGGATTCACATCACATCACGAGACTTCGAACCAACCTCCCAACCAAACAAGGACAGAAGTTGGCCCGTCATGTCCTGACATTCTGATTATCCCAGTTAGGTAACAGAGTAGTACAGTACACAAACAAATCATCTTGAACGGCCAATCAAATTCTACGGCTTGCTATTGTGAGTTCCAAGTTATCCTGGAATAATGCAATAAAGATTCCTCAGTTCTTACTATGTGCGAGCAACGCTAGTCTATCCAGTCAATCATGTGCACCATGCATGAATTAGACGAGTCCTAGCAGGACGCCCGTCAATATACAATATACAAATAATAATAAAAGCAGATACTGTTCCCTGCCCGTGTGGCAGATTTACAGTATCTGTGGGAACCAGCCGGCCCGTCGGGTACTACTCGTTCCAAGGGGGCTGCCATGTAAGAACTTGGGAATCCATTCTCTCCATGCAATCATTATTTTATTTAACTTAATAGTCTCTACGTTGAGTGAAGTTCCATGATGTGGATCATGGTCATTCAAATAAGTACTTTCGTACGGGGTACGATATGAACAACTCTACAACGATACCAGTGCGGTTAGGTTGCAGGTCTTACATAGCGTAATGCAACAATCAAATCTAACCACGGTAATCATGCCTTGACCATAAAGTACACATGCTTCTTTTGTAGAAAATAAATAAATAAATAAATAAATAGATTGAAGCCTGCATGTGCATGTATGTCAATATTCGGGATCAGCCAGTCGATTTGCAATAGTTCATAACATGAACGTGTCTCATTCATTCATTTTAATAAGACGACTAGCCAGTCTCTTAGTTCCAACTAGGAACGCATGATCAATTAGTCAAATAACCATCGTCATTAATGGTGACAAGGCATGAAAGTCATTTAGCATTAAATAGGGTTGAGTCTATAACTCTCAAGGTCAAGTTCCAGTCTCACTGGATATCCATAAACCAATCCAGACACTTGGCACTAATACACAACCATAGGTATTAAAAGATTAACATGCTAAGATTATCGGGTTCATGCAAAAAGGCGTAAGGATATAATAGGGAATTATCATGCCAACATTAAATGAATAAAATATAGAACAAATAAAACTCCCAAGTCAGGAAGTCATACTAACAAGTCTAAGCTAAGTCCAAAAGTCATGCAAGAATCGTATGCGTGAAAAGTACGCCAAGTCTGGCATGAAGGAGTGAGCGAGGAGCGTGGTACACGCTGGCAAGCGTGAGCGTGAAAAGTCATGCACGCAAGCACAGCGTGAAAGTGACTAAAATACACGCATTCACAGAGTGAGCGTGACAAGAAATTCACGCACGCACAGAGTGAGCGTGACTAAAAATACACGCAGATACGCACCGTGTAAACGTAACTCAAAAGTCACGCAGACACGCACAGAGTGAGCATAACTCAAAAGTCACGCAGACAAGCGCAGAGTGAGCGTAACTCAAAAGTCATGCAGACAAGCACAGAGTGAGCGTAACTCAAAAGTTACGCAGACAAGCACAGAGTGAGCGTAACTCAAAAGTCACGCAGACACGCACAGATATGAGCGTGACTAAAAATACACGCACGCTCATGAGAACGTTAGCGTGACTAAAATACACGCAAACACGTAAAGACGTGTGCGTGACTGGGCTGATGTTTTATGCGAGCACGTAAGAACGTGTGCGTACAACATCTCCCGAACTCCAAGTCCTATGGAGCATTTGCTCCAGTGCCAGAGAAAATACACGCAAAGTTGGGAGATCAAAAACCCAGGACAACCGAGAATAACAAATTAGATCTTGGAGAAACCAGCCACAGAAATCGAAAATGTTAAGAACTAATCTCTCTCAGAATCATGAGAGGAAGGGAAATGAACCACAAAAATGGTTCTCCAAGCAAGAAGCAAGATTACACTTGCCTTCTCCTGCTGCTGGTAGGTGGTGGAGAGTAATGAGAGGAAGAAGAAGAAGTAATGGTGAGAATGAAGTAATGAGGAGAGAAAAAGAGATGGAAGCTTTAAATTGGAAGGGGGTGGTAGGTGGGAGCTAATGGGCCGGGTTGTCCATCACCAGTCCGAAACCCAATAAGGCCGAACCAAATAAGCAAGACTAAAAGCAGAAAATAAAAGCAGGAAGAAAATGCAGAGATAAAATTGCAGGAAATAAATTAACATGGAATTTAAAGAGCAGATAATTAATTAACATGAAAATTTTAAAGGAATTTAAATACAGAATAATACATGATAAATACTAAATAAATACACATGAGTTGTACATGTATAAAAATATGCATTCCGGGAACGGGGAGTGACACTACGGTTTGGGCAAGGACTCAGGCAAGTACAGTATTGCATTTATGTTTTAGTTCATTATAACGTTTACTCTATAGTTTTCTCGTTTGATATCCCGTTGAGTTATTGCTTGATATTCCATTGAGACACAATTGTGACACGGTAGTTATCGTATCCTTCTTAGTGTATTATTGACCGTTATTGATTGTTAGAGAGTCGGGAGGGGAAATACTCGGTAAATACGTGAACAGACCCAATTACCGTTACCGAATGATAGCTAAGTCATACACACCCACGTATGAGTTAGCCGTACTAATTACTGAATGATAGCCATCGTATGATGTGCCGTATTAGCCCAGCCATTCACGTATTAAAAGGTATTTCACACACACATAGTGGTTTCTATTTTTCCTTTATCCATTCTATTATCTTGTCAGTTCATATCCTGCTAGTTTACATCTTGCCAGTTTATGTCTTGTTAGATCCCATCTTGCTAGTTACATTTTGCTAGTTCATATCTTGATCGTTCATACCTGGCTAATATTAGTTCTTTATATACTCTTTGTCATCATTGTTTCTCGCTTGTTCTAACTTATTTTGGACTAACAACATTAATTGCAATATAGTTGTACTCTGCTCCTTTCCTGACTGGATCGTTGCTATAGGTGAGGTTGACGTGCCTACTCTTGCACTATGGACCATACGAGGGGAAGATACAGACTCGAAGGCTAAACCATAGAAGACTAGTTAGTTGTGTGGTAGTTTTCTTTAAATATAAAAGCTTACATTCTTCTTCAAATGTAAAACTTCTATATTTTGTAAAGTTGATTTAGTTGTTGTGAATGAGCAGTTAGTATTTGTGAGCATTTTATTTATTGCGGTCTAGACAGCGTACTACTGCCGACACTGCGGCATAGGCTGGGCTTGGACACGTCTCGTATCCGAAAAGCGAGTGCAGGTCATGACACAGTTTCTCTCTTCAATTTCATGCTTATTTCTTACAGCGTTTCATGTATATTAACCTATAATATGCTTTATATTTTCCGTCAAGATATGAAACACGTGAGATATATTATGCTCGTTCCCATGCTGATTGGACTATTAAAAATATTACAGGTGATGAGGAGGAGTTCTGTCCTACATATTATGGCACAGGCTTAGATGACACCCGTGACTTGGACCCTCAGGAGGATCCTACAGTTGCTGAAGACTTGCCTATTGTCTAGACTAGATCTCTAGACTAGTTTCGCTGTAGTTGTCTTATTTCATGTACTTTCAGTTTTTGGATATTGGTGATATTTGTATATTCATATATTACTCTCATTGTAGTTGGTTGGAGATTATTCTTTTATCTTATCTTTTCATCTATTCTCTTTATTCTACTATAGATGCTGTGATTGAGTTGTACCTTTGTAATGTCCTCCTTTTGGAGTGTATATCATTATACAGGTATGGTTATTACTAGATGTTGTGACCTAGGACAGCGTTCTACCGTCGATACTGTGGCGTAGGTTGGACGTACCCACTTCTCGTGCCCTTACACTGGGTGCAGGTCATAACAGTTTGCAACGACAGTAAAGCATTATCTAGAGTATACATGGCATTCCAATGTGGAAGACTAGAATAATTGAAAGCCACCTTTTTATTGATAAAATATGGGATCTTGTCTCGAAGGATTACATCATCAAGGGACGGTACGTCCACATTAGCGGATATGTACTATCCTAGTTCTTCGTCAGTGAGTACTGGAGCAGCCTGAGGTGGTTCGGGAGAACCTATTGGGAGCTTGGCATTTATCGGTTCTGGTGCCGATAGAGATACGTGGGCTTTCTCTTGAAGCTTAAGAGGGGCTAAAGACTGAGAGGTCTGCCTTTAAGCCGTACATTGAGAGGTGCCTCAGTTGGTGTTCTGGCGACTGGTGCCTTTCCACATAGTTTTGCTACGAGAGGAGCCGACACTTGGTGAGGCTTCCCCTTGAGTCGTATCTTCAAGGGTGCTTTAGTGGATGCTCCGCCTATAGAAGTTGGTGCCCTTCCGCGAAGTTTGACCATTATAGGAGACGGTGTTTGAGGCGGCTTCCCCTTGAGTCACACTTTCAGGGGAGCGTCAATGGTCATCTCTGCCTCTAAGTTAGCTTCGGCTTCGGCTTCATCATCGACATCATTGGCTTTATCGTCGAGATGAATCGCCTTGTACAGATCAGAGTCGGTGAAGAAGGCCTCAATCCCTCTGAAAGGATCAATATCAGCAAACTCTGTTCGAACTATGCCGTTGGTGGATACATACTTCATACATTAATGGAGAGTGGATGGTACCCCCATGTATTCGTGTGGCCACGGCCGCTCTAACAAGGTGGTGTAGTTGACTTCTACATCCACAACATAACAGGCTACTTCAGTATAGAGATCACCGATATAACACTTCAGCCGAATCTTCCCTAGCGGCTCACTCTTGCTGGCGTTGAAGCCACTAATTATAGTGCGGGATGCTGTCAGACGATGCATCGGGATCTCCAACGTTTGGATCAGAGTTCGGGAGATAATGCTGAGAGAAGACCCTGGGTCGATCTGCATTCGATCCACCTTGATGGCACCAGCGTACCTTGTGTAATACAGTGGTCTGTTGTACTTGTTGTTCTTGAGCAGGATGTCTTATTGAGTGAATATGATGTTAGGGATGATCTCCCCCATACTATAGCAGTGTGGACATGATGCTGGATCATCGTCAGGCTGCTTGACCTGACTGATGAAAGACTCAGCATCCTTCAGGGCTTCGCAGAGAGCCTCCCGAGTATCTTTAGACAGGTGGAGGAGCTCGAACAAGGACAGCCGAGCTGGAGTACTGGCAAGTTGTGCCAGTATGTCGAAGTTGTGGGGTTTGGTTAATCCCGAAGCGTTGTCTCTTTGTAGAGGCCTGTCGAAGCGGGCCTCCTTATGCTTCTGTTTGTCAGCTGCTGGAAGTTAGAAAGGACCTTTACCTTGAGCAGCCGAGGTGGTGACGGAAGGTGCCACTTCGACATGGGCTTCCTCAGGCTGAGCGTTCTGCTGTGAACGTGTTTGTACAGGAAGTGCCTCCTTAGGAGAGGAGGTCACCATTCGGCAAGACTTGGTCTTCTTACCTTTAGCTTTGGAGGTAGAATGTACCCCCAGTTGAGTCAGTTCCGGAGCGAGATCTGGGTGAACCCACATGATCTTCTCGTGAGATGTGGTGAGTGGAATCAATCCACTCGCGTTGCCACGAGTCGGCATAACGTTGACCACCTCCAATGTCGTCTTCGGGATGGGGACAACACAATTTTGAGTTGTAGTAGGCGGTAAGGTGCCGAACTAGATCGACACCATGTTGGCCGAGACTGTCTTCTTTTCGTAATCGACTGAGATGACGTTCAAATTGGTCATGCTTTGTATGTAGTTCTTGAGGATGTAGCAGTCTTGAGTTAGATGTCCAATGAACCGATGGTAGTGACAGTACTACGGGTCGCCCACTTTGCCCACCTCGTTAGGACGCTTAGGATCAGGCAACTTGATCTTGTCGTTCTATTTCAGCATCTCGAAGAGTTGTAAGGTGTCCTTGTCATTGAAGGAGTAGACCTCCTTCGGCCTCGGTGCTGGTGGAGGCTTCTAAGAGGGCCCCTGCATTCTTTTCGTAGCGTTGACAGGCAATGCCTGCTTCCCTTTCGCCTTGCGCCTACTGTTGCTGGTAGCAGGCCGTTTTCCTTTGTCATTAAAGGTGGGGAAGTAACCCCGAGAAGGCGAGCATTACGTGCCTTCTTTTCAGCAGCTTTGGCCCCAATGATCAATAAACTCCAATCGGGAGGTTGGGTAGAGTCGAGCCAGAGCTTGATTGCAGGAGTCATGTTCATGCTGCAGGCATCGATTAGTGCATGTTTTGGCATACCCGGAGGCAACCTTAAGCATGCTTGTCGAAAATGTTCGATGAAGGCTTGAACAGTCACCTTCTCTGTCTGGCGCACTTCTATAAGAGATGACATGGTCATGTCCTTCCCACCGTCGTAGAATCGGTCGAGGAAGAGGTGTGTCAAGTCTTCGAAGGATGATATAGAGTAGTCAGGGAGACTGTAGTACCAGTCGTAAGCGACTCCCTTCAATGCCTCGAAAAGTAGGCTGGTGAGTAGGGCGTCTTCTTTTAGAAGATGTCCCGTTTGAGACTGGAAGTAGGTCAGATACCAGCAAGGAGAATCCTTTCCATCATATGGCGTCAATGTTTGTGGTTTATACTTAGGAGGGTAAACCACTTTGTTCCACTCCAGAGGGAAAGGATACGGGATTCCCATCTTCTGACGTTCTTCCTGCTTGTTTCGGCTTCAAAGCGCTCATGCAAATCTCTAATCATGTCTACCAGCTCTTCTGTAGAACTGGAAGTCATGAGGGCGATAAGGTATGAAGCTCGGCATTTGAAGTAGTCGACGTCCGAGGTACAGTGTGATGATCTGCATCCGGAGATACCCGTTGAGCGGGTATACTTGATTCTCCATTGGCCCCTGGATCGGGACTGGTGAAGACAGGTGCCCTTGCTAATGGTTTAGATGCCAGATTGGTCCGAATCTCAAATACCATTTGAGTCATGGATTGCATGGTAGTAGAGAGGGTTTTGAGGCTCCCTTCCAGGGTATCCGTACGCTGCATGATGTCTGGAGCTGGTGCATCTGACTCTTCTTCATCACCACCCCTAGCCATGCAGACTGGCATAATATGGGTGGAAGTGGATGGATCGGTTGAGGCTTCACTTTCGACCTCACTTTCCGGCGGAAGGGCCTCCCCTTCCGAGGCCTCGTATTGGCTACCCCCAGCTACCTCGGAGTCAGTTCCTTAGAGAATATCCTCATCTTCAAGTGGAGGGTTGTCATGGATAGAAGGATTTTGATCACTCCCAACTGATGCTTCCACTGAAACTTTCTTCCTTGACTGGGTGCTCTCAAACACCCCTGAGGACGGGACTATCGTTTTGCTTTTCCTCGGCTGACTCTTGGACGATGCTGCTGAGGTCGAGGGATTGGTAGTTGTCTTTCTCCCCGATGAATGGAAGTTGGAGACAACATAGCAAGAAGCGTCCTTAGGCTCTGACTCATCTTCAATTGGCACCTTCTTTTTGAGACAACGTCGGATGGGTGTAACAGATTGCAGTCACTGGAACACAAACTGCCTGGACGATGGAGCTGTTGTTTTGCAATAGCAGTAGTTGATGGTGACCATGGAACAAGTGTGCCCCACAAGGGGCGCATCATGCTTAATGGTCAGCTCTTCTAATCTGCATTTGTGAGTGATCACGTTACACAAATCATGAGAGGAGAGTTTCACTTTCACACCCTATTCAGGTGCAAGGCGAGGCTAAGTGCCAAGGTGGTCATATGAATGCTGCACCCCCTGATCTAGTTCAGCGCATGAGATACGTCCAGATCATTGGTGGAGGAGCAACATGTACTGCGACTTGAACCCACTTTATGCGCACAACCCATGTGGGAGCATGGGTTCAAAGTCACAAGTTTTGCCTCACATGACTTGGTTCCAAACGCAGAAGATGCGCCCAAGCGAGACGGGGACTTTAAGAGTCGGCTCGTATCTGGGGCAAATGCACCCGAGTCGACTCCGTACAGTTTACCATCAACAGTGTGCATGATTTTGAGCACGCATCTCCATTTCACTGTAGGCGTAGCACATTTGTGGTGCATGGCCCGTGCAGCCTTAGATTTCTTCGTACCAGCCCGTGAAGGGGCATAGTACTCAAAATCCAACTCATTATCGCCATGACAGCGAGTGATTCTTTCAAAGACAGGCCCTCTCCTGCACGCTAGAGTTTATGCACGGGAAGTTGGATGCGCCTTTGTTTCATCGGCACATCTTCTTCGACTTAGAAGAGGATAATTGGAGAATGCAATCAATACTGCATTTTTCTGGCACATGCGCTGTACTGTCTGGCGCATCTTGCTTGCTGAGAATGTCAGCAGGAAGGGTGGGCTGCGGTGGCGCGTCCCCTTCAGTAGTGGTACTCGACACATCTCCTTTGTGTACCCAGACTTGGCGAGTCTTCTTCGGCTTTGGCAGCCGCTTCGAAGGACCTGCGCTGCCTTTTGAGATGAACTCCTCATACGTCTGTTGATTGAGGTGCACCATGAGTGTCTTGTGAGAGGAGCCAAGCTTGATATTGTCGGATTACGACACAATTCTTGTCAGAAGTGAAAGAAGTCCTCAGCAGAGTCGCTAGCTTGTTTGCCATCGAAAATGTGACAAGGTTTTGTTGATTGATAAAACTCTGGTATTCTGATTACAAATAGAACAATATACAATATAGGACTTAGACGTAGTCCTAGGAGTACACTTTTATTTTTATCTGGAAACTGCATCGGTGGAACGAGTGGTACTGTGTTAACTCCGTTGACGATCTGACGACGATCTTGGATTCTCTGAAGGTCTGGGCTGCTCTGGATGCTGGAGCATTTGGAGGGGAAGTAGACGTTATATGTCTCTTCTTGTCTCTATATGTAGATATGATGATCTCTCCCTGTGTGTGTGTGGATGAAGGAATGATCCTTCTATTTATAGACAGCAGACTGGTCTGCTCATGCGAGCATATATAGGATGTGCTTGTACGTAGGAACGCCACGTGGTTGATGCTGTGGGGCGCATAAATAATACGCCCAGAGTTGAAGCTGAATCTTGTTTGAACTGCACTGTTAGGCTGCGATAGTGCTGACACATGGCATTTGCGAAGATTCGGCCGTTGCTGAGATCTTGGGTGGTTAGCACCCATTCATAGGCAGAACTGAGTCAAATGATACGTGGCGCATGTTAATGGCTCAAAGATCTCAGCTTTGGTGGAGGGTGATCTGTTGGGATGCGCTTAGGATCTGGCGCATGGGGCGACTTGGTCTATGACTTTTAGAGGTCACAAACAAGTCTGGGCGCATGTCTTCTGAGGCACATACAGAGTTTCGAGTGCATGGCTATGGAAGCGCATACAGAGACGTGGCTTCTGTCTTTTGGGATCAGGAGTAAGTCAGGAGCACATGTATTTTGAGGCACATGCAAATTTCTGGGTGCACGGCTGTGGAGGCGCCGACAAGTGATCAGTCGGCCACGTGACAAAACACAACTGTAACCGACAATAATGGAGATGACATTGGCGGCTCTTCGTTTTCTGCAAAAAGCTGTCAACTGTTCAGTCTTCGAGAAGCGTGCTGCCAACTCTATCTCATAGCTTTAAATGTTTGATGGGTGAAGAGTTGAAGTAGGCGTATCAGTTTGTGCCCGACTAGGCGTATGGGTCTATATCCTATTGGGCGCAACGGTACGGAGCACATGGTACTTACGGCGCATCTGTCGCATGGTGCATCCTCATTGGCCCGTCTGTTATGTTCTTCGAGCCATTTAATAACTTCTTTGATGCTAAATTCGAAGGGGCAGATTCATCACCATAAATGCAAGTTCATTGCACTGACTTCAGGAAAGTTGCCATTTGGCGCATGGCTTTGATTTGCCCTGGCCTATAAGTAGGAGCGAGAAGAGAAGTTTTGTTTCTCGTTTCACTTTTCTTTCCAAACGGAGATAAACTCGACCGGTCCTCCTCCTTGGCAAGATGCTGCACTGTGGATTGCTGATCTCCTTGTTTGGAGAAGCTTTGACGATGAACTCCTTCAGAAGACTGAGATGCACCAGAATGGACACGATAGTTTATCTTCGATCCCCTTACCGACAATATTCTTCTATCAGATGGCATTGGGTGCCAAGTTGAATACATGGTTTGGATTTGATATGCCTAGGCCTTGTTATGATAGAAGAGCCCCATGCTGGCAGATGTGCATGTACATTGACGAGGAAGTGATTCGCTCTGACGGGGAGTGATGCACAGGCAGACTAATGTGCCGGGCTGAGACGATGCGCCTAGCTGAGACATCAGAGTGATGCGCCTAGTTGAGAGTAGGCTGTTACAAAGTCTTCAATTGGGATCATATTTCCGAGATAATTGAAGTACGTGTAGGCAACTCTAGAGGAGGGGTGAATAGAGTATGTGTCGATAATACCCAATTAAAAATAACTCTATTTAAGTTCACCCAAGAGAAATAATAATCAGGGTATAACTGCAGAATATAAATAGAGATCAGAGAAGCATACGCATACACAATAGTTTTTAACTGGTTTTCCTCGTGGAGGACTAGTCCAGGCCTGAGAACTCTAGCTCATGATTGAAATCTACTATTTGTGAAATAGCGTACAACCACGTGCCTTTACTCAGAAGAGCATACCAACTTCTTACAGATTCGCGGATGGTGAGACTTGGAATTGTCCAAGTGACTTCTTTTGGAACTCTTGCACACAAACTTCTAGTTGACTCGCACTGAGCACCTTGGGGGCTTGGAAAGTTTTGTGGCTAGTTAGATGAGAAGAATAAGCTCTTGAATGTATAGGCTATAGAAGAAGAGAAGATGAGAAGCTTAGATGATTGAAAATGAGAGAAATCAAGGCCTATATATACTACTTTAGAGAGGCAGAGTTCGGCCAGAACTTTGTCACAAATATTCAAATTTTTAGCCGTTGGACAACTAGCAACCAGCAAACCCTAAAAATCAGGTTCTGAAATTAAGGGGACAGAGTTCGGCCCGAACTCTGTGTGGGGCAGAGTTCGGCCCGAACTCTGTCTCATTGGGGACAGAATGTTCAATGGACTATTTTGGGTTTGGCAGGTGTTTGGACTTTTATTTGTAGAGCTTTGGGTGTAAAGTCTAGGGATGAGATACTCCGTGCGACTCAAACTTACAATAGCCTAGACTCAATAAAAAGTAAAATACAGACTCATAGAACAAGTAAACAACAGCATGTCGTAGCAATTATCGATGATGTTCGTCTCGAGATGATGTGTGGTGATTGTCTGTTTTGGAGCTTGATGGAGCTTGATGTGTCAAGTTGGATCATAACAGATATCTTCTTGTTAATTATCAAGATTAGGTTGACTGCGATCCAGTTTGGGTCAACAATCTCCCCTATTTTGATAATTGACAAAAATACGATATTTGTATGTCGCAACATTCATACCTGGACACATGGAAATAGCTCCCCCGTAGATGAACATGTCGGCTCCCCCCTTAAATGGATATGTCCTGAGACAAGTTCTAATCCAAGCAAGCATAACAATATATATTGAAGCTGAAAACACATGTCCATACAAATATCACAAGTACAATCAAGTGTTTCTAAAGCACAAGAAATATCACAAGTATTCTCCCCCTTTGTCATTTAGCAAAGTGATAAAATGGCTCCCCCATAAAAAGTAGACAAAGTGAATACATGCAATCACACAACGTGGAACCACAATCATAGAGAGAAAATACTAGCAGTTTTATATCTCATAAAAACCAAAGTGCATAATTCTGAAGAAAATACAACGCATGAAAATAGAAATACTATATCCCAAAGTTTTAAAAACTACTACATAAAGCATAATGAAACTATAGCCTAACATCAACAGCATCAACAGGTACTAAACCATGACCATTATGGAGCACGGGATGGACCAGCAGAGTCTGAAGGGTCGCTAGAAGAGCAACGAGGGTCAACAAAGGCCGCGTCCGGGTCCAGATACCACCTGACCCATGTGTCGTCAATACGGTAACCTTCGCGAGAAGAGTCCCTTACGATAGGGAACGACATAGTAGGATGGGTGGCCAGGATATACTGGAGGTCGTGCAGCGAGTTGCTGATAGCACTCATCTGAAGGGTGGTACGGTAATCCAACTGTGTCCAGCGGTCGTCTTCCAAACGGAAGCGATCGTGCAACATCACCTGGATGGAGTCAAGAGTAGCATGAGGCTCAGGCTCAAGAGCACCAGGAGCATCAGGAGCATCAGAGTCAGAGGATGCAGCAGCAACAATACTCCGACGTGCCTTGGACAGAAAAGTAGGAGCACGTCGGAACTGACAGTCATCAAGAGGGATGTTGAAGGCACAAAAAATCATTAGAAGGTACATGGCATAGACTAAGGATTTTGGTTTTGGTCTTGCACGAATTATCCAATCCATCATCGTGCGAGGAAAGTTGAATGGAACATGGAAGTGCAAATGATAGAGAGAAGATATCTTAAGATATGAAACTTCATCGGTCGATCCCGCTTTGGGCAAGATCGAAGAAAATATAATCCGATGGAGTTCATAGAAGTAGGGGTTGAGGAATTTTGCTCTAAGCTTGCGAGGACGTATGTTAGGGATACACAAGTCGTCATTGAAGCTTTCAAGAGAAGATCCATCAGGAAATTGAAACTGTCAGGCATCGACGAGTTTTTCCTAAGAGTTGGGTTCCGGGATTTCTAGATAGTCGGCAAGCTCGAAGTCATCAAACGATATATCAATACCGGCGAAACAAGAATAAATCTACGTGTTGTCATGAGTCAAATTGCTATAGAACATTTGTATGGCATTTAAATAGACAATAGATGAAGTTGAAACAAGTTCATCTAGATCTAAGTCATGAAATAGTGAATCATAATCTGAAAATAATGTAAAGTTGATCGGATGTCCCGAAAGTAAGAAAACCACTCATTAGAAGCATCCAATGAGACAAAAAGTTGCTCATTGTAGGTGTTAGGGATTGGTGGAGGTGGTGAATTAAATAATGGATGGATATGAGGAGGAAGAGGAGGAGGAGGGTTAGAAGATGATGCTCTTTCACTTCTTCTCCTCTTTTCTCTACCAATGGTGCCATTGATATAAAAAGAGAGAATTTCAAAAAAATAAGGATTTATACCTCACACAAATAGTTGAAGATGGAAGAGATCCTTCAAAAATCCTTAGATCTTGAGTTTGTAAGAAAATAGCCCAAAATTATGGGTTTTCTAGGGTTAGGGTTTGAGCGAAAATAGTATGAGGGAGGTAGAAGAAGATGAAAGTGAAAAGAGAGAATGCTTTCTCGGGTTTAAGATGGTTAGGGCCAGCAGGTTCGGTGAAATCCTGGCCGTCGGATCAAAAAATTGAATGGTTGAGAGCAGCTAGAGGTTCTGTGTGTAGGCACACAGAGTTCGGCCCGAACTCTGCCTGTCTGTTCCAGAACACAGAAAAGGCAATATTTGAATAGGAAAAAGTCTAGAATTTGAAAAATTGAGTGATATAAGTCATAAAAATAATGTAGCCATATAATAAATGACTGTTAAGACAGCGATCATTACAGTGAAACTGCCTTGGGATAGCTGTAGGGGCCGGATCCCAGTTAGCAGTT
Organism: Iris pallida; assembly: GCA_029216955.1. NCBI lineage: Eukaryota > Viridiplantae > Streptophyta > Magnoliopsida > Asparagales > Iridaceae > Iris > Iris pallida. The sequence goes on along the minus strand of JANAVB010011397.1, from coordinate 21,313,667 downwards.
ATTTGAAGACTAGTGCACCGTGTTGCTTAGGCTTTTATGCCTTGTTGTCAGAAGGGCTCTTTTGGCTTGTACCCAAAGCTGAGTCATTATAAATGATGATTATCATAACCGTTATATACGCATGTACATATTATTGTATGACAGTTTCATCCAAGATTTCTAACTCTCGACAAAGGAAATTGAAGCACTCTTCGGCTAGTAGTTTAGTAAAAAAGTCTGCTAGCTGATGTTCGGTGTCAATAAACTCTAAGTTAATAGTGTCGTGCTGTTGATGATCATGCAAGAAATGATGTCTAATCTCTATATGCTTTGTGCGTGAGTGACATACTGGGTTCTTGGTCAAATTAATTGCACTAGTATTATCATAGAAAATTGGTATGTGCTTGAATAATAAGTTATAGTCTTCAAGAGTTTGCTTCATCCACAGTATCTGTGCACAATAACGACCAGCTGTAATATGCTCAGCTTATGTTGTGGATAGTGCGACAGAATTCTGCTACTTACTGAACCATGAGACTAAAACCTTTCCTAACAAATGACACATGCCGCTGGTTCTCTTATGGTCGACTTTGCATCCCGCAAAATCAGCATCGGAATATCCGATTAAGTTAAAGGAAGTGGTTTGGGGATACCACAAGACTATCGTAATCGTTCCTTTGAGATATCTAAAGATACGCTTAACAGCGGTCATGTGTGATTCTTTAGGATTTGCTTGATATCTAGCACATAAGCAATTGCTAAGCATAATATCGGGATGACTAGCAGTTAAATACAATAGACTACCAATCATACCTCAATACTTACGTTGATCGACCGGTTTGCCGCTTTCATCAGGTTCCAGCTTTGTTGTAGTAGCCATAGGAGTGCTGATAGGTTTGATGTTGTCAAGCTCAAACTTTTCAGCATGTCCTTTGTATACTTCGATTGGCTGAAGAAGATGCCTTGCGAGTATTGTTTGATTTACAGTCCAAGGAAGTAGTTGAGCTCCCCCATCATGCTCATCTCAAACTCGTTCTGCATACACTTGGCAAAATCTTTGCATAGATCCTCATTAGTAGACCTAAATATGATATCATCTACATAAATTTGTGCTAACAAAACAGTGTCATCAAAGGATTTTATGAAAAGTGAAGTATCAATTTTCCCTTTTGAAAAACCTTTATCAAGTAAGAAAGTACTAAGGCATTCATACCAAGCTCGAGGAGCTTGTTTGAGGCCATAAAGAGCTTTCTTAAGTTTAAAAACATGGTCGGAAAATTTATAATTTTTAAAACCAGGGGGTTGCTTGACAAAAACCTCTTCTTTAATAAAGCCATTTAGAAAAACACTTTTCATATCCATTTGAAAAAGTTTAAAGTTTTAGAAATTTGCAAAGGTGCAAAGCATCGAATAGATTCAAGTCGTACAACAGGAGCATACGTCTCATCGTAGTCGATAACCTTCTCTTGGCTGTATCCTCGAGCTACGAGACGAGCCTTGTTACGAGTGACTGAACCGTCCTCATTAACTTTGTTGCAAAAAACCCATCTAGTACCAATGATTGAATGATCAGTTGGTCTAGGAACAAGTTCCCAAACCTGATTTCGTTCAATTTGGTTGAGTTCTTCTTGCATTGCAGATATCCAAAATTCATCGTTAAAAGCTTCTAAAACATTTTTAGGTTCAATTTGAGAAATAAAAGCAGTGCTAGCAATAGAGTCTCTCAAAGAAGATCGAGTAGTTACCTCTTTCGATACTTCACCTATTACCAAGTTTTCTGGATACGAAGGTTTGAATTATAACTTCTTTGGTATGCCCTCGAGAGAGTTGGTTTCGGGTGGTGTATCCATAAGAGTGAAGGTTGCTGGTTCATCATCATCGGGAATGATAGCTGTACTCCTCATCAAAAGTTACGTTAGTAGACTCTTCAACAATCATAGAGCGTTTGTTGAACACGCTATATCCCTTACTCTTTGCAGCATAGCTAAGAAGAATACCTTCGTCAGATTTGGCATCAAACTTGCCCAAGTTGTATTTGGAATTCAGGATAAAGCAGCGACAATCAAACACTCGAAAGTAAGAAACATTTGGAGTTCTACCAAACCAAAGCTCATAGGGTGTTTTCTTCGAAATAGGTCAAATCAAAATCCTACTCAAAATATGGCACGCTGTGCGGACAACTTCTGTCCAAAAAAATTTCAGAAGAGAAAATTGATTCAACATGACTCTAGCCATATCGCCAAGAGTCATATTCTTCCGCACCACAACACCATTTTGTTGAGGAGTTCTAGGACAAGAAAAGTCATAATTAAATCCATTTAAATCACAAAACTTTTTAAAATCAGAATTTTTGAATTCGCCACCAAGACTGGCTACTCTTCATATACGAGTAATCATGTAGCCTTTTTCGTTTTGAACCTTTTTAGTAAAAACTTTGAAAACTGAAATAGTATCATTTTTATTTACAAGAAAGAAAACCCAAGTAAATCTTGAAAAGTCATCAACGATAACAAAAGCACAGAGTTTACCGCCAAGACTGGCTACTCTACTAGGACCAAATAGATCCATATGAAGTAATTGCAATGGTCGGGTAGTACTTACAGTGTTTATGAATTTAAAGGAAGATTTGGTAGCCTTATTCTTTTCACATTCGGTACATACCGTGTCCTTCTCGAATGTGATGTCTGGCAGGCCTCTTACTAGCTTCTTGGTTGATAATCTGGATATGGTATCCATGTTCGCATGACCAAGATGTTGGTGCCATAATAACCTTTTGTCTTTGTGGGCGTAGAGGCATCTTTCTGCATTGTTAGTATCTCTAGATAGATAGAAAAAGAAATATGTTATCTTCTCTTATCCCTTCAAAAGCAATATCTCCAGTTGATCTATCATAGATAAAGCATTTAGTTTCCCCAAAGTTAATATCATATCAATGATTAGCAAGATGACTAATGCTGAGCAAGTTGTGCTTTAACTCGGTCACTAAACAGACATCCTTAATGGCAGAAGAAGGAGGATAACCAATTGTACTGTTACCTATGATATAGCCTTTCAAATTGTTGCTGAAGGATACATATCCTTCCCTTTTCATTGATAGTGTTATGAATAGATTAGCATCTCCAGTCATATGTTGCAAGCATCCACTATCGAGAATCCATTTGCTTCTAGTTTGAGAAGGAAGGTCCACCTACACCATGAGTAGATGTGACCTTTGGTACCCAGATTCTTGTGGGTCCTAAAAAGTTAGTCTTCGGAACCCATGTATATAGATTAATATCCACTAGTTTTCTAATTCTACACTGTGGTGATATGTGTCCATGTAAACCACAGTAAGTACATGTAGCATATATATTGGTGTTGGGTGCAGGATGATAGTGATGTCTATATGTGGGTGTAGGATGATGATAACTATGTGTAGTAGTAGTATGATTATAACTACGTGTGTGTGTTTTATGTGCTGCATGGGAGTAGGTGTACATAAAGACATGATTTTGAGTAGTATGTGGATGAGTGTTCTTGTGGTGACGTGCTCTCTTGTGTTGAACCGTCTCGTGTTCGTAAGTGTTATGACTGTGAGACTGAGTTTGAGGTTGAATAACCTGCTTGCCCTGTCTAATCTCTAATTTCTTAGAGACAACATGCAACTCATCATATTTAGTAGTAAGGCCATGTATTCTAGCAGTATCAATCTTGTACTTATTTTTCTCTTCAACAAGGTCTTTATTTAAAGCAGTGATATCATGTGTTTGCTTCTCAATAAGAGATTCGGCATCGTGTAAGCTTAATTTAAGCTTAGATACTTTCTCTGTGCTTTCCGTGGGTATAGTATTTCTAACATTCTCAAGTAAGCAAGAAAGTCTATAGATTTCGACTTAATGGGCCTTGATCTTTTTCTTAGCATGCTTATACTGTTAATAACCTTTTTTGTGGTCTTCAAGAAGATCACTAAAGGCGTCACCCAATTCATCAAAGGAGAAATCTTCAAAAGAGTCGTTTACCTTGTCCGAAGTTGCCATTAGGTAGACGTTTGCAGTGTCTTACGGAGAGTCCTCTTCTTTGTCTGAATCGCTGGCCTCGCTTTCGTGCCAGATGCTAGTGTTGGCATACTTCTTTGAGGTTGGCCTCTTGTACGTTTTTTCATATCTGCTTTCTTTCTTTGCTATAGGACAATCTTTTCTGACGTATCCCGTCTTCTTGCATCCGAAGCAGGTGGGTTCTTCCTCATTGTATTTTTGTTCCTTTTTCCTTCGGTTGAAGCATAGGAAATTCATGAAATTTCGAACCATGAGTGCTTGATCGTAAACTTCGGAATCGTCGTCATCTGTTTCCTCTGTGATGGTTCTTCGGCGATAAGCTCTTAAGGCAATTTCTGTTTCTTTTGGAGCCGTTTTTTCAAAATCTTTGAGGTCGAGCTCATGCGTCATCATCTTGCCCATCAGAGTTTCTAGTGACATAGCCGTAAGATCATTTCCTTCGATAATCGCATCGTGACCTTGGGGTTCCAGATCTTCGGCAATTCTCTTAGCACTTTGCATATCTTCTTATGGTTGGAATATACTTTGCCAAGGAAGGATGGAGGGTTGACGATGTCGAGGAATCTGGTGAACATCTGAGTAATTGTCTCATTTGGCTTTATTTTGAATACCTCGTATTCTTGTGTCAGACGGTTGATCTTTGATTCTTTACCCTATGTGGTTCCTTCATGAGTCACCTCCAGAAGCCTCCATGCTTCGTGTGAGGTGGAGCATGTAGAGACCCTGTTGAATTCAGTCATGTCTATTACACAAAAGAGAGCATTAATAGCCCTAGCATCTAGACTTGCTTGTTTATTTTCCTGGTCAGAATATTTGTCGTGAGATTTTTCAACAAGAGTCCCATCGACAGCTATTCTGGTAGGCTTTTTGTAACCATCCGTGACGATGGTCCACAAATCAAAGTCTACAGACTTAAGATAAAAACTCATCCTAGTTTTTCAATTGGTGTAGTTAGTTTCGTCAAATAGGGGTGGCCTATTTGTGGACCGTCCCTCACCATAGTTAGAAAAGGTAGGTTATGTGGTTGCCATGGATCAGCTCTTAGGATGTTAATCCGATATAAGAGAACAGAGCTCTGATACCAATTGAAGTACGTGTAAGCAACTCTAGAGGGGGAGTGAATAGAGTATGTGTCACTAACACCTAATTAAAAATAACTCTATTCAAGTTCACCCAACATAAATAATAATCAGAGTATAAGGGCAGAATATAAATAAAGATCAGAGAAGCATATGCAGACACAATAGTTTTTAACCTGGTTTCCCTCGTGGAGGACTAGTCCAGGCTTGAAAACTTTAGCTCAGGATTGAAATCCACTATTTGTGAAATAGTGTACAAATACATGCCTTTACTCAGAAGAGCACGTCAACTTCTTACAGATTTGCAGATGGCAAGATTTAGAATTGTCCAAGTGACTTCTTTTAGAACTCTTGTACACAAACTTCTAGTTGACTTGCACTGAGCACCTTGGGGGCTTGGAAAGTTTTGTGGCTAGTTAAATGAGAAGAATAAGCTCTTGAATGTATAGGCTATAGAAGAAGAGAAGATGGGAAGATTGGATGATTAAAAATGAAAGAAATTAAGGCCTATATATACTAGTCCAGAGAGGCAGAGTTCGACCAGAACTCTGTCCCAAATATTCAAATTTTTAGTCGTTGGACAACTAGCAACCAACAAACCCTAAAAATCAGGTTCTGAAATTAAGGGGGGCAGAGTTCGGCCCGAACTCTGTGTGGGGGAGAGTTCGGTCCGAACTCTGTCTCCTTGGGGACAGAATGTTCAATGGACTATTTTGGATTTATGAGGTTTTTGGACTTTTGTTTGTAGAGCTTTGGGTGTAAAGTCTAGGGTTGAGATACTCAGTGCGACTCAATTTATAATAGCCTAGACTCAATAAAAAGTAAAATACAGACTCATATAACAAGTAAACAGCAGCATGTCATCGCAATTATCGTTGATGTTTGTCTCGAGATGATGTGTGGGGATTGTCTATTTTGGAGCTTGATGGAGCTTGATGTATCAAGTTGGATCATAACATATATCTTGTTAATTATCAAGATTAGGTTGACGGCGTTCCAGTTTGGGTCAACAATAATATCGGACAGGTATAGCAGATTGAAGTACCTGAAACACAGACTGCCTTGGTGGTGGAGCCATTATTTTACAGCAACAACAGTTAATGGTGACCATGGCACAAGTATGCCCCATGAGGGGCGCATCGTGCTTAATGGTCAGCTCTCCTGATCTGCGTTTGTGCATGATCACATTATGCAAATCATGAGGGAATAGTTTTACTTTTACACCCCCTTCAAGCGCATGGCGAGGCCAAATACCTGTATGGTCATGTGAATGCTGCATCCCCTGATCCAGTTCCAGTACATGTGTTACGCTTAGAACATTAGTGGGGGAGCAACATGTATTGCAACTTGAACCCACTTTATGCGTACAACCCACGTGGGCACATGGGTTCAAAATCACAAGTTTTGCCTCGCATGACTTAGTTCCAAACGCAGAAGAAGCGCCCAAGCGAGACGAGGACTTTGAGAGTTGACCCATTTTGGTTGTAAAAGCACCTGAGTCAACTTCTGTACATCCTGCTATTAGTCGTGCGCGTGGTTTTTAGTGCACATTTCTAGCTGGTTGCTGGCATAGCACATTGAGGGCGCATGGCCCATGCCGTCTTGGACTTCTTCGTAGTAGCCCAACTTTTCCTTGCCAAGATAGCAAGTGAAGAACTTGCAGTCGATCCAGAAGAAGAAGAGGTACCATTGCAACTTTTTGTGGCTCGAACGGGCTTCCTGGAAACGGGCTCCCTTTTTTTTTGGGGCTCTTTTCAAAGGAGGCAAGGGGGCTCTTTATATAGAGTGGAATGAGACTTCTCCTCTTCTCCTTTTCGACGTGGGATTAAAAGTAATAGCCCCTTTATCATGCTTCTACAAGGGTGAACAAGTTGTTTCTGATCCGACAAATGATGGGTCTATGGTACAAAGATGGTACATCTATCACGTATCACTTAACTGAATTTTGGGGCATGGTTGACCAACTATCTTCGATAAGAGTCAAGTTCGATGATGAGGTGCATGAAGTATGGTTGATTTGTATATTGCCAGACTCATGGGAAATTATACGAGTATGTATGATTGCTTCTGCTCCAGAAGGCGTGGCCAATATGGAGTTCGCTAAGAGTGGGGTACTAAATAAAGAAATGTGGAGATGTTCTCAGGTTACTTCATCCCATCCCATTCAGAGGCGCTTGTTTCAGTGAGTCGAAGAAGGAGTAAAAGTAGGGGTCCGGGCGGTGGCAGATATAAGAGGAAGAAAAAGTCCAAGGGTCGGTACGAGGACTCATAGGGCTATAATTGTGGCAAAAATGGTCACATTAAGCAAAATTGTTTTGCTTGGAAGAGAAAGAAGGGTGATAAAGGAAAGCAAAGTAAGAATACTATAATGGTTGCCTCGACACATGGAGGTGATGTGATCATTGTGGGTGATGAGGTAGTCATGAACCTCACCTGCGATAACAATTTTTGGATGGTGGACTCAGGGGCTTCAGCACAAGTATCTCACATCTGGACACTACTACTACTTACAAAATAGGAGACTATGAAGTATTAAAGATGGGCAATGAAGATGTGTTAAAGGCTGTTGCTACTGGAGATGTGCATTTGAAAATGAAGACAAGTGCAGTTCTTGTTCTCAAAGATGTCCATCATGTCCCCTATATCCACTTCAACTTGGTATCGGTTGGAAATTTTGAAGACAAGAGATTCTTCAATCTTTTCGAAAATGATCAGCAAAATCTTTCCAAGTGTTCTATGGTGATTGTCAGAGGAAGCAAGAACTCCGATCTCTACTAAATTGAGGGGCATGCATATGGGCACATGAGATGAACACAGTCTCGATGTGTATACCAAATTGTGGCACAAGCAGCTTCGCTATATCAGCGAGAAGGGGATGAGCTACTTGTTAAACAAGAAGGTGGTTTCGGAGCTCAAGTCTACAAAGTTGGAGAGATGCACGTACTGTTTGGCGGTGAAGTAAAATAAAGTGTCTTTCCAAATTCACCTAAGTTCAAGGAGGCCGACATTGCTTGAGTTGATTCATTCTGATGTCTGCGGTCCTATGAAGGTAAAATCTATTGGTGGTGCTTATTATTTTATGACTTTTATTGATGATTGTTTTAGGAAAGTTTGGGTCTATGTTTTGAAGACCAAGGATCAGGTGCTGCCCACTTTCAGAAGTTCAGGCCTCTGTTGAAAGGAAGACGGGCAAAAAGTTACTACGTTTTTTGTCCAACAATAACGATGAATACATCAGTCCCTTTGTTGCATATTACAGAGAGGATACGCCACAAGAAGACTGTACCAAAGATACTCTACTTCAATATTGTAGCAAAGCACATGAAAGTGACACTGATTGAGCGGGTATGGTGTTTATTGTCTAAAGCAAATTACTGGAAAGTTATTAGGGTGAGACTCTCAATGCTATTGCTTATATTATTAATTTATCTCCTAGTGGTCCTTTGTAAGGTGATGTGCCTGACAAAGTATGGTACATCAAAGAGCCGTCATATAATTACCTACGAGTGTTTGGTTGCAAGACCTTCGTACATGTACCAAAGGACGAGAGATCTTAGCTTGAGTCGAAGACGAGACAGTACATCTTTGTCGGATATGGTCGGGGTAAGTTTGGCTGTAGACTCTATGACCTAGTGGGAAGAAAACTCACAAAAGAAGAGACGTGGTGTTCGTCAGGGATCAGACCATAACCTCTCAAAATTCTGAGATGGCTTTTAAGGCCAAGGATTTGCCTGAGTTAGAGTCATCTCGCTTCGAGCCATTTTTAGAGGACACTTAACAGGATCCAGTTATAGGAGAGCCAGTAGATAGAGATGCTCCCAACCTTGATCATTAGCCTAATGATGGTGGTCAAGGTTACCCTCGGGAACATGAGCGTGCCGAGAAGGCATGTACTGAAATGAATAAGGATATTGCTACATAACCAGCATAAGAGGTTCCATTAAGGAGGAGCACAAGAGTGAGAAAACAATCTACGAGATACTCAATGATGAGTATGTGCTGCTGACTGATGGGGAAGAGCCCAAAAGTTTCACAGAGGAGATAGAAGACAAACACAAACAGGAGTAGAAGCAGGCCATGCAAAAGGAGATTAGTTCCTTATAAGCCAACTCCACTTATGAGATGGTACGGTTGCCAAAGGGTGAGAAAGATTTGAAGAATCGATGGGTGTTCAAAGTAAAGCATATAGATGATACTTCTTGCCTCGATATAAAGCAAGGCTGGTAGTTAAAGGCTACAGTAAACGAAAGGGTATAGATTTCGGTGATATCTTCTCACTAGTTGTCAAGTTATTATCTATTCGGATGGTGTTAGCATTAGCAGCTAGTTTCAATTTTGAGGTCGAGCAAATGGACGTGAAGATAATATTCCTCTATGAAGATTTAGAGAAGGATTTGTACATGGATAATCCAGAGGAATTCTATGAGAAGAACAAGTTACAATTGGTCTATCGGTTGAAGAAGAGTTTGTGTTTGTACGGTCTGAAGCAGGCTCCAAGGATGTGGTATATGAAGTTCTAGTGTTTATAGGGGCGCATGGTTATGCACGGATGATGCCGCACTACTGTATGTTTGTGAGGAACTTTGTCGATGATGATTTTATTATTCTTTTGTTCTATGTTGATGATATACTATTGGTGGATCGAAATACCACTAGGACAGCCGAGTTGAAGCGCCAACTGGACACGATCTTCTCTATAAAGGATTTAGGAACATCAAAGAGTACTCTTGAAAGAGGGAGATCAGCCGAAAAAGAGAGTCCAAGCTGCTATACTTGTTCCAAAAAAAGTACATTCATCATCTAATTCAGCATTTTGGGATGGACGGGTCGACGAAAGTGTTCAAACCCTTTCGGCTCACTTTAAGTTCACTATGGAGCTGTGTACATCTAATGAGGACAAAAAGGAAGATATGAAGCAGATTTTATATGCTTCACCTTTGGGGAGTCTTATGTATGCTATGGTGTGTACGAGGCCAGACACGAGGCATTATAAAAACCTAGAAGGGTACATTGGAGTACGGTCAAGTGGATTCTACGGTACCTTCAGGGCATTGTTGATTGGAGGATTTAATTTGGTAGTGACGAGCCAAAACTGGTCGAAAATACTGACGCTGATATGGCTGGATATGTAGACACGAGGCGATCGACTTTTATGCTATGAGATGATGTTTGTTGGTGGGGCTGTATCATGATAGTCGCGGTTGTAGAAGTGTATTGCCTTGTCTACGACAGAGTTAGAGTACATTGCAGCAACAGAGGCTTGCAAGGAGTTGCTATGGATGAATAGTTATTGCAGAAACTTGGGCCAAACCAATAGAAGTACGTTTTGCTTTGTGATAGCAAGAGTACAATCCACCTTGGGAAGAAGCCGACATTTCATAGTCTGTCCAAACATATCGAGACACGGTATCATTGGATACGTGATGCGCTTGAGAAGAATTACGCGATGCTTGAGAAGGTTCATACGGAGGACAATGGAGCAGATATGCTCACGAAGGTTCTGCCAAGGGAAAAGTTTGAGTATTATCGGCAGATCGTCGGTATGACGAGCTCTACCACCTTGTTGGAAGGGGAAGATTTATTGGAGTGGGTGGGGTTCCTAACCTATCTAGAAAATACTCCAGAGTCGGATTGGGTATTCCTAAATAAAAAAATATCCCAATGGAGTTGGATTGGGTATTTCTATATATAGTAGCAATATCTCATTGGAGTTGGATTGGGTATTTCTATATCTAATAGGAATACATCAATAGTTTAGATTGAGTATTCCTACATATATAAGAATACCTCAATAGTTTATATTAGTTGTAGGTTTGTGGTGATATATATTAGATGTTTCCTTACAATAAAATATATCTCAAAAATATTACAAAAGGAGACAAGTGTGCTTTACAGCTATTGGAGAGAGAAATAGGGGATTGACGGCTACATCGTAGAGGAGATCATTTCGGGAATTCTTTCTTGTCATCTTCGTTCTTCGTATGCTTGTAAATCATGTTTCTTCTTCAAAGAGTTGTGGTGATCGGTTTGGATTTGTGAGAAGCTTCTAAGGATTTAATGTATTTTCCAATAGTGGAGTCTTTTCAGGATTGGACTACGATCGTCTTGTGGGTTTTTTCCGCAAGGGTTTTCCACCTCAAAATATTCTTGTATCTCAATTGGCTTTCTGTGTGTTTTTTGGCTTTGTTTTGGGTGTGTCTCTTCGCTTCTCTCGCAGTCTCTTTGGTTTGGGGAACGATTTCCGTATTTCGTTCCCAACAAGGTACCCATTTGTAAATCTTCATGTTGATATGTTGCCTAATTTGACATTTAAAAGAAGCATGACCATGCATTCCACAATAGTGTGAAGTAGTGTGTGTCTTCGTACTAGGAATAAAGGAGTGATCATGGTGTACATGATATTTTCTAGTGTGAGACCTATCATGCGAATAATTATTATAGAAAGCAAAGTTTTGCGAAAAGGTGGTCTTGTGTGTCTTTCTACTATATGGTCTTCTATATGTTTGGCTTTGTTGACTGTTGTGCCTTGAATCATAACAATGTGATCTTCTATGTGTATGGTTTTGTTGATAGTGTCTTGTGTCATAATGACATGTATCATATTAACTCCATTTTTTAGTTTCTTGTATATTACAAGAAACTCATTGTATTTAGTGCTAACTGCCTCTTCTCTTTGCGATGCAATAAGTGTCTTGTTTCTAGCTATACCATAACCCTCTTTTAGAATTTAATTCAAAATTATTTTTTTTTTGATGTCTTCCAAAGATTAGTGTAGCTTTATCTTTAGTGAAATAATATTACTATATCAAGAGCAATGGCTTTGCCCTTAATCTCACTTATCATGTTAGAGAGTTTCTCAATTTCAAGATTATGCATATCAACTTCTTTCCCATATCTTTTATTTTCTTGTGATCCTCAAATAGTTCTAAAAGATCATTTTCTAGTTTGTTTATGTAAGAGAGCCATTTGAGAATTCATCAATTACATCATTCGATTCTTTTACCATAAGACAAACATTTGCAGAGTGACGAGAATCTTCATCATCGGAGCTACTTTCCTCCACTACAACAAAAATACCCTTTTATGAAGGCTAAAAACCATCATAAATGATAGTTTATAATTCTTTTTTGTAAGCCCATGGGCGTTATAAAAATCGGTGTTATAATGTTTTCTAAAACGTTATAAATGGTCTCTTCAATATAACATTTTTCCCCAAAAAGCCCAAAAATGTTATAAATAATACAAGTAATATATATATATATATATATATATATATATATATAAAATATATATATATATATATATATATATATATATATATATATATTGTCTACTAATCTAAGTAAATAGGGGTTCCTCCCCCTCACCTGTAGGAGCAAGGGCTATCTCCCTACTCCATATCTTGCTTTTTCGTTTTCAATGAAGGCCTTAGCCACCACGGTCAACGTGGATTGAAATATATATATATATATATATATATATATATATATATATATATATATATATTTTATATATATATATATATATATATATATATATATATATATATATATATATATATATATATATATATATATATATAAAATATATATATATATCTATATATATATATATATATATATATATATATATATATATATATATATATATATATATATATAAAATATATATATATATCTATATATATATATATATATATATATATATATATATATATATATATATATATATATATATATATATATATATATATATATATATATATATATATATATATATATATATATATTACGTGTCAAAGCATTATAAAAAGCAATGGTCAATATTGGCCATTTCCAAAACATTCATTTAGAACCAAACATATGAATTATTGAATTTAACAAACATTTGAAACATTCTTTTTGAAAATATTCTATTCCAAATGTACATAATATCACAATCTTTATTTCATTTTTTAAAAAAATATATGCAAATACATGTATATATATATATATATATATATATATATATATATATATATATATATATAGATGTTTATGTTTTTTTTCAAGGCACCCACAAAGTCAAAACTGATAGTATGTAGCTTCCTTTAGCTTCATTAACACCACAAAAACTATCGACATTCCTTTAAAACTGTCAACACGTACAACTGCCCTCAAAACAGTCAAAAAAAGAAACCTGAGAATCACCTTCAGTTTGTAAACACTGACTAGCAATGTCCAATGAATGGATAGAACTACAAAGATGCTAATTTAAAGTAGAAGACAAGAAAGTTAAAGAAAACCTCACCTCTTGAGATGCTGGACCTCAGTGCTTTCTTTTTTTCACATGAGCAACACCGAGCTTAGCAGTCGCTGGGCAAATCCAAGAGTACCAAGTGTTCCTCCATAAGAATCGGCTTTCGGACTCACATGTGCAACAATAGAATCTTTGCATTTCCATATACAAAAAGAAAATTTAGGCAATTGACATAGAATAACAAGCACCATTCTTTCCTATATGAAAATGCCTTCTCACATGTGTAAAATAAAAGTTTTTGTTAAAAGTTCATAGTTCATTCGCTCAAGATAAGTGCCTTCTTATAAATTTAAGTTTAAAATATGTTGGAGCCACTAGCCATAATTGTCAAGAGGAACAGTAGAACATGGTATACAAATTTGTTGGAGTTGGTGGAGTTCCCAACCTATGTGGAGAAGACCCCAGAGTGCGACGAGCACCGTCTGTGTGTCAGAGAAGCTCTGGAAGGTGACGAGGCCATTCTAAGACGAAGAAGAAGCTCAAGAGCTACCAGAGTACTTTCTGGAACAGGGAAGGCAGAGTTTGAGCCGAACTCTACCCCAGGCAGAGTTCTGGCCGAACTCTGCCCCTTGGTTCCAGAACCGTACTGTCACCAAAACACAGAGTTCTGGCCGAACTCTGTGTCGACGGGCTGAGGCTGATTCCAGGGTATTTTTATACCGTTGGATCGTATCCTACGATCCAGGTTTTGTTGTGGATTAGGGGGTTTATACATGGTTTTTCCTATCCCTAATCACAACACAATATTGAAGAAAATAGAAAGAAAAGAGGCAAGAGTGCCATTGCAATTTTGGAAGAGAAGGAGGATTGAAGGCCGTTTTCGAAGAAGGATCATGTTCGGGTAATCTCTACTCGTCGTCTTTGTTCTTCGTAGCCTTATAATCCATTATTCTTGCTTCCAAGTGTTGTGGGGATCCATATTGGATCGAAAGAAGTTTGTAGAGGGTGTACTCCTTTATTTCATTAGTGAAGGCTTCTCAGGGTTGGACTCCGATCGTCCCGTAGTTTTTTCCCGCAAGGGTTTTCACGTCAAAAATTCTCTATGTCAGCATGGATTATGTTTGGTGTTTGGTTCGTTCGTTGTATTGCTCGGTTCTCTCGCAGGTACTCTCTAGTTTGGGGAAAGATTTCCGTGCTTCTTTTCCAACAAAGTGGTATCAGAGCCAGGTTCTGGAATTTAGAAGGGTATCAGGAGTTAACAGGAAAACCAGAGGGGAGTGATGGATGCGAAGCCGGTGCGCATGGTGAACCTGAATGGCACCAACTATCATTATTGGCGGAGCTAGATGAAAGATTTGTTGTTTGTCAAGAAGCTACATCTGTCCGTATTTGCTTTCGAGCGACCAGTTGATAAATCCGAGGAGGACAGGAATTTCGAGCACATACAGGTGTGCAGATGTATTAGGCAGTTTGTTGACAAGAACATGTACAACCACGTTACCAATATTGAGCACACGAAGACGTTATGGGATAAGCTGGAATCTTTGTACACGAAGAAGAATGGGGTAAACAAGTTATTCTTGATCCGGACGATGGTGGGTCTGCGGTACAAAGATGGAGCATCTATTACGGACTACTTAAGTGAGTTCCAGGGCATGGTTGACCAGCTATTTTCGATAGGAGTCAAGTTCGACGACGAGGTCCAGGGACTGTGGCTGTTGTGTACATTACCAGACTCGTGGGAGACCGTACGAGTATTTATGATCGCTTCTACACTAGAAGGCTTGGTCAGTCTGGAGTTTTCCAAGAGCGGGGTGCTGAATGAAAGATACGGAGAGGTTCTCAGGGCACTTCATCCACATCCCACTACTTAGATGCCCTAGTTTCAGAGAGTCGCAGAAGGGGTAAAAGTAGGGGTCCAGGTGGTGGCAGAGACAATAGCAGGGGGAAGTCCAAGGGTCGGTACGAGGACTTGGAGTGTTACCATTGTGGAAAGAAGGGCCAAATCAAACGAAACTATTTTGCTTGGAAGAGAGAGAAGAAGGACGACAAGGGAATGTAAGATGAAAATACTACAGCGGCGGCTTCGATACATGGAGGCGATGTGATCGTCATAGGTGATGAGGTTATTATAAACCTCACATGCGATGACAATTCTTGGCTGGTGGACTCAGGGGCTTCAGCGCACGTATCTCATAAAAGGATACTATTTGCCACTTACATGACAAGCGACTGTGGAGTATTGAAGATGGGCAATGGAGATGTGTCAAAGGCGGTTGCCGTTGGAGATGTGCATTTGAGGACGAAGACGGGTGCAGTTCTTGTTCTCAAAGATGTTCGTCATGTCCCTGATATCTGTTTCAACCTGGTGTCGGTTGGAAGGTTGGATGACGAGGGATTCTTTAGTCTCTTCGGGAATAGTCAGTGGAAGATTTCCAGAGGTTCGATAGTGATTGCCAGAGGAAGCAAGAAGTCCGGTCTCTACTATATGGAGGGGAGCGCACAGGGGGCACAGAAGGTGAACGCAGTTTTTTTTTGCGTCTACCGAGTTGTGGCACAGACGGCTTGGCCATATCACCGAGAAGGGGCTAAGCTACTTGGTGAACAGAAAGGTGATTCCAGGGCTCAAGTCTACAAAGTTGGAGAAGTGCACGCACTGCTTAGCTGGGAAGCAAAATATGGTGTCTTTCCAAAGTCACTCAAGTTCAAGGAAGCCGGCGTTGCTCGAGTTGATTCACTAGGATGTCTGCGGTCCTATGAAGGTAAAATCTATTGGTGGTGCTTTTTTACTTTGTATTTTTTATTGATGACTGTTCCAGGAAGGTTTGGGTCTATGCCTTAAAGACCAAGGATCAGGTGCTACCCACTTTCAAAGTGTTTCAAGTCTCTGTTGAAAAAGAGACGGGCTAGAAGTTATTGTGTGTTCGGTCCGACAACGGCGGCAAATACATTGGTCCCTTTGATGCTTATTGTCGAGAGCAAGGGATACGACACCAGAAGACTCTGCCCAAGACACCTCAGCTCAATGGTGTAGCGGAGCGCATCAATAGGACACTGATCGAGAGGGTGTGGTGTTTGCTGTCAGAAGCAAATTTGCCAGATAGTTATTGGGGTGAAGCTCTTCTCACAACTGCTTATGTTATTAATTTATCTCCTAGTACTCCTTTGTAGGGTGATGTGCCTAACAAAGTATGGTACGACAAAGAATCCTTATACAATCACCTGCGAGTATTTGGTTGTAAGGCCTTATTGCATGTACCGAGGGACGAGAGGTCCAAACTTGAGCCGAAGACGAGGCAATGTGTCTTTGTCGGCTATGGTTGGGATGAGTTTGGCTATTGACTCTACGACCCAGTGGAAAAAAAGCTGTACAGAAGCAGGGATGTGGTATTCGTCGAGGATCAGACAATGACCAACACTCAGGACTCTGAGATGCCTTTTTGAGGCTGAGAAATTGCCTGAGTTAGAGTCATTTTGCTTCGAGCAGTTTCCAGAGGACATCGCAGAGGATCCAGTTATGGGGAAGCCAGTACATGGAGTTGCTCCCAATCTTGATCATCGGCCTACTGATGGTGGTCAGGATGTCCAGCAGGAGGATGAGCATGACAGGGAGGCAGTTCCTGAAGGGGAGGAGGCTGTTGGTATAAAGCCAGCACCAGTGGCTCCATTGAGAATGAGCAATAGAGAGCGACGACCATCTACGAGATACTCACCGGGTGAGTATGTGCTACTAACTGACGGGGGAGAGCCCAAAAGTTTTACAGAGGCTATGGAAGTCGAACATAGGCATGAGTGGATGTAGGCTATGCAGAAGGAGATGGGTTCCTTACACGCCAACTCTATTTACGAGCTGATGCGGTTGCCAAAGGGCAAGAAGGCTTTAAAGAATCGATGAGTGTTCAGAGTGAAGCAAACGAATGATGCTACTCGCCCTCGATACAAAGCGAGGCTGGTAGTTAAAGACTACGGTCAGCGGAAGGCATGGATTATGATGAGATCATTTCGCTAGTCGTCAAACAGTCGTCTATTCAGGTGGTGCTAGCATTGGCAGCCAGTTTTGACTTAGAGGTCGAGCAAATGGACGTGAAGATGGTATTCCTCCACGGTGATCTTGTGGAGGAGCTATACATGCAGCAGCCAGAGGGATTTTATAAGAAGGGCAAGTCACATTTTGTCTGCCGGTTGGGGAAGAGCTTGTATGGTTTGAAGCAGGCTCCGAGGCAGTGGTAGAGGAAGTTTGAGTTGTTTATGGGGGAGCATAGTTATGCATGAACGACGTCGGACCATTGTGTATTTGTTAGGTACTTTGTCGAGGATGATTTCATCATTTTATTGCTCTATGTTGATGACATGCTATTAGTGGGTCGGAATGCCACTAGGATAGCCGAGTTGAAGTGCCAACTGGGCTTAGCCTTCTCTTTGAAGGATTTGGGGACAGTAAAGACTATTCTTGGGATGGAGATCAACCGAGAGAGAGAGTCCAAGCTGCTAAATTTGTCCCAAAAGAAGTACATTCACCAGGTACTTCAGCGTTTTGGGATAGACGTGTCGAAGAAAATGATTTGTCCCCTTGCGGCCCACTTTATGCTCACTGTGGAGTAGTATCCATCTACCGAGGATGAAAAAGAAGATATACAGCGGGTTCCATATGCCTCAACTGTAGGAAGCCTTATGTATGCTATAGTGTGTACGAGGCCAGACATCGCTCATGTCATTGGCACAGTTAGCAGGTATCTTTCAAATCCTGGAAGGGTACATTGGAGTGCGATTAAGTGGATTCTACGATACCTTCAGGGTACTACCGGTGGAGACTTTTTTGTGGTGACGAGCCGAAGCTGGTTGGATGTACCGATGCTTCGGGCTATGTGATGATGTTTGCTGGAGGAGCGGTATCGTGTTAGTTGCAGTTTGCGGATGTAACGCCCCAGTCCTAAAATACATAGGACCGAGTACGCGAACATGCCAGCTGCACATATAAGAAGAATACTCCAATATATGAAATCCTCGTACACATGTATAAGTTGTATATAAAATAATCACAGGCCAGAATAATGTAATCTAATCTCATTACAGCTCAACACAGAAGATATAAGAGTCCCAAATAATAAATGAGTGTATCAAAAGATAGCCGGATGAACATACTCACTCCAAACAGCTATGAAAATAGTCTCACAAGATCGGAGTTCAACCTCTGCAAATATAAAGAAAAGAGATGTAAAAATATCCACTAATGTCTCAAATAAGGAATAGACTAGAAATCAGTAGGTACTACCTCATCATCAAGGTATACAGGATCCAAAGACGCTCCTGTACTCCTGCGGGAAGTCGTCTAATCCTGGAGAGATAACTAGGTCCTCAGCGGGACATAACAAGATACAAGAAAACACCATGCCATATAAACTATGATATATAATAAAAAGAAAAGGGGATGCATGTAATAGGGTTCTTGACCAGTCTACTGTGAATATGTAGTTGAGATACAATCCTTCGACGTATGAGCCCTGGGTAAATATAGGACCCGGTATGGTCCCCACTTGGGCACCAGTGACCAAGCGCATAACGTTCAAGAACGTCAGTGGCCAACCTGAGAGGATAATCATACCCATATCTCCAGCGGAGCTTTCGGGTTATAAGAGAAATGTAATCAAAGCCCATACGTCAGGTGTTGTTCTCCCCAACTAATCGCTAGTATCATCATATGAACCTCTAAGTAACTGCCAAGTCTTCTAGTATGCAATTCTACTGGCAGTTACTCCTATCCGTCGCTACGCTCCATACGTATCGGTGGCCAGCCGACTATGCGGTTACGTATCCTACATGTGACTCATAATACGTGGTAAAGCAAGAGTCAAGGCCGTATGAGATATACCAATACCTCATCAACAATGGGTGGTCACTAGACTAAGTCAATACAAGAGAATATAAATAACAGCAAGAAAACGACGGATAGAGTCGTTTGCACCCAAGTGTGACTTGGACGCACAGTTTTATAATATCGACAAATAAGAAATGCTAAAAATAACAACTGAAAATAAGAATATAATAATCACAGAGTAAGATGGCAAGTTACCTTGCCTGGTGGTAGCGAAGGTGGCAAGTCCAAGAATCACAATGTCAGCAACAGAAATGTCACAATCTCCAAACAACTCCGGATGCTGAAACAAACATCAAGAACGTACTCGGAATAAGTGAAATATCTAGGAAACTCCTGTCCAAAAGTATAATTCTGGAACAGGGGCAAAATTAGTAATTTTAGATCAAAACGATGTTCGTCGTTGGACCCGTTTTGCACCAAAACACGTGCCAATGTCTATGGTCTCTAAAGTCATCAAACTACATGTCTACGAATCTGATTTGAGGAGACGAACCCAATGGTATATCCAATTTTGGATTCCAATGAGCCGTGCACAAAATTGCCCATTGGGTCGGGTTACAGGCCTGCCAAATTTGGCGTTCCGATGAATCTTCTCAAAATCGGACCAAACTTGGCATACATGACCAAAAAATCGATACGGTCCTGATGGCATAAGTTTCGTGTCGATCTGACGAACATGCACGAAGTTATGGCCATGTTTGCAAAATGTCGATATGGAGGTATCTCGACGGATACGTGCTGATTTTGTCGCGCATGCGCAACGAAATTGAGTTCCGTTAGTTCCCACACTTCAGAAACACCCATACGCGCCTTTCAATGCGTATAGTTTGTGACCCAGTCGCTCGGTTTGTCGGGGCGCAAGCCGTATCGGGAAAAGTTTTCTAAGTTTCTGTTTTTGAAACTAGGTTTTTTTCTTGATATTTAACAGAGAAATAATTTCTGTATAATAATTCAAAAATACTTCTGATAACAGTGTTTTAATTGCGTATATGTTGTCTGTTGGTTCTGTTAAATTGGATTTTGAAAACTATTAATAGGTTGCAAGGAATTGGCCTTCTAATTAGGGCTCTAGGATTCGAATTTCTGTCCTGGTTGGGATAGGTTTTCGTCGAAGTTCACCTGGATTTACAGAGAAATTTAGGCAGCGATAATCAAATCTATTTGAAGGGTTAATCAGAGGTTAATGTTGACTACACTTAGGCGTTGATGGATCGAAAAACTATCGGGTAATCATAGGGAAATCTGAGTCTAAATTAGGGTACCTGGACGCCTTCGGAAACAGGGAGTCATCTATTGCAGTTAGAAATCTGGAGAGCTCCGGCGATTCGGCAGCTGGCGACGGCTTGCATGCGATCAGTGTTGGGCACGGGGCATGTTAGGGTTCGTCGGGACTTGGTGATTTGGGTTGGGGCACGACGGTGAGGGTTTTGTTTTTGGAAAAACCCACTGGCAGCTGCTCCTCTATATACTCAGGTTTTTTTTTTGCATCAACTTCTTGGTCGAGCTCTAATTTGATTCCCCGTAGGATTCTCTAGGTTTGGGAGAGTTATTAAGACTTGGATTTAGGAAGAGATTGGAAGAAATTTTGGTTAAGATTCGATGTAATCAATCTTGTGAAAAGGTTTGTTCGCGGGGAAGAAAACAGGGGGTTCGGGCTAACTTTTGTAATGTTCACACTTCGTGAGCAGTACAGATAGGGGTATATATATATATATATATATATATATAGATATATATATATATATATATATATATATATATATATCAAATATTACTGTAAATATCATAGAAAAATTTCTAAAATACTATAAATCCATAATAAATTAAATAACTACATATAGAAAATTTATGGGGATTACATCCAACCCAACTTAAAGAAATTTCGTCCTCGAAATTAAAATAACGTCGAGGGTGGCATGCGATAAAATACAGAATTAGAGGGAACTAACAACTGAAAGTCGTACCCTGGTTTTCGAACAGATGCGGGTAGCGATTCCGAATGTCGTCCTCTCGCTTCCAAGTAGACTCTCGGGGCAAGTGATGCTTCCATGCCACGTGAACCAACAGTATAGAGTGATTCCGTAACACCTTCACTCAGTGATCAAGGATGCCTACAGGTTGCTCTTGGTACGACAAGCTCGGTCCAACAGTGATCTCAGATTGATCAAGCACATGACTACTGTCTGCCACGTATCGCCTCAGCTGCGACACATGAAATGCGTCATGTACTCCCTCAAGTGACGGTGGCAGTGCCAATCTACAGGCAACCCTCCAACTCGTTCCAAGATATCAAAAGGGCCGATGTATCTTGGACTCAACTTGCCACGTCCTCCGAATTGAATCATGCCTCTAATGGAGGATATCTTCAAGAACACATGGTTGCCTTCCTTGAACTCTAAAGGTTGACGATGATTATCTATCCACTGCTTCTGACGATCCTGCACTGCCCGTAGGTGGTCTTGTATCTTCTTTACCTTCTCAACTGTGCTCAAAATCAACTCGGGTCCCAATATCTGTCGCTCTCCTATGTCGCTCCAACAAACAGAAGATCGACACTTCCTATCATACAATACCTCAAACGGAGCCATCTGAATGCTCGTTTGATAGCTATTATTGTAGGAAAACTCTACAAGATAAAGGTGGTGTTCCCATGATATGCCAAAATCAAGCATACACGCTCTCAACATATCTTCTAGCGTCTGAATACTAAGCTCTGACTGGCCGTCTGTCTGCGGATGGTACGTTTTGCTAAACTTCAAATGCGTACCCAAACTGTCCTGCATACTCCTCCAAAAGTGTGAGGTAAATCTCGAGTCACGATCCGACACTATGCTAACTGGTACACCGTGTAGCTTCACTATTTGCTTCATATGCATATCCGCCAAAACTTCTGTGGACTGCCCCACTCTAAAAGGTAAAAAGTGGGCCGACTTGGTAAGTCTATTAACAATCACCCATACCGCATCTCGTCCACTAGGACTCCGAGGAAATCCTGTGACGAAGTCCATCGTAATGTGCTCCCACTTCCACTCCGAGATGGACAGCGACTACAATAACCCGGCCGTCCTTTGATGCTCGGCCTTCACTTGTTGGCATACCAAACACTTGGCTACGAAACGAGCTATCTTCCGCTTCATTCTGTGCCACCAATAATACTGTCGTAGGTTCCGGTACATCTTAGGTCCTCTGGGATGAATAAAGTAAGTTGAACTGTGTGCTTCCACCATCAACTCCTGTCGTAGCTCTCTATTAGGAACATAAATACGATCACCACATCGTAATGTCCCATCGAGATGCATCCTCAATCCCGTCTGCTCTTCTGCTGCAGTCCTCTCTCTAAGCGTCAAAATCTAGCATCCGTGGGCAATGCCGCCTTGATCCTCTCTACTAATGATGATTGCACTTGGAGATTGGCTAACATGCCATCTGCTCCAGGCAATACTACCTTAATACCAAGCTTCTGTAAGTCTTCTATCAATTCTTTCTGTGTGGTCAAGAAGTGAGCCATGGGCTTACGGCTTAATGCGTCTTCCACGACATTAGCCTTGCCCTGAATATAACGTAGCTCGATCTCGTAATCCTTCATCAACTCCAACCAATGTCGCTGCCGCATATTCAACTCTTTTTGTATGAACACGTACTTGAGGCTCTTATGATCATTATAGATATCAACATTTTTGCCGTACAAGTAGAGTCTCCATAGCTTCAAAGCAAAGATAACCGCTGCGAGCTCTAGATCCTGGGTCGGATAATTCTTCTTATGCACCCTCAACTGTCTCGATGCGTATGCTACTACATGATCGTGTTACATCAATACGCATCATAATCCCTTCCCGGATGCATCGTTGTAGATCACAAATCCTCCCGGGCTCGATGGTAGTGTCAAGATAGGTGTAGTGGTCAAGCGCTTCTTTAACTCATCAAAAGCGGCTTGACACTCATTTGTCCATACAAACTCCTGATCCTTGTAAGTGAGTCGAGTCATAGGCCCCGCTATTCAAGAGAAATCTTCTACGAACCTTCGGTAATAACCCGCAAGTCCAAGAAAACTTCTTACCTCGGAAGCTGATATAGGCGCGGGCCACACCTTGACTGTTGTCACTACCAAAATAAGTCATATCAGCGACGTATTTAGCGACTCCAAGAAAGAACGTCGCTAATTTTGTGGGTTTAGCGACGTTTATATAAGACGTCGCTGTTTGTCGCCAACAGCGACTAATAGAGACGTCTAGTGGCTACAATTTGTTAAATGGGAACCTGCGTCGCAAGTTCGTCGGTACCCGTCGCTGATATAGCGACGTGTAGTGACGTATTTTAAGCAGCGTCGCCGTTTATTAAATATCGGCGACGTTTAGCGACGTCCTATAAGGACGTCGCTAATCGTTTCATATAGCCAGCGAGGGTTTCCTTTTCGATCATTCACAAATTTTTCCCCCCCAATTTTTCGCGCGCTCGTCCTCCGCGACGCTCCTCCGGCGATTTCCCTCCTCCGGCCTCCTCCTCCGCGGTGCTCCTCCGGCGATCTTCCTCCTCCGGCCTCCTCCTTTTCCTCCTCCTCCTTCCTCAGGTAGCTCCTCCTTCTCCTCCTTCTCCTCCTCAGGTAGCTTCTCTCCAGTTTCTCCTTGTCTTCTAGCTCTCTCTCTCGCTTCTAGTTCGTGTCCACGAGAGCGTAGACTCGCGGCGGAGGATACGAGACTGACAGTGGACTCGCTGCGGGGGACACGAGAGAGTGGACTCGCTTCTAGTTCGTGTGACACCTATTTTGTTGGTTTGGACACGTCGTGTCCCACTGTGTGGACACGAGACTCACAATGTGACACCTATATACTGATACTGGGAGTTTTTTTGGGCATATCAACTGTCAATTTGATGTTTTGCTTGGATTCGAATTCTAATTTAGGGTTCGAGCCCTATTTACTGATACTGGGAGTTTTTTGGGCATTTTTAGGGTTTTAAAATGATGAATAAATTGACTAATAATTATTATCGAGCCCTATAAAATTTCAGCTATGTCACGAAGGATGGATACTAATCCTGTGAATGAGTTTTCTCCTAAGTATTCTTGACAGTTGAGTATGATTTAGCTTACTGACATTACTAAAATATGGAATGATTAGTGTAGGATATGTTGGTCAGGTTTTGGCAGAGTTGGGATATGATAGTATGCATGTTACAATTAACAAGGAATGCTGTTGACACCAAATGTTGCACAACAGGTTACTTGAGTAACCTGGAATGTTTTACCTACTGAAACAAATGGTTTGGGCAAGGGTGTGTATAGGTTTGTCATCAGATGGTATGGGATTTTGCCTGCCAAGTTCTGAACAGCAGTCCAGGCTGCCTGCTTAGTTGAAAGTCTTAATTAGACTTTCTGTTCAGTAACCTTTGACTGAATTAAGTTGACCTGAATACCATATTTTAAATCCTAAATCTACGGTACGACATCGTGATCCGGACATAGTCCCTGCAGCCATTCGATTGGCGAGGCAAAAACTATGTAGCCGTAGATAAAGTTGACTGTCCTCCGACCCTCATCCCTCAGCAATGATGATACGATAACCTATCACTATATCTTATATAGTAGTAGATGATGTCTTAGTATTACATTATGTGAGTTCATCTTGATTCTGTTACATTCTTCAGATACTAGATACGATAAGAACATATACTACACCATATGTACAGAACATAGATGATTCACACTAATGTATGCTAGAATGAATCTTGGGTTGTGTTCTGAGCCATCCGTTCTCACACTTGGCAAAAAATTGAATTTTTTGTACTTTATCTGCTTTCGAAAATGTACTCAAATTATATGATGGTTCCTTTAGTTAGCTTGCTAATGTTACAATTATATTATTTGTGAATATCGATCTTACCAGATGGCACCTATGACCCGAGGAGCGGCACGTCGTTTGAGGGAAACAATGAATGCTGAGATGGATCCTCCTACAGTTAAGGAGGAAGTGGCACCGGTTGCTAGTGAGACCGGAAGTTCTATTCATCCAGCACCGGTAGATAGTGAGACCGGGAGTTCTATTCATGCAACACTTGCAAGGGACGACATCTCTCCTCACGCCAAAGATCTCGCTTTTTCGAGGTAGTTGTGTGATCGTATCACTGAGCGTTTGCGTGAGCTGCGTGGTTCTCATTAGCTATTAGTACTTATTTGTATTGGACTATTTGTATTGGGTTGTTTTTATATTAGACTATTTGTATTGGACTACATATATGAATTAGTACTGTGTCAATCTCTGGATTGTATTGGTACTACGACCCTCATCCCTCGGCAATGATGATACGACAACCACCCAGAGAGGATACTCTAAGAGATCCATCTGAGTAGGACGTATACTCTGAGAGATCACCTTTACAAGTATAATATCAGTAGTGGGATTGAGTGTGTACGTCCTACTCAGATGAGTCTCTCACCGTTACTATTTTTTTCTGACAGCATGGTGGTTGTGTTTCGTCAACAGATTTTTGCTCCGAGCCAAAACTTTGACCCGGAGCTCAAGGGGACATCCTTCGTGTAGAGCTCGAGTGAGAGGTTCCTGACAGCATGGTGGTCTCCTTTGTCAAAGTATCCGTGCTCATCACACATTGGTTGTGGGACGAGCACGGATACTTTAACAAAGGAGACCACCATGCTGTCAGGAACCTCTCACTCGAGCTCTACACGAAGGATGTCCACTTGAGCTCCGGGGTAAAGTTTTGGCTCGGAGCAAGAATCTGTTGACGGAGCACATCCACCATGCTGTCAGAAAAAATAGTAACGGTGAGAGACCCATCTGAGTAGAACGTACACACTCAATCCCACTATTAATATCATTCTTGTAAAGGTGATCTCTCAGAGTATACGTCCTACTCAGATGGATCTCTCAGAGTATCCTCTCCGGTTGGGTTGTGTTCTGAGCCATCCGTTCTGACACTTAAAATACATATGAATTAGAACTGTGTTTTGTATTTTCGGCGAACCCAGGGATTTGATTCTGTATTTTGTATTTTGGTTTCTGTATTTTGGCTCCAACTCCATTTGCATTAATCTACGGTACGACATGGTCCCTGCAGCCATTCGACTGGCGAGGCAGAAACTATGTAGCCATAGATAAAGTTGACTGTCCTCCGACCCTCGTCCCTCGGCAATAATGATACGACAACCTATCATTATATCTTATATAGTAGTAGATGATGTTTTAGTATTGCATTATGTGAGTTCATCTTGATTCTGTTATATCCTTCAAATACTAGATACGATAAGAACATATACTACACCATATGTACAGAACATAGATGATTCACACTAATGTATGCTAGAATAAATTTTGGGTTGTGTTCTGAGCCATCCTTCATCTGCCCCTTCCCTGTCCCTCTCGTTATGTCGCGAACCTCTTCCTCTATGCCATCAAAATCAGAATCCTCGACTCTCTTTTGCTTCTTGGATATTGACCCAGCTTCCAATCTCTCATTTCCCTCCAGGTCCACTCTACTCCCAATCTCTTCCTCTTTTATACACGGATCTACAGAACCAATACCATCCAAGGAAGGCAAAACTGAATCAGCATTGTCTTCCAGATCGTCCTCATCAAGGCATAACGGGCTGCTCAGCGTGCCCAGTTTCTTCAACTTCTCGCTGGCTGCAGAGTCGAAATGGGAACGGGTCCTCTTTGCCGGCCTGGAGCTCTGACTCGCACTCGTCGCCTCGCTACCGATTTTCTTTCCTTCTCTGACGCGGGTCATAAGAAAAGAAATTTCGTACCTCTTCTTCATATAAACATTATTGCCGCCTTGTACTCGAGCATCCTCGTCTGTGACGCTATCCAACTTCTCGGTGCCTACATTGTCACTCGAATCTCCCCTTCGAATCGTATCGTCCTTTTATTCGCCTGTCTTTTCACTCCCTATCTTGCAATCATC
The DNA here is from genome assembly GCA_029216955.1 of Iris pallida. Lineage (NCBI taxonomy): Eukaryota > Viridiplantae > Streptophyta > Magnoliopsida > Asparagales > Iridaceae > Iris > Iris pallida. The sequence goes on along the minus strand of JANAVB010011397.1, from coordinate 21,286,545 downwards.
TGCTATCACCGCCGACTCATTCGACTCCTTTCATCGGAGAAGGAGTCGAATGAGTCGGCGGTGATAGCAGATGATTGCAAGACAGGAAGTGAAAAGACAGGCGAATAAAAGGACGATACGAGTCGAAGGGAAGATTCGAGTGACAATGTAGGCACCGAGAAGTTGGATAGCGTCACAGATGAGGAGGCTCGAGTACAAGGCGGCAATGATGTTTATGTGAAGAAGAGGTACAAAATTTTTTTTCTTATGACCCGCATCAGAGGATGAGAGAAAACCGGTAGCGAGGCGACGAGTACGAGTCAGAGCTCTGGGCCGACAAAGAGGACCCGTTCCCATTTCGACTCTGCAGCCAGCGAGAAGTTGAAGAAGCTGGGCACGCTGAGCAGCCTGTTATGCCTTGATGAGGACGATCTGGAAGACAATGCTGATTCAGTTTTGCCTTCCTTGGATGGCATTGATTCTGTAGAGCCGGAGGAAGTGGCTCCTCCTCGGCAATGATGATACGACACCGCGGTAACATGGTTGTCACATTAAGGGTCTTTGACAAGGTGATATGTTGTGAAAAGATATATCCTTATAGTTCTCCTACGGATGTTGAAGAAAACCTCTGTACTTCCTCCGGGTCATGCCGCCGGCTGTGCTGCTTCCCCCTCCTCTTCCTGTCCACTTCTTCTCCCCCGACTCTACACTTGAGGTGGATATCATATGTGCCTGAGAGAGTCAAATAAGAAGAAGGGAAGTAGGGAGGAGCAGATGGGTCCAGAGCCATAGTGGAGGAGAGGAGAAGGAAGATGCTTGATCAGAACTTGAGGTGGAAAAGTTGTGACGTTGATAGCGTGAGAGAGGGAGAGGGTGGAAAAGTTCATCTCCTCCGACTCTACACTTGAGGAGGATATAATATTTTGGTTTCTGTATTTTGGCTCCATCTCCATTTGCATTAATCTACGGTACGACATGGTGATCAGGACATAGTCCCTGCAGCCATTCGACTGGCGAGACAGAAACTATGTAGCCGTAGATAAAGTTGACTGTCCTCCGACCCTTATCCCTCGGCAATGATGATACGACAACCTATTACTATATCTTATATAGTAGTAGATGATGTCTTAGTATTACATTATGTGAGTTCATCTTGATTCTGTTACATTCTTCAGATACTAGATACGATAAGAACATATACTACACCATATGTACAGAACATAGATGATTCACACTAATGTATGCTAGAATGAATTTTAGGTTGTGTTCTGAGCCATTCGTTCCCATACTTGGCAATTAAGTTGTGGACCATTATGTTTGACATTATTGTTACAAATTTTCATATATCTGTGTTGATTGATGAGATTGTGTTTCAAACGTGTTCGTGATTGTGTGTATCTGTGTTGTTTGATACTGTGTTCGTGATATACACCGTTGTTGTTGTAACAAATAGTGTAGAGGATGCTGCAAATGCTGCAGGGGATGTTGCAAATGCTATATTTTTTATTTATTTTTTTCAATATTAGCGACGTTCAGCGACTCTCAGCGACGTTCAGCGATGAAAATAACGTCGTTAAGTAAGTACCCCAACGTCGCTAACTGTGATGAATACCGTCGCTGATCGTCACTAAACGTCGATACGAAAGACGTCGCTAGACGTCGCTATATGTCGGTACTGTAGCGACGTAAAAAAGTCGCAGAACGTCGCCATATGGCTCACAAGCCAGGTCAGCATCGATGCATATAAAGTCGCTCAACGTCGCTAGGATACGTCGGTAAATGATGACGTTTTACGTCGCTGGTAGTCGCTGAAATAGCGACGTATCCGCGTCGCTAGGGCTCGTTGCAATAGCGACGTTTTCTTGTTTAGCGACTAGGTTAATCGCGACTACGTGCAAACACCGCTAAATACGTCGCTAACCAAAATTAGCGACGTATTTTCCCTATTTAGCGACGTCTTGAGGCGTCGCTGATTTTACAGATTTTAGTAGTGTGTGATCTTCTTCGGATCTACTGATATGCCATCTCCAGTAACGATGTGTCCAATAAATGATACTTTCTTGAGAAAGAACTCACACTTGCTAAGCTTCGCGTAAAGTCGCTCATTTCTCAATGTTCTCAAAATAATTCGTAGATGCTGCTCATGCTCCTTTTGGCTCTTAGAGTAAATCAAAATATCATCTATAAAGACGACTAAAAATTTGTCCAAGTACTGGTGAAAGATCTTGTTCATTAAATTCATAAAAACTACGGGAGCATTGGTCAAACCGAAAGGTATGACCAAGAACTAGTATTATCCATACCACGATTGAAAAGCCGTCTTCGCAATGTTTTCCTTCCGAACCTTCAGTTGGTGAAAGCCTGATCGTAAGTCAATCTTGGAGAATACTTTTGCTCCACTCAGTGGATCGAATAGATCATCTATACGCGATAAAGGATACTTGTTCTTCACCATCACTGCATTCAAAGCTCTGTAGTCGATGCACGTGCGCACTGTCCCGTGTTTCTTAGGCATAAAAAGAATGGGCGCTCCCCATGGTGATGCACTGGTACGAATGAAGCCTTTCTCCAATAAGTCGTCAATCTGTGTCTTCATCTCTACCAACTCCTTGGGTGCCAGACGATACACTTGAGATGAAATAGGCTCAGCTCCGGGAATAAGCTCAATAGAAAACTCAATGTCTCGGTCAGGTGGCAGTCCTGGCAAATCCTCGGGGAACACATCCTCAAACTTAGTGATAACAGGGTGCTGAGGGATGTCCTGCATCATCATGTGAGTCCCCAATATGGGTGCATCACAACTCTCTCCTTCTTCTTTGGTGAATTAGAACTCCATCATATTCGGTAGTCTAAAGATGATACTGCCCCTATGGCAGTCTATGAGAGCGAAATGCTGGCTCAACCAGTCCATTCCGAGAACCACGTCGAATATCGGCATAGGAAATATGAGAAGTCGTGCCTTCATCTTTCTACCACATATCACTACAGGACAAAGTCTACAAATACTATTAACAGGTACAACTCCTCCTCTAGTGAGGATTCTAATTTTTTTAGATAAGGGTGTGATGGGAATGTTGTGTCTAGTGGCAAAACTAGTGGCTGTGAATGAAAGAGTGGCTCCAGTGTCAAACAACGTAATAGCAGGAAATGAAGCGACTAAAACCATACCTGCTATGACCTCTGCCTCTATTTCTATATCCTCCACAGCAAGCGAGAATGCCTGTCCATAATTTTGTCTAGTACTCTGAGCTCTGGCCTTGTTGTACTATGCGCCTTGGCAAGGCAATGGTGGGCGAGGTGCTCCTACGGCTTGTCGAGGAGCTGGAGGTGCTGATGTTGTAGGCCTCAAGGCCTGATATGCATGTGTTGGTGCTCGCTGCTCGGGGCAATCTCTGGCCAAGTGCTGTCCCGATCCACATCTCATACATAACCCCAAACGAAGTCGACAGTCATCTCTGATATGACCTTGCTTTCCACAAAAGTGACACGTGGGCTTCTAGTAGGGTGTAGTCCTCTGCTGGTACTGTCCTGTGGTCCTCCTGATAGGTCCTCCCTGAGTAGCTCGGGCTGGTGTAACTGTTGGTGTATGGCGCCTCGATGTCTACTGCTGCTCTTTGTAAAGAATCTTCTTAGCACGAGCTTCTTCCAAGACAGTTGAATGGAAGACTCGAGACTGGATAGTCGTATAAGACTTGAGCTCTAGTGCAAGCCCCTAATGGAATCTCCTTGTCTTCTCTAACTCTGTCGGGATCAGTCCCACACCAAATATACTCAAGCGATTGTATTCTGAGTCATACTTATCAACTGTCATATTTTCTTGCTTCAGGTGAAGGAATTGGTCGTATAGACCATCTCGAACATGAATAGAGAAGAATCTCTCATCAAATGCATCATAGAACTGCTTCCAGGTGATCCCAGTACCTAATCGTCTCTCTTCTGCTTTCCACAAGTAGTGAGCATTATCTTCTAACAGTAGGTCCACTGTTGTCATCCAATCTTGAGCTGGCAACTGGGATGCCTTCAGTAGCTTCTCTATACTAATAAGCCATTGTGACACCTCTAGTGGCTTCTCCGTTCCTCTGCCTTGGGGTTCATGTCTGTGAAATTCTTGATAGAGCCTTCAAAAGGATGCAGAGCCGGTACTGGTACTGGTACTAGAGGTAGAGGTCTAGCCAATGCTGCCATTATAGTCTGTCTTATCAGCTCAGTCTGCTGCCACTGAGCCTGCATCATGGCATACATAAACTGGAAAGTAGGGCTCCCATCCGTCGGTGGAGGAGGCATTTGTGGCCCCGACTGTGGTGGAAACTGCTGAGGGAATGGGGGTGGTGGAGGCAGTGGTGCATTCCCTCCCGGTGGCATGGTAGTGGTCTGTCCAGCCTGGCTGACTGGGGGTACCATAATCTCTGGATGCACCATCGTTGGCGTCATAGTAGGCTTTGACTGTCCTGGCTGGTATGGTGTCACCGGAGTCATTGGAGGATTCTGTCCCTACGGGGTAGCCTCTTCACCAGATGTGAGGGCCAAGGCAGAAGTACGTTCGCTTCTTAGATTCATACTATTGGCACGAGGAAGAATAGGACGATATTAGGAAAGGTTAGATATGAGTTAAATCAAATAATCAAGAAAGTTTCGAAAAGGTTGGAAGTCAAAGGAGGTAGTAGTTCTGGATGAGATACTATTCCTCTTCCTATATGCAGGCTTGTTGGGCTCAGTCATATAACCCAACAATATTTTCTGACCTGCATGGGCCACCACAAAAATATGTAACGCCCCAGTCCCAAAATACATAGGACCGAGTACGCGAACATGCCAGCTACACATATACGAATAATACTCTAACATATGGAATCCTTGTACACATGCATATGCTATATATAAAATAATCATAGGCTAGAATAATGTAATCTAATCTCATAACATCTCAATACAGAAGATATAAGAGTCCCAAATAATAAATGAGTATATCAAAAGATAGCCGGGTGAACATACTCACTCCAAACAGCTATGAAAATAGTCTCACAAGATCGGAGTCCAACCTCCGCAAATATAAAGAAAAGAGATGTAAAAATATCTACTAATGTCTCAAATAAGGAATAGACTAGAATCAAAAGGTCATTCCTCGTTAGCAAGGTATGCAGGATCCAAAGCCGCTCCATACTCCTGTAAAACCCCTAAATTTCTACTATTTTTCTTATATATAAATTTGATACTGATATTTTTATTTTTTTGTCTATTGTACGTCGCGTAGTCGTATTGTACGTCACATGCGAAATTTTGTTTCGCGTAATTGCTCGACGAGTGCAAATATGTGCGAGTGTACATATTTTTGAAAAAAATAATTTTTTATTTTTATAGTTTCAAAATAATATAGATAATAATTATTTTTATCTATTGTACCAAAATTTCCATGTTTATGATTCTAATTATGAAAAGCCTTTCATTTATACAGTTATAATAATAATAAATAATTTTCCTATAAAATGGTATATTAGAAAAGTATATTTATGTAAATATTATTTGGGCATACATATATTTCTTAATTATTTATTAGTTTATTTTAAATAAAAATATAATTTTTGAAATTATTATTATATGTATTTTTAGAAAATATATTTTAAAATTTGTGTGGCAATTTAAATCTTTGATTGGATTTTTATGGATTTGATTTAAATAGTTTAAATTTAAAGATAGAATTTATATTTAATTTAAGTTTAGATTACCTAGATTTAAATTGGAATTTAATTTGGATTTAGATTGATTGTATTGATTTAAATTTAATAATTGAATTATCTAAATTGGGTTTAAACTACTCCTAATCCTTATCCAACTAGGGATTCCCAATCCTATAAAAGGCAGGTACTCCTCCATAAATTCTATCATTCACAAATTCTACCACAATATTCTACCATAATATGAGTGCATCGTGTCCGTGACCAACATCTTATTCCATAGTTTGCAACTATATTGCATCTTTCCTCTTCATGTCGACAATCCCGATACGACGTTCTACACCTAACCTACAGCTTCCTCCGCCAGCCCAATCCCCGTTCCGCCGTCATCACCGTATCGACCACCACCACGGCCTCACCGTCACCATCATCACCCCCACCAAGATCAGGCCATACCAGCCACCATCCTCGCCAGCCACCGCGTGACCCTCGTTCCTTCCTTACAACTCGACGACCACCGAGAGACCAACAACCACCATCATCCCTGTGTTCGCCCCATCTCTATCCCAACAACCGCCAACATCACCCCGCAACCGACTCTAACCCCGAGCCCCGACAACAACATCCCCAAACCCCCACCACCGTCAGCCACCACAATCCCGAGAAATATATAATAAAATTAATTAACTTACCATGCACTACCACTCACCTCCGTCCTGGCCCCCGCGACCTCGTCCCCGCGTGCTGACCGCTCCGCCGCGACCAGCTCACCGCATCCGTCCGTCGGCGTTGTTCCCAGCCTCCGAGCTCGGGGCGGCGCTACCGCACGACCTAGATAGGTCCGCCCCCTTCCTCTTTACTTCGTGCCAGTCCGAGCGTCGACGACTTCGTCAGCAACTCCGCCAGGCTCCTCCCTTTCCAGACCCGCCGTCGAAGATCTGCGGCCGACCGCCGCCGGATCTCCCGCACCCTCGCCTCCAACGAGCCACCGCCCTGGACTTCTCCTCCGTCGACGATCGCCCGGTGTGAACCCCTTCCTCCGTCGCCGGCGTGCCCTAGCCGCCGCCTCCGCGGAGCGCCCCACTGCGTGCGCCGCCGACGCTCCTTTTCCGGCATCGATCACCTCCCCGTGTGAACCCACTTCTCCCCTTCACCTCCTTTCCTCTCCGCTCTCCGCGCCCGCCCGCCGACGAGCCCGGCCGAGCCGCCCATGCTTCCTCTCTTCCGATCGCTCCTCTCTCCCTCTCAGCTTCTCTCTCCCCCGCTCTCTTCATCCTCTCTAATCCCCCTTCTTTTTCTAAATAAGTAACAGCAACACAGCTGCAACAGTAGAAGATGGGATATTCATTTAATTATTTAATTATTTTTATGGTTGTTAGTTATTAGTGTTGTTGTTTTTATTATTATTATTATTATTATTATTATTATTATTATTATTATTTTAAAACAGAAGATATTTTAGTTAGACTATTTTTTTGTGAGTTTAGTACAGTAGAGTCTAAATATTTTACTAGGTATATCTACTATATAGTGTCATTCAAGTATTTTATATAAAAATATATACTAGGTAATTGACAAAATATGTAGATATATTATTATTATTATTATTGTTATTATTTTATAGTGCTAAATTTTACAATTATTTTGGTTATTATTATTAATAAGTGGGTTTTGATATTTTATCATGGTGTTCAAATGTTTTCAAAGTTATCTTATAAAAATATATAAATATTATATTTGATTTAGTCTATTTTAAAATATTGCTTTAAAACCATAAACAAATTTTATGGATTATTAATATTTATCTGGAACTATTTTGACCCTTAAGAATATAGTTCCTAATAATAAAAAAAA
>JANAVB010011397.1:21264930-21273628 GCA_029216955.1 Iris pallida | reverse complement strand
TTAATATTTATCTGGAACTATTTTGACCCTTAAGAATATAGTTCCTAATAATAATTTTTTTTCCTAAATACTTTCAAATATTTATCTAGAATTATCTATACTAATAAAATATAGTTTCTCTAGCTATAGATTTTATTTTTGTAACCTTAGTTTCTAGCCTAAAATAATTTTTAAGATTTTTAAGTACTTTTCTAAAAACTATATTTTAGGCTACCAGAATATTTTTTGATATTATAAATAGCTTTCTAAAAATCATATATATATTTTCCTTCGACTATCCTCTTATCCGTGGCTAAGCCCATCATTCCTATTCCATTACCAATCATGTACTTTCTTATGTCCATCCTCACTAACTGGACCCTTCTGAACCCAATGGAACTGTCCGTGCCACCAACAGAGGTCACCTTGTGTAGTTGTTACACCGAAGTCGCAGTTCGTGCCACCTTGATTATTGCAGCACACCAGACGTACTACCAGGCAAGACACCTTGCCATTTGCTGTTTATTTATTTTAGCTCATATTTCATGCATTATTCATTATTTTCTTTATACAAATAAACTGTGATACATGGCATAACCTGTTAGAACTTACTGTTTATTTATATTTTCTGCTATGTTTAGTTTTCTTACACATTAAACCTAGATTTAAGGGACCACCTTTGTGTGTTGCATTCATTGGCCTTGACACGTTGTACCACGAAGTTGTATGTCGCCTGTAGAACACGGACATGCGTGACTGGCTGGCCACCGGTGCATATAAGTCGTGCGATAGGAATAACCGCTAATAGAGGTTGCACGTTTAGTTTGACTTAGCGGTTATAGAGGTTTACTGTTGTGGATACAACATAGTAGGTATTGGGCGGGGAGGACAATTCCTTAGCGTATGGGCTTCGATGCACTTTCTCTTGTGACCCGGAAGCTCCGTTGGAGATACAGGATTGATGACCCATGATGACTGACGGCCACTGACATTCTGCGGAACGTTATACTCTTACTGATTGGGCCTCTGGTGCCCCAAGTGGGGACTATGCCGATCCTATTTAGCCAGTGCCCATGCATAGGAAGGATTGTTCTTAACTATATTTTACTTAGAACTGTTAGGCTACTTTATCCGTTAGGTATGAGTACTTTTGGTTTGGGTACTTGTATCTGACCGTGGCTTGGAACAATAACTTGTCGCGGATTAGTTTGCCACATCTTGTCCTTGTTTGGTTGTAGGTGTGACTTACTATTCCGATGAGAAGGTATTGAACCTTGTTGGGGTCCGGATACCATATTGGATTCATAGCATGGAAAGATATGTCACCGTAAATTAGTTTACCATCTCTTGTCCTTGTTTGGATGGGAGGATGTTAAGCTAGTTCAATAGGTGTGTATTGGACCATGTTGTAATTCAATTGACTTATTTATTTGAGCAATATTTATTCAGTTCATATGGCATGATATTATATGTCTTGTTACGTCCCTCTGAGGACCTGGTTATCTCTCCAGGTGTGTGCTCTTCTCTTTCGCAGGTGCTTTAGCTCTAGCCGTGACCATCTCCATTTCTTCGAGGATGATTGCGCTTGGATCATTTTCGTTTCGCTCGCCCAATTTCATTCTTTGTAAATCATGTATTTCTTTTCATAGTTGGTAGTGGATTTGTCTCCGCCCAACTACATGTACCAATGATAATACATAGTTGATTATATGTTATCTTTTATTCATTTATTTTGTGTGGATGAGATTAGTTATGGTTCTACTGCATTTTACAACTTACGTATATTTATTATACAGCTGGCATGTCTACGTTCCTAGTCCTACGTATTTTGGGACTGGACGTTACAACTCCTGCGGGAAGTCGTCTAATCCTGGAGAGATAAACAGGTCCTCAGCGGGACGTAACAAGATACAAGAAAACACCAGCCCGTATAAACTGTGATATATAATAAAAAGAAAAGGGGATGCATGCAATAGGGTTCCTGACCAGTCTACTGTGAATATGCAGTTAAGATACAATCCTTTATGAGCATTGGCTAAATATAGAATCCGGTACAGTCCCCTCTTAGGCACCAGTAACCAAGCGCATAACGTTCAAGAACGTTAGTGGCCAACCTGAGAGGATAATCATACCCTATCTCTAGCGGAGCTTCCGGGTAACAAGGGAAGTGTAATCGAAGCCCATACGTCAGGTACTGGTCGTCCCACCCAATGCCTAGTATCATCATCTCCATGTCTGATATGAACCTCTAGTAACTGTCAAGTCTTCTAGTATACAATTCTACTGGCAGTTACTCCTATCCGTCGCACGCACCATATGTATCGGTGGCCAGCCGACTATGCGGGTACGTGTCCTACATGTGACTCACAACACGTGGTAAAGCAAGTGTCAAGTCCGTATGAGATATACCAATACCTCATCAACAATGGGTGGTCACTAGACTATGTCAATGCAAGAGAATATAAATAAAAGCAAAAAAAATGACCGATAGAGTCGCTTGCACCCAAGTATGACTTGGATGCACAGTTTTATAATATCGACAAATAATAAATGCTGAAAATAACAACTAAAAATAAGAATATAATAATCACAGCGTAAGGTGGCAAGGTATCTTGCCTGGTGGTACGAATGTGGCAAGTCCAAGAATCACAATGTCAGCAACAGAAATATCACAATCTCTAAACAACTCCGGATGCTGAAACAAACATCAAGAATGTACTCGAAATAAGTGATATACCTAGGAAACGCATGTCCAAAAGTCCAATTCTGGAACATGGGCAAAATCATAATTTCGGATCAAAACGATGTCCGATGTTGGACCCATTTTATACCGAAATGCGTGCTAATGTCTACGGCCTCTAAATTCATCAAACTATATGTCTACAAATCCAGTTTGAGGAGACAAACTCAATGGTATGTCCAATTTTGGATTCCAATGAGCCGTGCACAAAATTGCCTATTGGATCGGGTTGTGGGCCCGCCAAATTTGGCATTCCAATCAACCTTCTCAAAATCGGACCAAACATGGCATACACGATTAGAAAATCGATACGGTCCTGATGGTACAAGTTTCGTATCGATTCGACGGACGTGCTCGTCGTTATGGCCAAGTCTACAAACCGTCGATACGGAGGTATCTCGACGGATACGTACTGATTTCGCCGCGCACGCACAACGAAATCGAGTTTCGTTAGTTCCCACATGTCAGCAACACACATACGCGCCTTTCGATGCATATAGTTTGTCACGACACGCACCCGCTTTTCGGACGCGAGAGCGTGAGCAAGCCAGCTACGCATCGAATGGACTCCAGCCCAACTCGAATACATAAACGCTGTCAAGGCTATGGTATACTGCCAAATCATGGCAAACAAATCTATATCTCAATCCACAATAAGATAATAAACATGAATGAACACTATGGGTCGTGGTCTGCAGCCCACTAGCATAAATATCCGATAAGACTCTAAAGAAAATAAGAGTCTACAACTGAAACAAGAAATAAGATATCTCATGATAAGGAATGAAAAGCACGAGCGGATAATAAACACAATAGCGATACCTGAATCCCACAAGCGTATCATTGCCTCCGTAATACCCATATGAATCACAAATCCTCCGCCATCCAGAACTACTAGCTAACTCCATGCAATCGCTAAACCTGAGGAGATCATCAGATCCTCAGAGGACGTAGCAAGATACATAATATACATGCCTATCTAACAGTTTATCATACGGGAGAAAATGTACAAAAAGAAACAGGAACAAGACAAATGACTACAAATACGAACACGAACACGAACACTAGAACAACTACGCGTAAATGAACTGCCGGATGCACGATAATCATGAGATCAATGGAAGAAACCAAACCCTCATCCCGAGTGTAGACTCACGGGTTTGAACTAAACACTAACCCTCGTCCCGAGTGTAGACTCTCTGGTTAGTACTAACCATCGTCCCGAGTGTGGACTCTCTGGTTAGTTCACAGCAAGGCACCCTCGTCCCGAGTGTGGACTCTCTGGTGCAAATGCTACATCCTCATCCCGTGTGTGGACTCTCTGATGTAAACACCCTCGTCCCGAGCGTGGACTCTCTGGTGCAAGTCAAGTCAAGTCAAGTCTACACCCTCGTCCCGAGTGTGGACTCTCTGGTGCAAATAATCGACATTCTAGTCCCGAGTGTGGACTCACGGATGTAAGCAGATCAAGAAAAACACCCTCGTCCAGAGTGTGGACTCTCTGGTGTCAAGGAAACAATATCAAGGATTTAGCAGTTCAATTACACGTACTCGCTCTATGACACGACTCAAACAAAGGTACTGACGAGAACTCCAAGTGTGAACCACAAAACCAAACATGAACACGGCTATATGCAATGAAAACAACTCAAAAGAATATAATACGAAAAGCACATGTCCATAACAATCAAAACTGGGAAATGAACTACAATGCATGTAAATAAAACTGTAGAGGAAGGCAAGGTATACTTGCCTGGTGTTTGTCCAATTCATGCAGACTGAAGGTGCCAATTCGTATCCAGTTCTGGGCATGTTCTAGTACCGCTAGGATCCATACAAAACCTACCAAGTCAAACATACCACCATGAATCATTACACAACTATTTAGGTACATGCCCATCCTAATGACAGAATTATAATGTTTGGTCCAAGAATATAATCTTTCTTCATATATATATATATATATATATAATAAACAAATGCTTTTTAGGTCTCTCTAGAAAATTACTCACAATTATATATATATTTACAATCAATATAATAAGTAAAATATCTATAGAACTTATATCAAATCATATATAATTATATACCCTTATAAAACCTATATTTTCCTATAACCTTTTCCTCCATAAAAGCATTTAACTTGCACTAGTGGATATACTTCTTGTTTATGTAGGAAATTTTAAGATACATCTCCCAAACTCCTAGTATATACTGTATACTCATTTAATAAGCCATATTATGTATATAACTAAGGTGGAGGGGTAAAGTAGGAATTACCAAGGTTAATACTGCTGCTACTGCTCGTTCCTTCTCTTCTTCACGAGTATTTGACAGCGGTTGGACACTCAAGCTTTCCTGGAGGTCGCTGGGAGTGCTCGGCCCATATAGCTCGACGCGGGGTCTCCATAAAACGACACACCTCCCGTCGACAGGTTTGGCTACTACACGCACACGACTGTCCTGAGGAGAATCCGTGCTGGTACATCCTGTCGGCTGGCTTCATTCTATGCACACGTTCGACGTTGGCACAAGATGACGTTGTCTTGCGTCATGCCTAGGCGTGCCTCTCGCCGATGACTTGCATATCTTGCATAGGCTCATTGAGCACCTCATGCTGCATCGTAGGGAAGAAGGTGTCGAGATCCAACCTGGCGCTTCCTCTCGCACAACACAGTCAGGACCGCAGCACCGCGGGGTCATGGGATGAAGCATGGAGGTCCGATTTTTTGGAAGGATGCTCCTCCTGGCCGGACGAGGTGGCACTAGCTACTGGCGCGGACATGCAGTAGTGTACAGGGGTCGACGACATGTCGTGAAAACTGAGCGGGTACTTCGTATAGTCTGGAACGGCGCATGCTGTGTGTCTCGTGCTAGAGCACGGTGACCCGACACGAGTTGCTCGACGTCTAAAATGTGTCGAGCGACCTAAACACCTTGCACTGCGCTCCAGTCGCACGGGGGGCCTGCTGGTCGGGCACGAGGGTGCTGTACACGTTCTCGTCGTAGCCGAGCGTCCTCGAGGCATGTCGAAAGGATCTCCTGAGACTGTCGACGTGTTCGAAGGGGGTCCCCTCGATAAAATCTACGTAGAGGCTCTTCGCTCCTTCAAGCAGAGCTCGACGCCTATCTTTTCCATGGCCGCCATGCGGGAAGATCGCAAGGAAATAGGAAGGAGGCGAGGATGGATTCCTGTAGAGCTTCGCTACAAGAGGCGGTGGTCGACCTCATGTTGCTTCTGCTCGATGCAGTTGTGTGTCGTCTCTCCTTTAAGAGAAAAATCGTGAACAACTCAGAAGGAGGAAGGAGAAGAAGAATAGGTGGCAGCTTCTTTTAGGGTTCCAGTTGAGTATATATATATATAAGGCTGTCGGGCAGACGTAACAGGGTGGGCCTGCTTCTCTTAGCTAAGAATGTAGCTTCCTTAAGGTCTATATTGAAAAATAATGGGTTACTTTAGTTTGGTTAGATGGCTTGGGTTGGTTTGCTCGGGTTGACCCCTGGGTTCACGGGCTGGGCTGGTAGCTGCTCTACTGTGGGCCGGCTCTGTTGGGGATTGTTATCGGGCTGGGCTCAGTGCTCGGTATGAGGGATTAGGCCGGTTTGGTTTGGGCTTGAGCCTTTCTATGCCTATTTTGTTTTATTTCTTTTTCTATTTCCCCCTTTTTTATAAAGAAAACTATTGAATATATATACATTATATATATATATATATATATATATATATATATATATATATATACACACGTATACGTACACATATTATCATATATATATACACAAATACATATTTAGATATTCATGCACTTATACACATATACGTATATATTTTATCTATATATATACATGCACCCATAAATAATATATATTTATATATATACACTCATAAGTACCTATGTATATACATACATATATATATACACACTTATACACGTATATAATATCTATTTATATATGTATATCCATACACACACGTATAATATATTTATATATATATATACACATATACACGTATACACGTATAATATATATTTATATATATACATACGCATACGCACATAGATAATGTATATTTATATATACATAACTTCCATGCATACCTACCATTACAACAATGAATATTCTCAACAACCAAAAATATATCCTAATAATATATATTCATAATATAGTATCTTATTTATAGAAATATATATACATATATATATATATATATATATATATATATATATATATATATATATATATATATATACATATCATTATAATAAAAAGATTTAATAAATACAAATTGACAATTCCTAAATATATATACAAAAATAATTGCATTTACCAAACATGTCTACAAGGTCGTATTTGATCCCACTACATGCCTACATGGGCTTGGATTTTACGTGAGCCCAATCTGGTCAGGTTCGGTACAACCGGGTTCCCTAAAACTCAATAATATAATTAAATAATAAATAAAATTTTCTGTACGGTTAAGACGCAACTTGGCCTAGTTTTCCTAGTTAGGACGTCTCTATGGCTCGGTCTTCCCTACCATGGCTAATACACTAGTCAAGGCACACTACTGCACTACCCGTGCCATGATTCCTAGCCATCTTGTACTCCAATTCATAACCATGACTAAAATCATCTACCGTAATAATTAATTAAATAATTATTTATAAAAATAATTAAAAATAATAATCTTCATTAAATCAAATAAATGTATAAAGAAATATTTTTAAAAATATTTTCGGGAAGGGGAGCTACATAGTTTGCGACCACGTTGTCCGGTTTGTTAGGGCGCACGCCGTATCGAAAAAAGTTTTCTAAATTTCTGTTTTCGAAACTAGGTTTTTTTCTTGATTTTTAACGAAGAAATATTTTTTGTACAATAATTCAAAAATACATCTAGCATCAGCGTTTTAATTGCATATATGTTGTCTGTAGGTCTGTTAAATTGGATTTTGAAAACTATTAATAGGTTGCTAGGAATTGGCCTTCCGATTAGGGCTCTAGGATTCGAATTTTTGTCCTGGTTGGGACAGGTTTTCGTCGAAGTTCACCTCAACTTACAGAGAAATTTAGGCAGCCATAATCAAATCTATTTGCAGGGTTAATCAGAGGTTCATGTTGACTACACGTAGGCGTTGATGGATCGAAAAACTATCGAGTAATCACAGGGAAAACCGAGTCTAAATTAGGGTACCTGGACGCCTTCGAAAATAGAGAGTCCCCTGTTGCGGTCGAAAATCTGGCGAGCTCCGGCGACTCGGTGGCTGGCGACGGCTTGCAGGCGATCAGAGTTGGGCACGGGGATGTCAGGGTTCGTCGGGACTTGGTGATTTAGGTTGGGGTGGGACAGTGAGGGGTTTGTTTTTGGGAAAACCTACTGGCGGCTGCTCCTCTATATACTCGGGTTTTTTTTGCATCAACTTCTTGGTCGAGCTCTAATTTGATCCCCGTAGGATTCTCTAGGGTTTGGGAGAGTTATTAGGAGTTAGATTTAGGAAGAGATTGGAGGAAATTTTGGTTAAGATTCGATGTAATCAATCTTGTGAAAAGGTTTGTTCGCGAAGAAGAAAACAGGGGGTTCAGGCTAACTCGTGTACTGTTCACACTTCGTGAGCACTACAGATAGGGGTTTATATATATATATATATATATATATATATATATATATATATATATTTATATATATATATATATATATATATATATTGGAAACCCCTCGTTTTATTAATCTGAGATCAAAAACGGAGCCTGATCACGTATACAAGGCACAAAATGAAAAAGCTTATACAAGTATACCAACAAAAGGATCGAAGAGGGGTAGACGGGACATCAGCAAAAAGATCTAGGGGTGGATCGGGGACGAAAAAGCGGTCGAACTGTGGGAGCATAAGGCGCTCCGTTTACGGATTTGGCGGAAGACTTCCCAAATGAGCTGATCGTGAGAATATTGGTGGCCTTCGTATCTCGCCTTGTAGCAAT
>JANAVB010011397.1:21129930-21259930 GCA_029216955.1 Iris pallida | reverse complement strand
ATGTATATGTAAATACGTGTTATAAAAGTTTAGACTTTATATGATGTTTTTTAATCTAAAAACGTTATAATAGGCTAAAAATCTCCAAGCCCTTTATATTAAAGGATGTTTCAAAATATTTATATCACTTTTGTATAAGGTGTTATAATAATGATTTTGAAAGCATTATAAAAGATGTTTTCTTTTCTTGTAGCACTCGCTCTCACACCAAATGCTAGTGTGAGCATTTTTTTATGATGAGCTGCCCTTTCTTGACCTCTCATATTGCTTTATTCCTTCCTTGCAACGGGACAATCGTTCTTGATGTGTCCCAGGCTTTTGCAATTGTAGCATGTTGGCCCATTATCTTGATTTTATCTTCTTCAACAGTTTAGTTTTTCAAACCTTAGAAATTTCTTGAAGTTTCTATAGGTTAAAGCAATCTCTGCTTTATATGAATCCTCATCATATTTGTCAATCTCGAACGTTATCTTGTGATGATTTACTTTTACGTGATTGCCATCTCGTTCTCTTTTTCTTTTGTGGTGGCTTCTTCTTGATCATTTAGGTCAAGGTCATGTGTCTTTAGCCTTCCCATAAGTGTTTCAAGGTTCATGGTGGCAAGATCATTCCCTTCAATTATAGTCATAGCCTTTAGATTCCAATTCTTGGTAAGCCCTCTAAGTATCTTTTGAATCTTCTCATAAGTGAAGTATTTCTTGCCAAGAGAAATACGAGGATTAATAATATCTAATAAACAATTAAACATATTAGTAATACATGAATTTTGAAGGCTTCATATTGTTGTTTAAGTCTACTAATCTTCGTTTCCTTGCTTAAGAAGTTCCTTGGTGTGTGAATCCAAGTATTCTCGAATTTGATGTGAGGTAGTCCAAGTAGATATTCTATTAAATTAATTTCTATCAATGGAACAAAAGAGTGCATTCATGGCTTTGGCATAAAGGCCTTCCACCTTTTCGTCACACCAGTGTATAATTCGTTAGGTTTGTCCACCATGGAACCTTCAAGTTCCATTCGAGCCTTTTTGTACCCATTAGTGACACTACTCCAAAGATTAAAGTCTAATGATTTCAAGTATATACTCATTCTAGTTTTTCAATAATTGTAGTTTGTCCCATCAAATATAGGAGACCTATTTGTGGATTGTCCTTTAACGGAATTGGTTTTGAGATTCAACAGGACTGAAAGTCTCCAAAGAATGTGATGATGTACAAGACTAATTGGTAATATTGCAGCAGAATTAAAATGGCTCAAAGCCAAAGAATAACTTGACTACATGCACTGTCTCACACTCTCAACACAACGAAATAAGCCATAAGACTTACAACTCAAGACCTATACAAACAATAATGTTCCATCCATTATGTCCTTTATATACAAAGAAATCATCTTCAGCCGATCTGCTATAAGTTTCCAATTGAGCTCCACAGCATCAGCACGTCCAAACAAACTCTGCACTTGATAAGATGTGTTGGAGTCGGTATATTGTCGGGTACTGGTGAGTGGCCTCTAGCCGATACCACCAAACCAATACGTTGAATTAGTTAGTGCAAGCAACATTATGTGATCTTTCTAGCCTTGCATTAGGATTATGGGTGAGCGTTTCGTTTATCCGCTTTCAACCGAACCGAATTAGCCAAAATCGAATAAACCAAAATTCTAAAAATTCAAAACCAAAATTGAACCAAACCGAATAGTAAATTCGATTTGTTCGGTTGACTATATATATTGTTTAATGGGTCAGATCAAAGTTTGGATTGTGGTTAAATTATACTAAAAATTATAATTTTTATACACACATTTGATGAATTTCAAAGTTGCGCTAAAAGTTGGACTAGTTGTTCAATTATTAAAGTTGAAATTCAAAACACATACATAAAATTTTTGTTTTGAAAATATATACATTTTTAATCACAAAATATCCAAAGAATTGAGAGTATTTACATAATTATATAATTCCTATTCCATTTTTGGTTTTGCACCAAAATCGAAACCAAAATCGAAACCGAATAAGAAATTTTAGTATTTTGAAAACTGAAACCTAGCCATTTTTTGAAACCGAACCGAATCTCTTATTCGTTTGAGAAGATGAAAGAGAACCGACTTGGATTTACAGTTTACAATAGAGATGAACGGTTCAAAGGGTTGGCTAGCTGCTAGCTTGCAAATAAGATGAAAGGTTCAAAGGGTCGGCCAGCTGCTGGAGCCTGGGTGGGTGATATTAATCTTTATCACTCTTTAATTCCTCTTTATATTAAATAATTTTTATTACTCTTCAAGTTCCAGCTATATTGATTATTCCCTTTTGCAAATCCAAGTTCCAACGGTCAAATGAAGATGAAAAGGCTTAGTATGGGTCACATGTGATTAGGGGTGGGTCACAGGTGATACAACTGGCCAGCTCGGTTGGATACATTTCATTAAGTCTCAATATAATCCTACTTTAGAGTACAGAGAGTTTCATCTTTCAGACTTTTTCTCATCTTCTTCTCCATCTCCATATTATATAAAGATGGGATACTCCTTCCAAAAATATTCTTCCGGTTAAAGAAGGTATTATCACAATTTTTTAAAATAACCTTAATTATCTACTCATTTTAGAGACTTTTTCTCTTTGATTACTCACTTTGTATAACTATCTACTCAGATTTTCGAGATTGGTCTCTGTATATTGATTTTAATTTGGTTATCTCTATTTTCACCAATATTTATGTTATGGATGGGTTGTAGACTATCATATTTTATGAAGTTTGAATATTTTGGATTTAGACATTAAGATAATAACTAAATGTTTAGTATTTCAAATTTTGGTTATTCGAATAATAATAAAAGACTAGGTAGATTCGAATTTCTTTTAGCGTATCGGATCAAATCGAATGTTATCCGATATCTGTTAAATTAAACAGATACAAATCTGAAGTGCCAAAAGAAATATCTGTTCGGATATCAGATCAAATTTGGATGTTACAAAAAAGGCTACGAATACGAATATTGCTATATCTGTACCGATAAGCATCTGTTGACACCCCAACCTGCAAGCAAACAACATTAGCATACATCTTAACTATATGACGGTCACTGGCACCCCAAGCCATCCTGGACTTCTAGTGAGACGATGTTCCTTCCACTCTAGTAGCTAGCTCCACTGAGGGCCCCAAATTAACCGATGATAGTACGTCAATACAGTTCCCCTATGACACCCCAGTTCTGGTGCCTCAACAATCCACTGAGAAATAAAACCTTGTGCACAAGTTGTCTATGACAATCCAAATATGTGAATAGTTAAAACTTTATAACATATGCACGGTACAAAATCTGAAATAAGTATATCAATCTCTACACAATATTTACCGTATCACATCTATTGCACACTACCACAACCCTCGAGCCATCGTTCGTATCTGTTCGACGTGACAAAAGGTTGAATGAACTTTTTTACTTTATTAAACGTATAAGGTATCTGTGTACAAAGAAGGAAGTCCAAAATAGGGTATTCTAAGTACATGGAGAAGAGGTTTATGGGAAAGTATAACGATGGAGATCGAGCACTTCAGCGGCTCCTTTACTCCGTTGACGATCTGACGATGAATCATCCTTGTCATGGCCCTCTGGCGCCTTTGATGGGACTCTGGGGTCAACGATCAAGAGGCTGTCTGGATGAGAATATGCCTTGAAGATGGTTGGTTGGTTGGTTCTTTGGTTGATAGGTGGATGAGGGTGGTCGACTCTTCGTGGATAGAGATCGTTGCTCATTTGAAGATTATAGATTCTCAATATTCCCTTTCTCTTTTTTCTTTTTTTGTGTGCAAGAAGAACTCCTTCTATTTATAGAGAACCGAGCACATATGCGATGTGCATTAGGGTTCCTGAGATATGAAAGAATCTGTCCTCATTGTACGGTGCGGGCTTCTGCAGTGCTGACACGTGGCAGACATCGAGATTTCCCTCAAACTAGATCTCTAGTGGTTATAAACATAACCGAAGGAGGTGACACATGGTGTATGCCAATTTGCTTGCTCGGATATAGCCGAGTAAATCTTAGGATTTCATCCTACATTTTGAGTCTAATTGATCTTCATCTAAGATTTAAATCAATCTGATATGATATCAATCATGATTTAATCCCAATCTTCTTTGCAAGAGACGGTTTAAACAAACCAATTGGGGTGGACCCATGCTTCCTGTGCCTCTGGTGAGGACTAAGTGCTGTTGTGCTTCTGGGAGGACGAGTGGACCATGCTTCTGGAGACGATGGAACATTCAAGCGACGAGTGACCTTGGCTTCGAATGACAACAAAACTTTTGTGCATATAGAGCAACTTATGAAGCTGTGTTTCGGGCTACCGGAGTTACGGTGCTGTAGACGACAAGTAGGCTTGTGCTTCAGGTTGATGAGGTTATTGTGATTTTAGAGCGACAGATTGACTTGCATTGGTTGTGATAGGAGTTCCCAAGTCTCTTGTGGATAAATGACTTAAGCTTCTGATCCGGAGCAGATGATTGCACCGTAGGAATGGAGATAGTGTAAGCCTATCACCATCATGCGCCTCATGCGGATGCAGGTAAGTAGCTGCGCCTCTGAACAGTGAAGTTGGCTGCGAAGGAAAGGGTATGATACCCTTGCGCGTCTGAGACTGGCTCAGACAGGTAGCTGCACTTCTGGAGTGAAGACACTGGCTTCTGAAAAAAAAGAAGGGGAGCGGGCCTACCACTATCTTATTTCTGAGGTTGGCGCAGACAGGTGGCTACGCATCTGGCATGATGGCTCTGGCTTCTTCAAAGGGCTGGATTACTGATATGCTTCTGAGAGGCTGCACCCACAAGAAAATCAGAACATGATTCGATGGAGGTCAATCTTCCAGCGTCATGTGTATCGAGAAGAAGGAAGGCTGCACTTCGATAAAGACTGCATCCCTTGTAGATCCCTTTAGGCTTCTGTCGAATCGGTACAAGATCCTTTGTAGAAGAACAGAATTAGTCCCTTATGTATAGCCCTGATGTATCTGTACTAGGCTTTGGTAGACATGATAATAAAGGGACTTCTCTCCATATCTTCTGTTATGTCTTTTTAGCAATGAGCCTCAGTCTTTTGTATCTTCTGCGCTTTGGCGAAGGGATGTCTTCAGCTGAGATTTTTCATGCTTCTATAAGACCCCCTTCAAAGTGTCCCAAACTTGAGTCAAGCTCGGGATACTTTGAACAGAAGCATGAACACGTATCAGGACTGTACGAGCTGGGTGATGGCTGGTGTCACGCCTAGCTCTTAGCATTAATTTTCCTGAGTCATCATTTAAGAGCATGGGCTCCTGATGGCTTCTTGATATTGGAGCCCCTTGCGTCTTTGTCGGGATCGTGAATCTCTTTAGCAGAGGCGGTTCGGAGTCACGTTCCTTTAGTCACTCGCAGTACTGTCATCTGTCATGGAGAGGAGCTTAAGCTTAACTTGTAAGCTTCCTTCTGACCGATGTCTGGCTTATGCTTGGACCACATGAACAACCTATATAAAGGACTGTCCTCCTTCAAGAGAAGACTCAGCTGCTTCAACAATAGCCTTGCTTACCCGGTGTTCGGCTCCTGATGATCCTGGAGTTTGCTTAAGGTGGCCGTCGGTGGCAAATCTTTTTATCCAAAGAAGCTGTAGTAGAACTACCACTGGATCTCGAGACATCCTGCATCCTGGATGTCGTGGGCGTCAATGGCGTCTTGGACCTCTGCTTCCTGGGTTTGGATTGCTTGCCATTCTGATCGAAGAATAGCAAGGCCTGCTGCTGTGCTTGCTCTCTCCGGCCAGCTGGGGAGATAGAGCAGTCCTATGCTGGTCTTTATCCCCGGCTCGGGCCAGTAGCAGGTTCGGGCGGTGGCTTCCTTTACCAGGAAGTGATTGGCTCTGTCACCGCCTCGTCCCACTATTTAGAGCTTGTACCGCAATTTTAGTTTTTTCGCTTCTATGTATGTAACTACGAAGAGTCTGTAGGTATTTATAGCCACATGCTTTTATATGTAGAAGCTTTCTTGTTCCCTTTGCTTTTGTCTCCAGAATAAAGAGGAAACCTTCATAATAGATTTGCCTCACCAGAGGAAATATGGATGCGGTAGGCTTAATTTTTGTCGGGATATAGAACAACAATCAAGAGGTAATATGGACGTGAACTAGTTTCTAGACCGCCGGGATAATCATAGAACTGATGCGAGAAGAACGACTGCTTAGAGGTAATGTAGACATGATAGTCACATCTTTCAGGTGTAGAGGAGCAATCCAGAGGTAATGTGGACATGAAGTGCTTCATCTACTTGAGAGAATATATAGGAGGGAGAGCGAGAGATCCCCTTACCAGAACTCATGGGCACCCTTTTCAGGGGATGTGGGTGCCTATGCTAGTTCGGTCATCAGACGTAATACTTCTTTAGGAACTTGCCGTTGATGGGCATCATTAGCAAGTCCCTATTAGGCTTAGCTAGCCGATAAGTACCGTTGGAGTACAACGTTTCTATGATGAACGATCCTTCCCATTTGGGCTCAAACTTCCCAGCCGTCTTGTGGGTCATCACTACCGGTCTCCGTACTGCCAAGACGAGGTCATCCACCTGGTGGGATCTTTCGCGGACCTTTTTGTTGAAGGCCCCAGAGATGCGAGCTTGGTAAAACTCAATCCTTTGCTGTGTGAGAAAGCGCTTTTCATCTAGCGCTTCTAGCTCTTGTAACCGCCTGTACTGATTGTCTTCGACGGTTAACTGATTAGTGATCATGTTAGCAGACAACATCTTCTTAAAGACTTTATCCATGCTGGTATCGGAGTCCCGAGTTGAGGAGTCATAAGATTGTGAGTGCCTCATGACTTCTTCTTCTGAATCGTCTGAGGTGGTTATAGGTGTAACGTACCCCAACCCTCGACGAGTACATTGGTAGTAGTTTTCAGCTTTTCCTTTTGGAGTGCGAATCCGTAAGGGAAGATGTCGGCCTTTGCCATAATTGAGCCCTTTTTGCTATTCAGGTCGTAGCCCATCTTCTGGATAAGGTTTTTGGCATGCACCGTATAGCGGTAGAACTGTATTTTGCCGCTGTCGAGGTCTGGGTCATCAGAAATTATTTACTGTGGATGCTCCAATCGATCGAATTTGATGGGTTCCTCTTCTTTTTTCCTGGCTAGAACCATAAAGTAGGTGCCTTGGGAAGGGACAACTCGGCTCACATGGTTGGCAGTTGTCATTTGCGTCTGTAGTTTACACAGAGAATTCTTCAGGAAATATTCGGTGTTCTAGCATGCGCCAGAGTAGTTCGATGACAACTTTCTGTTGATGAAGTTGGATATCTTGTCCCGAGGGATTACATCATCGAAAGAGTGTGCCTCTATATCAGCACGGACGTAAGCTTATAGCTCTTTGTCAGTGAGGGCTAGAGCTGCCGCCGGAGGAGAATGGTGGTCTTTGTATCGGCCAGAGTAGCTCTTCGTCAGTTAGGATGCCTTCCTTTCAGCTTGACCATCAAGGGAATGGTGGTCAGATGATCGTGTGCCTTCATGGTCGGCCTTGGGGACCTCCAGGGTAACCTCATTCGTATAGGCTCCTGACCATCTTCTATCGTCACTGGAGGTGAAGGTGGAGCTTTGTCCCGAAGCTTAACAACAAGAGGCACTGCCACCTTGGGAGGCCTTCCTTTCTGTCGAACCTTTAAAGGTTCTTCGACCACTGCTGTGCTTTCTGAAGTTGTCTCTGCCTCATCGACAGCATCATTGCTGTCATCATCTCGAGGGACTGACTTGTACAGATCAACATCTGTACAGTAGGCTTCTAGTCCTCGGAACGGGTTGATATCAGCGAACTCCGTTTTGATAGTCCCGTCGCTGGCCACATATTTTATATACTGATGCAGGGTGGAAGGGACAATCATGTACTCATGGATCCATGGCCTCCCCAGCAGCATGTTGTAATTTATGTCTGCATTAATGACATAGCAAGTCACTACAGTGTGAAGGTCGTCGATCTGATATTTCAGGCAAATTTTGCCCAATGGCTCGCTCTTTTTTGCGTTAAAGCCACTGATTGTTGTGTTAGAGGCTGTCAACTAATGCATCGGGACCCCTAAAGTTTGAAACAGGCTTCTTAGGATAATGCTCAAAGTGGAACCTGGATCGATGTGGATGTGATCGACCTTAATGGCACCGACATACCCCATAAAGTACCGGCGCCAGTTGTGCCGGTTATTCTTTAGCAGCATGTCTTGCTGGGTGAAAGTGATACTGGGAATTACTTTGACCACGCTGTGCCAATGTGGGCAAGCTGCGGGATCCACTTTCGGTTGCCGAACCTGGGTGAGGAAGGACTCGGCGTTCTGTAAAGCTTCACCGAGCGCATCTCGGGTCTCTTTAGAGAGGCGGAGGTGCTCGAAAAGTGACAATCTAGCTAGAGTATTAGCCAGCTGCGCTAGAATATCGAAGTTGTAGGGCTTGATAGGCCCGATTGCCGGATCCTTTCTGAGAGATTTGTCGAAACGAACCTCCTTCTGTTTCTGCTTGTCTACGGTAGGGGCCCGGGATGGACCCGCCTTTGGTGCCTCAAGCATCTGAGGTGGACCTGCTCCTGATATATCTGGGACAGGTGGAGTATTTAGTAGAGACTCCTCCTGGTCTGGAGCCTGGCTCTCCTCTTACCTCTGCACCGAGCGGGTGGTCACCAAAGCATCGTCAGTCGACGTCGAGACCATGTGGCATGCCTTGCTTTTCTTTCCTTTGGCAGAAAGGGTCATAGATGTCATCATGTCGGAAACCAGGTCAGGATGTATCCATATGACTTCGCCTTGAGGCGTGGAGAACAGGATGAGCCCTTGAGCGTTGTCTCGTACTGGCGGAAGGTTGACTACCTCCATCGTCGCCTTTGGAATAGGGATGACGCCATCTTATACCTTTGTGGCCGAACAACTCCTGAACTAGAGAGGAACCATTTTGGCTGTGACGGTCTTCTCTTCGTCATCCAACGATATGAAGTTGGCGTTAATAAGGTGCTAAATTTGCCCTTCAACACATAACAGTCCTGTGTTGACTGATGAACGTACTAGTGATAATGGCAGTACTTGTGATGGTCCACCTTTCCCACTTCATCAGGATGCATGGGTGCCAGGATGGACAGTTTGCCACTCTTTGTAAGCATCTCGAAGTGCTCCAGCATATCATCGTCATTGAAGGAGTAAGTCTCCCTCGGCCTCCGTACTTTCGCGGACTTGGGGTTCGCAGCTACTGA
Organism: Iris pallida; assembly: GCA_029216955.1. Lineage (NCBI taxonomy): Eukaryota > Viridiplantae > Streptophyta > Magnoliopsida > Asparagales > Iridaceae > Iris > Iris pallida. The sequence goes on along the minus strand of JANAVB010011397.1, from coordinate 21,250,696 downwards.
ACCTTTGGAGATGTTGATGGTCATGGCTTGCTTGCCTTTTTCGTCTTTAGGGTTGTTGCTGGACGAGCGTCTCCCCTTGTCTTCGAGCGCAGAAAGGTGTAGCCCCAGGATCTGTGCGTCTTGGGCTTTCCTTTGTGTGGCATCCACCTCTGTAATAAATGGCGTCCACTCTGTGCAGGGAGCATTGTGCCACAATTTTATAGCGAACAACATGTTCTTGCGGCAGGAGTCCATAAGCATGGGCTCGGGCATGTCGGGTCGTAATCTGAGGATTGCCTGGCGGAAGCGCTCAATGTATGCGCGGACAGGCTCTTTCTCCCTCTGGACAATTTCCATGAAGGTCGGCATGGTCATATCCATGCCTCCTTCGTAGAATTAATCCATGAAGCGAGTCTTCAGGTCTTCAAATGATGAGATACAGTCGTCCAGAAGACTGCAGAACCATGCATAGGCTACCCCCTGCAGGGCTCCTATGAATATGTTAGATAATAGGGCATCATCCTTTGGTAGGTGCCCCGTTACAGAGGCAAAGTACTTCAAGTATTGTCGGGGAGACCCCTTCCCTTCATAAGGTGTAAGCGTCTGTGGATTGTATTTTTGAGGATAGTCTAGAAGCATAAATAAATTTCAAAGACCAAGTCAAGGAAGTTGAGATATTTACGCAAAGACAGTTCCAGATTAGACTTTACGCAAAGTTCAAACTTGGTCAAACTCAAAGCTCGACGCAAGTCTTAAATTTAGATTTTACGCGTGGAATGAGCTGTCCATGCTGTTTATGCGAAGAATGAGCTGTCCATGCTGCATTAAATGCACAAAGATTCTATTCTGACAAATTTGATTTTCTGACAAATAATTGCACAGAAGCCAAGAAGTTTTGTTGTTTATTGTGCCAATGAGCTGCTTTACGCTTGAGGAACCGCTTCCACTTTACGCATAAGAGTTATTTGAGCTTTTACGCTCAAGGCTATCTCAGCTACTCTTTTTGCGCACGTAGAGTTTATTTGAGCCTTTACGCTCAATGCTATTTTTAGCCACTTTACGCAGGAAGCTTACTTTGAGCTATTTTACGCTCGAACATGTTTAAACAACTTTTTTTATGCACAGTTTGTCCTGATTATGTGGGAACGTAGTTTTTTGACGTGTCCTTCATGCCACACTTCTCGAAGAACGTGTGTACGTGCTCTCCTAATTTTATTTGATTGTGGGACTCGTGTCAACATGCGTAGAGGCTAATTTCTGTACGTGGGTGACAGTTATCCTAATAGCCTGCGTAAAGACCCAACATTGATGCTTTTTACGCACAGAAGACAAGTCTATATAAAGATTTTTTTTAAGAAAGTGGTACAAGATTTTTTGGAGACCAGATACTTTCAGAGCAAATTGATTTTCCAGAGTATTTCTCTTCAACTTTTTTTCAAGAACAGAGTGAAGCAAAACAGGAAAGCATTCGACTGTGCCATCAGTGCCAATTGTGTCGATACTTTTCTGGTGACTTAGTTCTTCTAGTTGTTCATCTCCAAGCAGTTTTTTTCATCATCATCGTGTGGTCCAAGGAACAAAGTGACCGCTCTCAAATCAGACTTCCATAGGAATACTTTCTAGAATCTACTTGTACTTTTGTACACTTTTTTCGTTTTCTTTCAAAAGCCTTAAGGGCATTTTGTTAAGTGAAATAAAATGACTGGAGATGACTTTCTCCTCTGACGAGAAAGAAATTGCTCAATACGACGATGTGTCGATTGGATCGACGAAGAAGACTCTGGTCGTTCAATTCGACCAGACTGCTTATGAAGAAATGCTCCGAACTGGGGGTAGTGCTCGCTGCTCCAACGTGCAAAAATCATGAAAGGTGTGCAAAGTTTGGATTCCAAAGTCCAAAGCACCCTCTGATCTTTCCATTGTCTCTGAAGGCAAGGGAATTCTTCCCACCCCTGTTGTTAGGGCTCCCGTTTGTGACGAGGCAGTTCCTACTTCAGTGTTGCGCCCTGTGCGTAAAATTCAGTCTCCCGTCTGTGACGTGGTAGACAATCATGTCACGCGCTATACGCGTAAAGGCAAATCTCTCGTCTGTGACGTGGCAGATGTTCCTGTTTTGTGCCATACGCGTAAAGGCAAATCTTCTGTCGGTGACATGGTAGATCAAGTTCATAATGGTGCTTTTGTATCTAAATTGAACTTGCCTACATGCGTAAAGCGTAAAAACAAGTCCTCTGTTACTACTATGGCGGGCAATTCCTTTGGTTTATCCAAGGAAAATAGAAATTTTGGTAAAACTTCTGTTTTACGCCAACAATCCTCTAGTGCTGCTTTACGCAAAGTGCCTAATCTTAGGATTACGCGCAATGCTGATGGTGTTCTCAGTGCACAAAAATCAACTCCATATTTACGCACACAACTTCAGGCGCGTAAAAATGCACAACTTTCTTCTGCCAATGAAGCTAGTAATCTTCTTTTTACACAAGGGACTAAATATTTCTCTGTCCCAAATGTAAAAAAGAAAATATTGGCTTCCAATTCTTCTGATTTACGCGAACTACTTGTGCAAAAGCGTAAAAATAGAAAATCTCCTGTGACACTCCCTCAAGAAAACCATCATTGTGGGTGTCACCAAATTGTGATCAAAGGTTGTTGTTCTGCTACTAAACGGTCAGTTTTTGACCGATTAAGCTATAACTTACCTCAGCAACAAATTGATGATCAAGAACATGAGTTGTCCTATGCATCGGTCAATATGGCATCTCATATCAATAGAGGACGATGTTCAAGACGCAATTCGTCCTAGACTCCAGGTCAACAACGGTTCAACAGAATCCTTGACTCTTTTGAAGGAGTATATCAACATACTCGGTCAAGAAGTCAACGACCTTTAAATATGCATTCTTCAGATTCAGAGGCTGGAGGTACCCAGTATTTGGAGTCAAAAACTGATAGCGTTGATTCATATCTTTACACCAATCCCTTTATAAGTTCAAGAGAAGTTGAATCCTATGCTATCGGAGAAAAACAGGAGACGTCTACTTCTCATACAGAACATCATCTTTCTGCGGTGGAACAATCGCTGAAGGATATGCTTGCCATGATGCAAAATATGTATCAAATAATAATGAATCAGCAAACAGTCCAACCGGCAGTGATAACACCGGTACACGTAGCTGCGCAAACTCAAGATAGTCAAGGGGTTGACATACCTTTGAATAATCTGAGTCAAGAGCCTGTTATCAATCAAAACTCTGTATCTCCTGACCCTCTCATTTCGAAAGATATATCACCTCCGGTAGGGATTACGGTATATCCAACCACTATTCAATCAAATATGCTTCCTCAAACTAGTGAAGCTATTCAAGCAGTTCGGGTGTTAAAAGCACAGTTTGAGGTTCTTAAGCACAAAGATCAGCTGAAGAAGTTCGGGATCAAGCAACCTTATCCTCCCCACTGGAATGATGTACCCTTTCCTCCCAAATTCAAGCCACAATCTATGGTATTATTTGATGGAAAGGCTTCTCCAAGTCAATATATCAATTATTTTGATATTATGACTGTGCATCTACAGAAAAATGATGCTCTTCTCATCCGAGTCTTCATTGGGTATTTGACGGGTACATCATACGATTGGTATCGCAGTCTACCCGATAATTGTATATCGTATTTTGACGAATTCAAAGCAATGTTTCTCTCTCGTTTCTATGAAGGAGGGATGAATATGAATATGTCCTCCTTAATCGAGATTAAACAAAAAGAGAAAGAGGATACTCAGACGTTTATTGAAAGTTTCCGACAGAATACTTTGAAAATGCCTCCTGGTATGCCAGATTCAGCATTAATTGATACATGCAAAATGAATCTGCATCCAACCATCACTATTTTTATAGGCTCTCAATTCGCAGATTGGGCCTCGTTTATTATAGCAGCAGTTTCAGCTGAGACCAATGGTAGATTGGCTCGTGAACATGGGATGATCTTCGCCTCAGAAGATAAAGGAAAGAAAGCCTCTTCAGGTAACAATTCTGGTATTCGCAATGGGAAAGGAAAGGAAACCCTGGTGGTGAACCTTTCAAAATCTAAAACTACACCAAGTAATCTAGAGTCTTCTAAGCCGAAAGAAGAATACTCTTTCGACGACAGTGATATTCCTGGGATATTTCAATATCTTGTGAAGAGTGGTAAACTCCAGATTATAGATCCAAAAAGACCTAATGAGGTGGATTTGACTGATATTCCCAAGTATTGTATCTATCATAGATACATAAATCATCCTACTAAGGCTTGCTATGTCTTGAAGAAGAAGATTCAAGAGCTGATAAGTGCTAAAGCTATTGCTTTAACTAATGATGAGCGTACAGTCACAACTAATATGATTTCTCTTCAATTTGGAGGTTTTCCTCCATAGCAAGTTCCTGATGGGATTGTCCCGATTTCGAAGGCAACAATGAAGATTGTGAATCTTTCACCAGCCAGGGATCAAAGTAAAGGACTATTGCCTCTCACCTTGAAAAATGGTAAAATCATGTGGGTACACCCTGACTTAGTACCTGAAATGGAGGATGAAAGTAAAATTTCAAAATCTAAGAAAGGTCGAAAAGTTAAAACCTGTAATATGATTTATCATGTTGTTACCTCAGATCATGATGATTCTGATCATCTGTAGGATGGCATCCCTTTGGAAGATAGGCTAAGGGGTCTGAACATATATCCTCCGAGTTTGGCTCCTCCTACCAAACTAAGGATTACTCATCAGCAATGGTTAGCAATGAATAGTATCCCTTTGTACAGGGCACAACAAGTTTTTGCTGCCTATGAGAAAGCTCCGGGTGGGATTTTACCTCTTATACCGAAAGCTTCCACCCTTACGACTACAGGGGTCTCTGTTCCTTCTTCATCTATCGGACCATCCGTTGAAAGTCCTACCCACTCACATGTACAATCAATAATCAGTTCATCTCATGAAAAAGATGAGCTATGACTTTCAAAAAGCGGAAGGCTTGAACCATGGTAAAGGTATGCGAGTTCCTTTACAAATTCAAGGTCAGAAATCCTCCGTCGGATTGGGATTTGAGGTCCCTCATAAAAATCCCCATAAGACGAAGACTAAGGAAAAGAAAACTGAATCCTGTAATATGGTACTTCATTCTCCTGGGTCTGAAGAAGAGGCTTTTGCCGGTACAAGATCTGGAAAAGACTTCAACAAAGGTTACGAGGGAACTTCCAAAGTAGCAGATGATTCCACTGAAACACTACCGACTTAGTCATCTTCTGAGGCAAGACCTTTTAAACCCCAGTGGTTGAAAAAGGGAAACAGAAGACAGAACGTTTTGACGTCCCACTGAAGTCTGGTTCAACTTAAGGGTTTATGAAACCCTATAAATTTGGCATACTAGCCCATTAGCCAACACTCCGGCTAGGCTTTCTATCTTTGAGTTACTTCGTCTCTCTAAAGAAAGTCGAGAACTTTGAGTGAAGCTTTGCTACAAGCAGATTCATGCTTAGCTCAACTCAAAAGTCCTGACAATACACCAGTGTCGTGTCCCCAATGCCACAGTGTGATGGAATCAATTCCTAACATTACTTTTACACAAAAGGATATGCTATTGAAGCATAATCGACATGACAGACCTTAGTGTTATACAGGATATATTTACTCTACCAAAATTGACAGGATTTACATCGATCCTGGGTCCTCTATTAGCATTATTCTTCAGAGTATGCTACGACCATTTAGGATTTCTACTAGTGAGTTGACTTACACTAGTACGACAATTGTTGGTTTCAATTCTGGGAAGAGTAAACCATTGGGGAAAATTCGTCTGAAGATTCAAATAGGTGATCTTCGAACCATGTCAACCTTCTGTGTTATCAATTCAGATGTATCTTATAATATCCTCCTTGGAAGACCATGGATACATGAACATAACATTGTACCTTCGACTCTCCACCAATGCTTCAAGTATGTGGATTCTCAGGGGATTATAAAGACTGAATTTGCAGATATTAATCATTTTAAAGATGTTGAAGCTTATTTCTCTGATTCAATACTCTATAAACAGGAGCATGCGAAGGAAATATCCGACATGGCTGAAGATCGATCGCCTTCAGAAGACCAATCACCCTCAGAAGACCAATCACCTTTAGAAGATCAACCCTTGAAGATTAAGGTTAAGGGTCGGATTCAACCCCAACCTGTCAATGATGAACCTTTGGTGATTAAAGTCAAAGGAAGAACTCAAGCTACGTCAAATGAATCTGTGAGGATTCCGATGAAAGGTCGAGTTTAAGCCAACACTAGTGATCAGCCTCTCATGATCAAGGTTAAAGGACGTATATATCGTCCAACTGATTCAGAACCACTAGTTATCAACCTCGGCAAATCTATGCCTAAGACGGATGATGGTCCATTAATGATGTAAATATTGATCAATCTGTATTTTTTATTTTAATAAAGATTTTTTTGGAGTATATGGCTGTCAAATTTATTAAAAGAATGACTTTATCTGTCGATAATCAAAGTCATCAACATAAAACTGACATAAATACAGAGGAAACCTTATATATTAACCATAAAGAGAATTCTTTTCCTCTTCATGTCGATGTTGGACCTTATGCTCAGATGTTCCTAACATCTTCTCCTTATTTATTACCTGTTGCCTCATCATCACAAGCTTGTGTAATTTATAGACGTCATAAGGAATCTTATTTTGTGATCCCGTCTACTAAGAAAAACAAGCGTCCAATTGTGTTTGGTTTGGCTAGGAATATTCATGTTATCCAGACAGATATTCTCGAAGAGAAAGATAAAGAAAAAAAAATAGATTTGACAAATATAGTCAACAATCTCTTAAGATTATTCAAAATATGGGATATAACTTGAAAACCATGCCAGGTCTCAATCAGGGCAAAGGTAGACGCTTACCATTATGTGGTGATCCGTTTTATCAACGAACTCGTCATGGTTTGGGATACGATACATCCCACATTTTTAAGGAAGATATAGAAGAAGAATTTTCTTCCAGTTCTCTACAATCCTCAGATTCTGAAGGAGTCCAGTATGTTGAATCTGAAATGTCTTTTCAGTTAATATAGTTCAAACAGATGATGAGTCTGAATCATTTAAAAATGACCCTTGGGCACAACAAATGGATACTCAGTGGGAGCTTCGGCTTGAGCAGCGACAACCACCCACAGAAGATGAAATCATCCAAATTGATGTTGGGGACGAGACTACGTCAAAGCCAATATTTATCAGCAAAAACTTTTCTGAAAATGAAAAAGAAGATTTGATAAAGCTGATAAAAGAATATATTGATATCTTTGCATAGAGCTATGAGGATATGCCAGGTTTGGATCCTAAAGTAGCTACCCATAAACTTAATATTCTTCCTAATGCCAAACCTGTAAAACAACAGTAGTGGCATTTTCGACCAGATATGATGGATGCAATTGAAGCAGAAGTTAAAAAGCTGATTACATGTGGCTTTGTCCGTGAAGAACAACACCCAAATTGGGTTGCCAATATTGTTCCTGTCATAAAGAAGAATGGAAAAGTTCGAGTGTGCATAGATTTTTGAGATCTCAACGCAGCTTGTCCAAAAGACGAATTTTTGCTTCCTATCACTGATGTCACGATAGATAATACATGTAGTTTTGAACGTATGTCCTTCATGGACGAATTTTCAGGATACAACCAAATTAAGATGCATCTAGGAGATGAAAAACACACTGCTTTCCGAACACCCCTCGGAGTTTATTGCTATAAAGTTATGCCTTTTGGTCTGAAAAATGCCGGTGCTACATATCAAAGGGCCATGAGCAATATCTTTCAAGAACATCTACGAAAAACAGTTGAAGGTTACGTGGATGATATTGCCGTCAAAAGTCGATTAAAAGATGATCACATCCAAGACTTGAAGACAGTATTCGAGTTGATGCGTCGACATCAACTAAAAATGAACCCTATTAAATCTTTCTTAGGGTTTCTAGTGGCAAATTTTTGGGATTTGTCATTACTTCTCAAGTTATCCATGTTGATCCTGATAAAGTTAAAGCAATTCTTGAAATGCGTCCTCCATGTAATCTGAAAGAACTTAGTGGCTTTCAAGGTCGCATTGCTTATATCAGAAGATTTATATCAAATCTTTCTGGGAGATGTCAACCTTTCTCTTGTTTGTTGGAGAAGGGCGTGTCATTTGTTTGGGATGAAGTATGTCAAAAAGCATTCAATGACATCAAGCAATACCTTATAAATCCACCTGTTTTAGTACCCCCAATAGTGGGAAGACCATTTTTGCTGTATGTTCGAGCATTAGATCATTCGCTTGGTGCTCTTCTTGCACAAAAAAGTGATAAGGGTCATGAACATGCAATTTATTATCTCAATCGAATGATAGTTGGGGCTGAACACAGGTATACTCCTGTGGAAAAAGAATGTCTAGCCTTGGTTTTTGCCATTCAAAAGACGCGACATTATGTATCGGGACAGACTATTCATGTCATATCCAGAATAAATCCTATTCGGGTATTAATGAAAAAGTCGAGTATTCTTAACTCCCGGTTAGCTACTTGGGTAATGTTGCTTACTCCTTATGATATGGTCTACATACCTCAAAAATCGGTGAAGGGTCAAGCATTAGCTGATATCTTAGCAGCTCATCCTATACCTAAAACTTCTAAGCTATATAACGACATTCCAGATGAAGTCGTAGATTGTAACGTGACTTTAAGAGATGATATTTGGCAACTGTACTTTGCTAGAGCATCACGAGTTGGACCTAAAGGCAATATTATCTCTGGAGTAGGCATTGTCTTGGTCTCTCCTGATAAAATAGATATATACCGTGCTTATTCCCTCAATGAACCATGTTCCAATAATGTGGCAGAATATAATGCTCTGCTAATTGGTCTTCAAGTAGCAAAACAATTGGATATTGAGTTCTTGGAAGCATATGAAGATTCTCGGCTGATTGTCAATCAGGTCAGAGGGACATATGAAGTCAGAAATCCTGACCTCATTCCCTATCATCAAGTGGTAATCGAACTGGCTCTTTCATTCAAAGGGTTCTTCATTGAATTCGTACCGCGTTCTCAAAATTTGGAAGCTGACGCTCTAGCTAGTCTAGCTGCAGACTTAGCAGTTCCAATCAGAAGACAAAATACCATCATTTTGTTGGATCGAGACCTATTCTGTATCAAGAATAATTTGCACATTGAACAATGTTATGCTATCGAATCAAATTCTCAGCAAAAGGATTAGAGAAGTCCATTTATTGATTATACGGTCTATAGGATTTTATCTGAAGATCCAAAGGAAGCTGCATCAATCAAAAGACGATCATTTCGATTTTACTATGATACTTCTATGCACATGTTATATAGTCGTTCTTATGACGGGCTTTTACTGCATTGTCTCTCGGAAAGCGAAGCTAAACAAATACTTCGTAAAGCTTATGATGGAGTTTGAGGTGCACATAAACCAGGTCCAAACTTATAGGACCGTATTCGAAGAATGGGTTATTAATGGCGTTCTATGATAGCAGACACTGTGGATTATGCCAGACGGTGTAAAGCATGCCAGATTCATGCTGATTTTATTCATCAACCCTCTGAATGTTTACATCCTACAAAGGCTTCTTAGCCTTTCGAAGCTTGGGGTATGTATATTATTGGTCCACTTAATCCCCCTTCTGTCAAAGGACATAGGTTTATCCTGGCTATAACTGATTATTTTTCTAAATGGGCAGAAGCAATTCCTCTTGTTGAAGTAAAAACGTCTAATGTTGTTAACTTCATCAAACATCATGTCATTTATCATTTCAGAATTCCCCGAAGGATAATCCATGATAACGGACCACAATTTGCCAGTCAGGCATTTTATAGATTTTGTGACAAGAATCGGATCCAGAACTTATCTTCTACAGCTTACAATCCAGCTGCTAATGGTTTAAGCTTTCAACAAAACAAATTATTAAACTTCTCAAAAAGTTTGTCTCTTCTAATAAACGTGATTGGAACGAGAAACTTGGAGAATGTTTATGGGCTTATCGAACAACAGTCAGAACTCCAACTGGTTTTACACCATTTTTGTTGGTTTACGGATGTGAAGCTATTCTTCCACTGGAAATCCAAATACCATCCCTTAGAATAGCCATTGCTAATGAGCTAACTACAACGAATAATGACCGCTTTAGACTCCAAGAACTTGAAGGTTTGGATGAGAAGCGTCTTCAAGCACAACAGTACATTGAGCTGTATCAAGCCCGCATATCTCGAGCTTTCAATCGTAAAGTTAAAGAAAGGGTATTTAAAGTAGGAGAGCTAGTTCTAGCTGTCTGAAGACCTACGGTTATGACTCATAAGAGTAAAGGCAAGTTCCAAGCAAAATGGAAAGGTCCTTATGTAGTCGAAACCATATTTTCCAATGGTGCTTATAGGTTGTCTAAACCTAATGGAGATTTGCTCATGATGCTAATTAACGGTAAATTCTTGAAGAAATACTACGTTTGAATTTCTTCTTCATTTTCCCAGCTACCAAGGTTTAGTTTAGCTGGTTATTTATTCTCCTGAAAGAGAATTTTTTATTTTCTGTCTTACCAGCTGATTTCATAAAAAAAAGATTTATTATCTATCATGTCCTCATTACCTCTGAATAGATATTAAATCTACTTCTTTTCATTATTATCTATCATGTCCATATTACCTCTGAATAGATAATAATCTATTTTCTTTGAGTTATTATGATCTATCATGTTCATATTACCTCTGATAGTATTGTACACTCTAAAAAGAAAACAAGATTTATTATCTATCATATCCACATTACCTCTGGATAGATATAATCTATTTTGTTGAGATTTGAAGACTTATCATGTCCATATTACCTCTGATAATTGTTTTTTATCTCATACATATAAAAAAAAAGAGAAGAATATAAGAAAAATATAGTTCATTTATTTCATGATTGGAAATAGTACATCAACAAAACGAAGGAAATGACAGAAGATGGAAATTCTTTATTGAGTACAAAAATTTCTAAGGTTGAGCAGACAGATCTTTAATCATTTTCTGTAACTCTGCCAGAAGCTTTTCGCGAGAGCCTAGTACAGTTGTGTATGCTATGGATCTTCGAGCTTCCGCTGTACAAAGGTGGGAGAGTTCGGCAAAGGCAGCTATCATTTTGTCTTTGGCCTCTTCAAGGTTTTGATATTAGATTCAGAACAAAAGATCCGTTCTTCCAAAATAGAGCTTTGCCTCAAATATTGATCTCTATCTGCCGTCATCCGGTTTTGCTCTTCCTTTAATCGAGCCAGCTCAGCCTCGACTTCACGAATTATGTTATTTTGTTGATGAATTTTAATATTCATTGAGTCATAGGCTTATTGATGCTGCTCCAACAAGGGTTTATTTTCTCTTAAAAAGGTCATTTCTACGACAACCTTATTGCTATAATCTTGAAGAGATTCTTTGAAGATGGTTTCTTGAGTTGTATACTCATTAGTAAGAGCATCATACTCGGATTGGACGGGGCTTTCTATAGTCCCACTTGACAACCTTAGATATTCTTTGATAGGTTGTTCAAGTCCCTGGACTATCTTCTGCAAAGCTGCTGCCCTCTCAGTATCGTTAAACATTGCGATATTGTCTATAGTAGTAGCAATCGAACTTTTTAAGCTCTCATAACTGAGGCCTTTCTTCAAAACCATTTTGATCAATGCTGCCAAAGATTTGTAAAAAGTTTCAGTATGAATCTCTACCAAAAGATTCATATCAGCAATGGAGCTTGGTGTATCAGCGATTTCTGCCAATCTCTTTACTTGAAAATCGGAGACAGGTGTTGTCGTCGTTGTGGTAGCAAGCTGAGTTAACGATATATCTGTTATCGTTACCATAGCCAATTGATTTCCAGGGAGTTCCGGGACCACATCTTCAGCCACTTTTTCTGCTACCTCCGGAGGATGAGTTTCGGTGGTAGGGGATGGTATTACGGAGGTGCTGCCTCCTATTTTTGATTCAGACTCGAACTCAGCCGTTTCAGGAATCTGGTCTGGACTAGCAGCGGTAATTGATGTTGCCGCTATATCTACGTCCTCAGCAATTGGTTCTTTAGCAGTAATGGATTCTCTAAGTACTGCTGACTCTTCGTCTGCAGCTGGTTCTTTTTCTGTAGCTGGTTCTTTTTTTGCAGCTGGTTCTTCTTCTCTTTCTTCGGCAAGAGAAGACAATTCCTGGTATGCCTATCCTGCAAGCTCTTGTTGAATCTCCATAGATGGAGAACCTTCCTTAGAAAGAGAATCTCCTTTTGAAGAAGAACTTCCTTCTTTAGATTCTACTACCTCGTCATGAATAGACTTTTGAGGAGGAGGAGGAGCAACGGGCTTTGCCACAGTGATGATACCTGCAAAGATTAAACAAAATAGTCAATATACAAAATCATAATACATTTTTTGTATAAATTTTGTGTAATTGATCATTACCTGGAGTAGGTGCAGGATGCGACAGGAGCGCGTCATAATCTAGATCCCAGTCATCATCATCTAATTCGAGAGCCGGTTCATCCGAGGGGATGGGTTCCGGATCATTAGCATGAGTGGTGGCAGTGTCTTCAACAGCTTTCGCCTTTTGTGGCAAAGTTAGATGTAATAAAGTACTAAGACGTCCGGGAGATAGGACTCCTGTAACTTCTGCTGCTATTGCTGGTTGGGGTACTGAAGACCCTTCTCCAAGATGAGCTGAAGAAGATGTAATGCATTGAGGCTCTTCAACAGGATTTTTGCTTTCTGGAGTAACGGCTCTCTGTTTAGAAGGCCCTTTAACAGTAATCTTTTTCTTCTTCTCCTGGAGAGTAACAACTGTATCTGATTTCCGCTTTTGGGTTGCAGTGATGGTAATTGCTCCCGCTACTGTCTCCCCAACTCCTGTAGGGATCGTCTCCAGATATTCATCTGGAACAGCATCATCCGGTATGTTCGAAGGCACCATAATTGGTTCTTCGGCGTCTCCATCTTTTTTCCACCGAAAACTTCATTTCATGTTGTAGTCTTTGGCGAAGGAACGAATGGTGACATAAAAATGTGCATACGAATGAAGCATTCGTAGCTCAGTTGTGCTCGTGGCAATTAACACATGAAATTTAGTACTAGTTCATCCAGCGCTGAAATACCGCCATGCCCTCGCTCCATAAATTAATTTTCCATAATTGTTGAAAGTGGTGGAGGGATTACCAACGTGAAGCTAGTCATACCCGAACTGACGAGCGAACCGATTGGGTAGATATGGTTCGAAAATGCAGTTGTCTTCAATCCTATACATTAGATGTGAGGGTCTGATGCATATTAGCCAATTAAAGACTGGTGCCATTATCTCAGTCCTCTCTCGACCTATATTGTCAAATTGCACACCAAAGCAGTCGGCTGGAACTGGTGGTCTTGTGCAATAATATAGAGTATGGATATTAAATGAATGTAGAGTATCTAATGCATGATATGTTAGATGAATGAAATAATATATATATATATATATATGATATGTATCCTCTTTACATTAATATATATATATATATATATATATATATATATATATATATATATATATATATATATATATATATATATATATATATATATATATATGGTTGAAAGCAAGCATGTAGGAATGCAATTAATGTAATATATGTAAGCAATGCAAAAATGCATGAATAAAAGAATGATATACAATGTATGCATGAAAGTATATAATGAATGCTAGATATGAATGCAAGGTATACATGTAATGATAGATATGAATGCATAAGTATACATAATGTAATACAATATATAATGATAGCATGTATGCTAATGTAGAATATATGATGCAAGCATGTATGTGTCCACTATTTTCCCTTTTCCTTACATTTTCCTTCCCTTCCCTTTCTATTTCAGTTTTCCCTCTTCTATTTTTCCATGTTGTATACAATGTATATAATGTATAGATTCATGTATTTATGTAATATGAATGAATGACATGGATGTAATAAAAATAAGTATTTGTATGCAACTTAATGATATGTGAATATAATATAATGTAGAGTATGCATATATGAAATATAATGTATGCAAGTATATAATGTATTCAAATATGTATGTATGCATCTATGTATGTATGTATAGGTGCGTGAATGAATGCAAGTATGTATATATGATATGTACGTATGCATGTATGTAATGTAAGTATGTATGTATGTATGTATGTATGTATTTCTATAAACTGAGTTAACCTATAACCTTTTACACACACACATTCATATATCCTTTGACACCGCGTATCCCATGTCACATACACCTACCTATCACTAAATCTGAGAACATTAACACATATCCTTTCACGCACATGTGAAAGTGGTGGAGGGATTACCAACGTGAAGCTAGTCATACCCGAACTGACGAGCGAACCGACTGGGTAGATATGGTTCGAAAATGCAGTTGTCTTCAATCCTATACATCAGATGTGAGGGTCTGATGCATATTAGACAATTAAAGACTGGTGCCATTATCTCAGTCCTCTCTCGACCTATATTGTCAAATTGTACACCAAAGCAGTCGGCTGGAACTGGTGGTCTTGTGCAGAAAAAATTCCACCCATGGAAGAAATTCAGAGCTGCCCGGGTATCCGTCGCTGAAGTCGCATTCCACGTGGCTTTATTAAACTTCTGGAGGAATACCTCTACATCATTTTCAGGGCCTGGTGGCAATAAGCTGCAGTTGTGGAGTAGTAGCCAGTCCATCAAATAAGTATAGGGCATCTCCACCCTAGGGAAATCTTTACGGTATGGAGCATTATTGATCAGTTCTTCACCAAATGCTCGTAAACCCGCATTTATCCGACATACCATTGCCGGTAATAGGCTGAGTTTGGCCTTGAATACCAAACGTACTGCTGGCCATAGTACGTTTTGATGAATCCTGTCAACTGTACCGGTCCCTGGTATGACCCATCTTCGCAGCCACAGGGAAAGAAAGCCCGCCAGCAAGTCTTCATTTGAGAGCTTTCGACTTCCATGCTTCAAAAAGCTCAAGGTTTCAGTCCCCGTAGGGAATTCTCCAGCCTTGGTGGTCAAATAGTTGTCCGGGGACTTATATGTGATCATCCAATTGTTTATGAAATCAGCAGGAATTATTGAACAAGGGTTGATGGTTTGAGCCTTGTTATCCTGGAATCTCTCCTTATCCTCCTTGGATATTCTATTCTTATGGTAGAATAGTTATGTTGTCCATTTATTGATGTATGCCAAATTTGATCCACTTTCATACATAGTGGTGCAGATCAAATAGTGGCACATCAGCTTTTGGTATACCTAGACTAAGAGGGTTTTTTTTGCTAATTTCTGCTAGTTCCTAGTTGGAGGGAACGTACTCTTCATATGAAACTTCCCCCATTGGTAGCTTGGAGATGAATTGCATCTCATGAAGTGCAAAACCCATTTCACCTATTGGGGTTACAAAAGTTCCTGTCGAGCTGATATACAACTCCATCAGAGCTAAGAACAGATTATTGTTTATAGGTATGCCTTGACTTGAGGAGGCTACCGCTTCAAACAATCCAATAGCTTTTAGATCTGCTTCGAAGTTCTTCATGATCCAAGAACTAAGTTGAACCCAGTTCTTATTATGAGGGGTCATCCACCCTGGAAGCCTAGGGTTGACCTGGGGATACAGTACTGAAGCATTCATAAACTTGTTTATAAACATCGGTATCTGCACTGGTTGGATCAGAGATGAGCCTTCACTGGGTGTAAATCCAGGAAATAAGCCTGAGAAAGGAACGACACTACTACTGGGAGTACTTGAGTGGTAGCCCATCTGGTTTTCATCTCTCTTGAATATGATTCTCCTCGGTCTTCCATGACTGTTGGGAGTCAGATTCCAGATCATCCGTCTCGGATGAGTAGCATGAACAAAAGAGGAAAGGGGATAATCTCTTGGCATTGTTGGGAGATACATCGTCCTTTCCCCAAATTTGAACACCCAAGACTCCTTCTTGGGGTTTGTATGAGATTTGAAGTCAATTGCATCCCCGAACATGAATGCAGGCTTCAGATAATGCTGACCATCCAGTGATGTCAAAAGTTCACCGTTCATCAGAGACAGCAACATTCTATCTCCTTGAGCAGCTATCAACTGATGTCTTTCTTGGGGATACTGCTTATCGGTTTGCGGAAACTCGACATGGGATAAATTCTCTAGATAATTTGATCCCAGAATACCAGCTGGTGAGCTAAACACCTCAGAGAGAGAGGATGGGCCCCCAAGTCCACTACAAAAGATGTTCAACAAGAAAAATCAAGTTAGTAAAGAATTTAAGTATGAACTCTATGCAAATTCAAACTCTACGCAAATGACTATACATGAGTTTTACGTGTAAAAAGTTCTCTACTTTTTAAGAGAATTTGTTTTATACAAGAGTTTTACGCAGTCTAAGAATGAAATTTTTTTTAACGTGTACTTTTTTCTGTTCAAAAGAATAAAGTTTTACGTGTGAAAAATAAAGTCTTGCGTATTTTCAGTGTTACGCTCGCACATATAATGTGAGCGTATTTTTTGTTTCACGCTTGCGTTCAAAAGAGTAAAGTTTTACATGTGAAAAATATATAGTCTTTTGACCTACGTATTACGCTCGCATATATAACGTGGGCGTATTTTCAAATTCTTCGCTCGTACATATAACGTGAGCGTATTTTCAAGGTTTACGCTGGCACGTATAACATGAGCATATTTTTGATTTCAAATTTACGCTGGCACGTATAACGTGAGCGTATTTTGTTTATTTTTTTACGCTGGCACGTATAAACGTGGGCGTATGATTAAGGGTTGGTCTTGGGTTATCATCTTCCATAAATCGATAAGGTTTCTACCTATCATGGCCGAAGCCATGTTTGGGTTGGTCTTTGCGGTTTCTTCGACTCTCTTCCCTACTGATGTTGCAGCTGTATGAACATCTTCAGATGATCTAGCCGTCGACGAAGAGGCAACTTTCTTGCCCTTGGCTGAGGCGCCGGCCTTGCTCTTGGGTGCCATTTGCTCGAAAGGATTTGGAAGATGAATGAAGAAGAGAATAAGAGAGATGAGTAAAGTTCTCTCTCTTCAACAGAAGTCCTATTTATAGGAAACTTAAGGGTGATTTGAATTCTTGAAATGGCTGTTGAGTATCCCTAACTTTACGCTGATGACTATTGGGTATCCCTAAATTTACGCTGATGACTGTTGGATATCCCAAAAATTTACGCTTCTATTCAAAGTATTTCAAATATTAGAAAAATTTGAAAACTTTGAAGGGGGTCTTGTAGAAGTGTAAATAAATTTCGAAGACCAAGTCAAGGAAGTTGAGATATTTACGCAAAGATAGTTCCATATTAGACTTTACGCAAAGGTTAAACTGGGTCAAACTCAAAGCTCTACGCAAGTCTTAAATTTAAATTTTACGCAAAGAATGAGCTGTCCATGCAGTTTACGCGAGGAATGAGCTGTCCATGCTGCATTAAATGCACAAAGATTCTGTTCTGACAGATTGGATTTTCTGACAAATGATCGCACAGAAGCCAAGAAGTTTTGTTGTTTAGCGTGCCAATGAGCTGCTTTACGCTTGAGGAACCGCTTCCACTTTATGCATAAGAGTTATTTGAGCTTTTACGCTCAAGGCTATCTTAGCTACTCTTTTTGTGCACGTAGAGTTTATTTGAGCCATTACGCTCAAGGCTATTTTTAGCCACTTTATGCAAGAAGCTTACTTTGAGCTATTTTACACTCGGACATGTTTAAATAACATTTTTTATGCACAGTTTGTCCTGATTATGTGGGAACATAGTTTTCTGATGTGTCCTTGATGCCACACTTCTCGAAAAACGTGTGTACGTGCTCTCTTTATTTTATTTGATTGTGGGACACGTGTCAACATGCGTAGAGGCTAATTTCTGTACGTGGGTGATAGTTATCCTAATAGCCTGCGTAAAGACCCAACATTGATGCTTTTTACGCATAGAAAACAAGTCTATATATAAAAAAAATTTAATAAAGAGGTACAAGTTTTTTTGGAGACCAGATAATTTCAGAGCAAAGTGATTTCTCAGAGTATTTCTCTTCAACTTTTTTTCAAGAAAAGAGTGAAGAAAAGTAGGAAAGAATTCGACTGTGCCATCAGTACGAATTGTGTCGATACCTTTCTGGTGACTTAGTTGTTCCAGTTGTTCATCTCCAAGCAGTTTTCTTCATCGTGTGGTCCAAGGAACAAAGTGATCGCTCTCAGATCAGACTTGCATAGCAATACTCTCCAGAATCTACTTGGACTTTTGTACACTTTTTCTCGTTTTCTTTCGAAAGCCTTAAGGGCATTTTGTTAAGTGAAACAGATAGACGACGTTGTCCCACTCGACATGATATGGTTGTAGGATCCCCATCTTCCGGAGCGTTGCTTGCTTCTCTTTGGCATCATGACGAGCATACAGCTCCTTGATGGCCTGCTGTATCTCGAACGACATTACGAAGCCTGTAGCCGATGGAGTAGACGAGGATGGTCCTGCTTGATTGGCAGTAGGCAACCTGCTGGATTCGTTAATGGTTGGTGGATCACGCGCAGGTGTAGAGGCAGCGGGGGCCATGCTACTATTGAGGTCGATTATGACCGAAGATAGGGTCTTCATGGTATCCGTCAGCGTATCTAACTTTGTCTCGAGGACTTCGATACTTTTGAGAGCTTCGTTGTTGTCTTCCTCATTGCCATCGACAGACCGAGTGTGAGGTTGATTTGAGAGAGCTGTGGATCCTTCACTTTCTGGCTCAGATGCCTGAATCTCGTTGTCCTGAGGATATACCATAAGATTGTGATCTTCTTTGGACTCAGTATGGTTGCTACCCCTGGTCTGGTGACTGGTTGCACCAATGGAGACATCCGTGTCGTATTGCGCCTTGTCTGATTAGAACACAGTGTTGTCGTGCATGGTAGGAGGCTGGCTAACCCCAGTTTTTAACAAGACAACCAACGCAGATTTGGAACGATTGCCTTGGAGCACACCTGCATTAGGTACCTTAGCTTTATTGTTCTCTGACCTCCTCTTCGGTTTAGCAACCGATATGGAACGAGTGCCTTGGAACACACCGAACGCAGATTTTTAACAAGGCTTAGCTCGTCTTCTCTATGGATCACCGTCTCCCTATTAAGCCTCTAGCGTGGAGTCGGCATGGAGTAGAGTCTGTAGAAGACGGAATGCCTGCTCGGCGATGGCGCTGCCGTCTGCTGACAACGGCAGTTGATGGTAATCAGGGTAGAAGAGTGTCTTGATTTAGGCATGTCTTGCACTATAGATTCTTCTTCCGCTTGTGAGGGGGTTGGATCTTCTTTCGTAGCACTCCTATTGTATATGCATGGAAGCTCATGCAAGCACGGTCAGAGCGCGTCTAGCGAGGGAGCCTCCTGTCGCTCCTGCGGGAACGCTACTCGGGTGGCTCCCTCTCCGTGGGACGTACACCCTGGCTTGGCTTACGCACAGGAGTACCATAATGGAAGGGAGATTCGACTGGTTGAGGCATCGGAGCGCGGGGGCCAGTCTTGTATAGCTTTTCGTTGGATGTGCGTGTTACTGTCAACACGGGCCTCTAGTCTACCGCTGGTGTCTCACGCTTATTGTACAAAGAATGAGCCACCTGGGATCTCTTCATACTACCTCCAGCGGGCGAGTAGTATTCAGAGTCCGCCGAAGGTTTACCTAAAGGGAAAGAGATTCTGTCGAAGATAGATCTCCTTACCAGTAATACTCCCGTCGTGAGGGGTTGGACCGGTGTGCGCTAACTTGGGCATTGTTCCTTCGTCAGATCAACCATGGAACCATAATCTTCCTCGTCGTGCTTTCCTGTGATGGGAATCAGACGAGAGGATAAGGCTGTAGCAGCCGAGATGTTCTCTGTGGCCTTGACGTTGAGGGGGTCCTGAGACGCAGTTCCTGCCATCGTGTTGCTGGCTGCAGCCGTCTTAGGCCTCCAGACACGTCGAGACTTCCTCAGTTGTACGAACCGCTTTGAAGTCTTCGACTTTTCATCATAGATGAGATTTTCAAAATCTTGCTGGTCGAATCGTACGACCAGCATGTCTTGAGAATCTCCCTGCAAGTTGTTATCAGATTGCGTCACCGCCTTCTCGTTGGAGGAGAAGGTATTCCCAGCAGAGTCGCCATTTTGTTCGACGTGACAAAAGGTTGAACAAACGTTTTGCATTATTGAATGTATAACGTATCTGTGTACAAAGAAGGAAGTCATAAACTGGATATTCTAAGTATAGGAAGAAGAGGTTTCTGGGAAAGTGTGACGATGGAGATCGAGCACTACAGCTGCTCCTTTACTCCGTTGACGATCTGCCGACGAATCAACCTTGCTATGGATCTCTGGCACCTTTGATGGGACTCTGGGGTCACCGATAAAGAGGCTGTCTGGATGAGAAGATCCCTTGATGATGGTTGCTTGGTTGGTTCTTTGGTTGATAGGTGGATGAGGGTGGTCGACTCTTCGTGGATCTAGATTGCTGCTCCTTTGAAGATTGTCGATTGTCAATGTTCCCTCTCTCTTTTCTTCTTTTTTTGTGGAAGAAGAACTCCTTCTATTTATAGAGAACCGAGCACATATGCGATGTGCATTAGGGTTCCTGAGATATGAAAGAATTTGTCGTCATTGCAGGGTGCGGGCTTCTGCGGTGCTGACACGTGGCAGACATCGAGATTCCACTTAAACGAGATCTATGGTGGTTATAAACATAACCGAAGGAGGTGACACGTAGCACGTGTCGATTTGCTTGCTCAGATACAGCCGAGTAAATCTTGGGATTTCATCCTAGATTTGGTGTCTAATTGATCCTCATCTAAGATTTAAATCCACTACAACAAAAAAACCCTTTTAATGACGGCTAAAAAGCGTCATTAATGACGAACCATGACGCTTTTTTTTTCCACAACAACCGTTATGAAAACGTGTGTTATAAATGTTTTTTAAAAGCGTCATAAAATAACCGTCATGAATAGTTTCTATAAAAGCGTTATGAATAGTTAATATATAGTGCACAATTCAGAATAATTTTAAAACGTCATGAATAGATAACATGTATAGGCTCAATGCAGCACATTTATAACACTTTATACTATTCAAATTAGCATATCCAAATCAGTCCATATAATTGTCAGGCCTAAAAATTAAATTAACATTATATATCACCATCTTTATTATATTTCTCAAAATAGAGTACATATCAACATCTTCATTACATTTTCAAAATAGAATATCCAAATACATATATACATTTACAACTACCAAAAAACCTGCACCCAGAGCTCTGTTGGACTACCAGGGACAAAAGGTCCTCCAACTGCTAAAATCTTTATGGAAAAAAGCAGTATCCTCGTTTGTTTGAATTTAATGTCTCTTGCAATTGATTGGTCCACATATGAAAGAAGGAAAGCAGAAAAAAAAACAAAAAAAAGATTACATTGGAAGCATGAATAAACTTGACAGTACATTCTCTTAAATCAACAGGACAATATACTACATAAGTACCCGACTCAACTACTTCACTTGGCCAGAGTAACATTACCTTGAAACTTTACTTGGCCTTCCAAACAGATCAAGCAATCAAACTCTACAAGAGAAAAAAAGAAGCTGAGCAGCCAGCATCAAACTTCTCAAGCAGCACCAACATGTAACTTATAGTTAGGGATAACAGTACCTAGGAAACTCCCCAACCAATGAGCCATCCAGACCGGTCAAGAACACAAAAATATTACCTCACAATTGGATAAAGGAGAGTTACTCCAGAGCAGGCAACTAAAGATTACTACAAAATGTACTCGTATTCTTATTTTGAATATCACATTTTACCTTACAAAGTTGAGCCTCATTTCTCCAATCTTTCTAAAATATGTTGAGCAAAAAATTACAGTTTATTGTCAAACACATAAATTGCATCATAATTCTCAAAAGAAAAATAACAAACTGATACAATATAGGTCATAAAGAATTAAAGATGCACAAAGAATCAAGTCAAAATTGAAGAAAGACTAGTCTACCTATATAAGATTGAAATATGCAAGTGCAGATTTGCCTATCTAGGACATGTCGAAATTGAAGAAAAACAACAAATTGAAGAAAGACTAGTCTAGCTATATAACATGGGCACGCCTTCTGGACTGTCCTTAATGAGTATCACAATAATTGTGAGCCATGTAAACAGTAGACTCATACCATTGATAACAATCTGCATTTCTTGAACACATAAATCCAAAGTTTAGAAGATTTGAACCCTACCCAATCAAAATATCACAGAAATGCCTACTAGTTATCCAGAACTTGTTAGTTGCAGTTCAACACAATTGGCTTTTCTATTTCTATACATTTAGTAACACTGCTCACAATCTAAATTCTTTAAAAAGAAAAAAATAGAACAACAACAAAGCCTGTATTCCAAATCATTTTAGAGAACATGTGAATCTAAAATCATCAGGTCAGGATACTTCTGGGTCATAAAATGTGAAATATTTACTAGCTGTCATAAACAGTTTTACTTCAAAAGATATATGCACAGATAGACACAAGACCAAAACATTTATGATTTGTGTTTTTCCAGGCATTACACGCCTACATCAGGAAAAATGTGTATATTTATGAAATCAACATAATTGTTTCACTGAAATAATTTACTCCCTCCACGCCTGGATTGTTCAGGTGTATAGCCACTAGTATAGCTACAGCTTAACAAGCACACTCAGTTAATCCGGCACTAATAGATCTACAAATCCAATAACAAATTTGTCAAATAATTTGCACAGAACCATAAAATATTAAGTGGACAACAAAGTCTAATGGTATTAAGATGTAGTAATATACTCAATAAACAATCTTCAGATATTCAGTCCTAGATTAAACTCATTATCAGACATCTCCAATAAATCAGTAGTTTTCACCTCGGAAGAGACAAAGATGAGCTTCCTCATAGGACACATCCTTAAATGAAATATTTTGTACCTGATGATTGTGATACTACTGGAAGAGGGTAGGGCAGAATCAAGCTTTCAGTAAAATATAACCGTCAATAATTTCTTGTAAATTAAACATAAAAGGAACTTCCTTATCCACCAGCCAGCAAACTTAATTCAGTTCAATACGAGTAACAAAATATGGTGGCAAAAACCATCCACCATGGATGAAACAAACTTTTATATTGGGGCACATAATCCTTAAGAAGGCCACTCACTAATCAACAACATTAATATTAAGAAGTGGTTTAAACTTTAAACAACTACATGCCCAACATAACTTACGATCAGGAAGACTGAACCTGGATAGGAGAACTGATTGTAGAAATAGTGTTATACCTCTATCGACGTCAAGGGACTCGCCCCCGTCGAGCTCCATGATGCGGTGGACGGTGCGCATGTACTTGGAGTCGGGCTGGTCGGGGGAGTCGCGGAAGTGGCGGAGGATCGCGGCGTTGACGTCCTAGACGCTGATGTTGGTGCCCCAGACGAAGACGGAAACAGAGTCGTCGGCGGAGGGGTCGGTGGCGGGGTCGGGACCGTCGGCATCGGAGGAGAAGGACATGGGGGTAGCGGGAGTGGCGGGGGGTTGTGGGGGTCTGGGGTGTGGCGGGAAGGGGTCCGGTCGGCAGAGGATGGGGAGGGGGTCGGCTGGTGGGAGTGGCGGCGGCGGCCGTACATCGCTTCGCCTGCCCTGTGCCGAAGGTTCAGCAGATCGGGTTGGGGGAGAATCTAGGGTTTGGTGGGGATGGGGGGAAATTTAGGGTTCCAGATCGAGATCGGAGGAGGAAACTAAGCGGAGGACGACGATGTGGAGGATTGCAAGAAGGAGGAGGAGAAGCTTAGGGTTTGGTGAGAGGAGGGAAGAGGATAAGAAGGGGGGTGGAGCTGAGAGGGAAGGAGAAGGGATTTGGAGAGGGGATGAGAAGGGGGCGGAGGCTTGAGCTTCCAAATATCGGGTTGGTGGAAAGAATTTTACAGAAAACTTAATTACAAGTTTGTCACCGCTCTAAAATATTAATAACGTTTTGTTTTATAAACGTTATAAAAAGCCCAAAATTAGCCAAAACCGTCATAGAAAAAAGGTATTTCGAACTTTGATAACGCTTCTTTATCAGCCGTCATGAAATCCACTTATCAAGCGTCATTAAAGGGTCTTTTTGTTGTAGTGATCAATCTGATATGATATCAATCATGATTTAATCCCAATCTTCTCTGCAAGAGGTGGTTTAAACAAACCAATTGGGGTGGACCTATGCTTCTTGTGCCTCTGGTGAGGACTAAGTGCTGCTATGCTTCTGGGGCGATTAGTAGATCGTGCTTTTGGAGACGACGTGACCTCTGTGCTTTCAGGCGACGAGTAGACTTGGCTTCGAATGACGACGAGACTTATGTGCATATAGAGCAACTTATGAAGCTGTGTTTCCGGCTACCGGAGTCACTATGCTGTTGGCGACAAGTAGGCTTGTGCTTTAGGTTGACGAGGTTACTGTGCATTTGGAGCGACAGGTTGACTTGCATTGGTTGCGATGGGAGTTCCCAAGTCCCTTGTAGAAAAATGACATAAGCTTCTGATCCAGAGCAGATAACTGCGTCGTAGGAATGGAGAGGGTGTAAGCATATCACAATCCTGCGCTTCATACGAACGCAGGTAAGTAGTTGCACCTCTGAACAGAGAAGGCGCTGGCTGCGAAGGGAAGGGTATGACACCCTTGCGTGTCTGAGATTCGCGCAGGCAGGTAGCTGCGCTTTTGGAGTAAAGACATGCTTCTGAAATAAAAGAAGGGGAGGCGGGCCTACCACCATCTTATTTCTGAGGTTGGCACAGGCAGGTGGCTGCGCCTTTGGCTTGAAGGCTCTGGCTTCTTCAAAGTGCTGCTTTACTGATATGCTTCTGAGAGGCAACGCCCACAAAAAAATCAGAACATGCTTCGGTGGAGGTCAATCTTCCAGCGTGTGTATCGAGAAGAAGGAATGTTGCGGTTCGATAAAGACTGCATCCCTTGTAGATCCCTCTAGGCTTCTGTCGAATCTGTACTAGATCCTTTGTAGAAGAACATAATTAGTCCCTCATGTATAGTCCTGATGTGTCTGTACTAGACTTTGGTATACATAACAATAAAGGGACTTCTCTCCATATCATCTATTTTGTCTTTTTAGCATTGAGCCTCAGTCTTTTGCATCTTCTGCGCTTTAGCGAAGGGATGTCTTCAGCTGAGATTTTTTATGCATCTACAGTATCATTTCTTTTCGTCTAGGGAACTACCTTGGTAACCCAACGGTTCCAAGCCTTTCTATTCTTCCCGAAACCACATCATCATATACCACAAGATACATCACAACAATAATATATTTTACATCTATAACATAATTCTATTATTCTCCATGTGCTAACATATTAGAATAATACGAAAATCTATGTGAAATGATAGCAGTACAAACTTTCATGTAACTAGCAGTAGTACAAAATCTACATCTACTACAACAAGTTAATATTCCATGTTCTATACAATAAATTAACAAAAATGAGATTACCCTCTTATATATCTTGGTTCTTTTCTTTTATTAGCCTATAACAAAACTTATAGCATAACAACTAAGCATGCAATATTTCATTTTATTTAGTTTGAGGGTAAAGAAGCAAAGGGTCATCGAAACCACCCACCTAAAGAAATATTGATATGTCTCGAGCGAGCAAATCTTTGAAACATCCTCTGCATAAATCCAAGTCCAAACTGCCCTTCAGCCAACAAACCATCCCAATGCACCATGTGGAGTGGGACAAAACAGAATACACCACTCAGAAGTAGTTTTGTCCTAGAAACTTACACGAACAAACTGCTCCAACCGCACCAACTGACCACTGAAGAACACCTTACTCAAACTCCTATGTCGTCTTCACGACAAAATCACCATCCAAGCATACGCATCAAAGATCCAAAATAATCAAACGCACCTTCCATATCTAATCAACACTTGCACCAATTCTTTTGCACACAACAAACACATCTATAGCAATTCTCTTCACTCAAGCCAATGTCAACTCTTCTAATCTGTAGCTGCACCAAAAATAAAAATATATAAGAACTCAATAAACCCATGAAGCTTCTTTCTTCCCATTTAACTTGAACACACCATGTATACCTTCAGAGGTCGATCAAACACAACTTCCATCATTCCTCGATCAATTTACGCCTACTCACGCCTTAGTCAAATCTATCGAACAACTTGCACCCAAAACTTGATCTAAGCATTTCCAATACTTCTCCAACATCTCTGTCTCAACAATAGTGTACCTCATGCAGAACCACTTTTAAACTCACTGGGCAAGCGAACACTTATAGCACCAAGGAACCCATTGATAACTAAGATAATTGTCCATGCATTATACCTTATTCTATTCTGAATCAAAAGGAACATAACCAAAAACAATTATATCCAATTTCCATCAATCTATCACATTGCAATTCATCCGTCAATACCCATCTAATATCAAATACACTC
Organism: Iris pallida; assembly: GCA_029216955.1. Taxonomy (NCBI): domain Eukaryota; kingdom Viridiplantae; phylum Streptophyta; class Magnoliopsida; order Asparagales; family Iridaceae; genus Iris; species Iris pallida. The sequence continues at coordinate 21,224,172 of JANAVB010011397.1, read as the reverse complement.
AAGGCCAAATCCAGCCAATATCTCAATCCAAATCTCATTTCTTCTTAAACTAATCCCAAGACATCAAATTCGATTACCATCCAATCTTCCAAACTTGATTGCACCAAGGTCACAATCACGATCATATATCAATGCCCAATTCTAGCTAAGTCCCACTACCTCAAAATTTACTATTGAATCGATCCACGTTCTATCTTCCGAGAATTTCTCAAACCAAGAAAATAAATAATCAAATCCAAGTCACTTACTATCAATATCTGTTAACATCATCCAATTTCAACCAAGTATAAATTTGTCATTCAATTTTCCCAAGTGTCGATCTTAGTTCATCTTAGCTAACAACCATATCAAAACATGCATCCATATCATCCATCAACTTTTGTGTAAATAACATAAAATCTTGACCCATCAAAAATCCAATCCATTCCATTAGCCAACAACTAAATCTTTCCAACCAATTCCTTATGCTGATGCAATCACAAATCCAAATATTCCAGCCTATGTACCTCATAATATTACCTCAAGAAAGATCAATCAAAATCAAATCCAAGGATCACACTACTATCAATCACTTCCAAATTATAATTTTGAATCATAATCCAACTATCAAGAAAATCTTATCCATCACCTCCTCTTTGAGTATCATCAACTAATATAATCCAAAATTAATAATTAAATTAACCTAATTAATTCCATAAACCATCTCTTTCTTCTAACCATAAGCAACCAATCTATTTTCTTAAGAACCAATATCAAAACTGAATCTTATCCCTCAATCGCGCTATCCCAGCTCTATCCTAACACAATCTACCCAAACAACTCTTCTTAAGGTAAATTCTACTCATTATATTGCTCAACATCTGAAAGTCTGTGTAGAGGCATGGGTCATGTACCCCAGAAAGAGACGTCACCCCACGCCTCACCTAGGCGTTGATCATCCCATGCCTCATCAAAGCAGATGATGATCATGCCTCACCTAGGCTTCATGTCACCCATGCCCTCGAACCTTGGGCAGAATGCCTCGATCTCAGTGCAAAGACGGCCAAGGCACGGTGCCCAAAGAGTCATACTGAGCTATGCCACCCATGCCCACTTTCTACCCGTTCATCACTTATACAGGCGTGCCCGAACTATTGCATCCCTATCTACGCCTCTCAAATTGCACTCCCCGATATTGCATTTAATGAGCTTAACTCCTCTCAAGTCTTGTAATCGACGCTTCGATTCTCGTGCAGAGAATGAATATAGAAGTCAAGGTTCATTCTCCTTAGAAATAGTGCAGACATGCGCATACTACCTGATAAAACTCAAGCGTGTGTCGCCCTAAGTCCCCCCCAAGCACGTGTGCTTCTACCCCCCCCTCCCCCCCCCCGCTGCCTATTGTAAACCCACAGACCCAATTTTATTTCTTTAGGAAAAACATTTGAGAGCCTTTATATACTATTATGAGAATAATAAATTACTTAGCATTAAAAGGTGGGTTTTGTAAAAATCAGATTGTTAGAGGTAATTTCTATCTCCTTCCCACTGCAAAAGCAGTCGAACAAGGAGCCAGGAAGCAGTCGATCACTATCCCCGGCACAAAGAGGTAATTTCCAATCTCCTAACCTGTTAATTGCTGTCAGTAATAAGAAAACAGATTGGTGTTCGATTTAATGTCTAAAAGAGAATTCCTGAGCGAGTATGAGATACATGGATATATGTATAACTGTGTACGTTGGGTTCCTTAGAGTATCAAGAATACAAGGGGACCATGTTTGCATATGAGTTAAGAGATAATATGGTATCAGGATATCGAGTGGTATCAGTCCTAATATAGGTAGCCGAATTGGCAAGTGAATTAGCAAGTTAGGCTGCCTATCCTTCCAATCAAGAAACTCCATTAATATTGTTCGGGGAATCTATGAAGGTATCATGTGGGAACCTATATTAGTATCATGTAGACATAGGGGGTATTGGTATCCGTTGTATACGTATGTATCCCAATCAAAATTTAGGAATGTTGCCACCAGGGAAAAATCAAATAGGGATGCAACCATGGACATGTGTAGGTTCAAACTACCTATTAGCCTTCAAAATAACAGGGAACTAGTGCTCGGATGCTGAATTACGTTAAGTGTCTCGAGCACAGAACAGGGGATACCATCGGGTAACACATAGTGTGTCAGTATATTTGTCTACATATGGCGTATCAGTTTAGTGAACAAGAGTTATAGTGGTAGTAGTTGATGTATCAGTTTACATACCATATATATCAGTCTACATGTCATACATCGGCTGCATATGAAGTCTCAATTGGGGGTTGTGTCAAATAATATCCATCTAAATCCTAAAACGTGGGCTTGGATATGATGTACATGCAATGCTTGTTAGGAGTTAGGCAAAGTGTTGAGGTAGGAGAGTACAACAACAGCCCAGATATATACAAATCCAAGAATCAGAGATGGGATCTATAAATAGGGTCCATATAGACCAGTGTATCATTATGGGTACCCTTCGAGAACCTAAGACAACAGCAACAAGTCCATGGCAAGTAGGATACTGCAGCAGGCTTGGCTATGCTATGTAGGTGTACACTAAGAAGATTAGAGTAGGAGAAATTGTATCCTATGAACATGTTACTACAATATTAATGGGGGAAGGGTTGTGCAGACCTGAAATAGAGTAAGGTCAAGAGTTGGGGGTGGTATTGGATAATAGGGTACATGAGAGACTACTGGGCAACTCGGTAGGTGGTCCAAACTTGGGTGTGTAGCAAATGTCCAGAGGGAAATTGTGTGGACAGTAGAGATGTATCCAATTGGATACATGAACATCAGGAATTAGGAAACCAGATATCCGCGTAGGTATCACAAAAAGAAAAGGAGATGATGGGTCCTATATTGATTTAAAACTTGTAGTCCCGTATAAGGGTGCCATAAGCAATCATACATATGGGGGCATGGCCAGTTGAGTATCCAAGAGGATTTTAGATGTTAGATTAGACAATGAGGTACCCTAGGGACTAGTAGCATAGGCGGTTGTATGTGCATAGGGACTTAAAGTTGCACCAGATCGGTTGAGGCATGCATATGGGTACAAGTCGTTATCTATAATAGAAAAAACAACATGTTGACTGATAGGGGATTGGGTATTGAACCAATAGACAAGTATCTTGATAGGGTTAGGATAGCTACAGGTTATCATATCCTCATGAAGGCAGTTGTGTCTATGCTAGTCTTATATATGGAGACGAAGGTATATAATTGGGAAGTAGGTTGATGCAACCATCTGTGTATCTGATAGTAGGAGGGATAGGTACATAGTAGTGACCAGTTGGTAACAAGAGGAGACACAAAGCTTAAGTATTGGTACTTGATGGGTATAACGGCCATATGTTATAGTGATGCAGGCAACATCTACTATATAAGGGATAACATTAGCAAGCACAAGTAGTGCTATAATAGTAAATTAGTCCATAACAGTTGCCCTAATAAACAAACTGGTTTCAAGGAACATAGGGTAGCAGGATAAGTACCCTACTAGGAGACTAGTGAGATATAGATACAATGGTAAGAAATTAGAGACTAATATATAAAGATATATTGAGATTGTTTCCAAACTCATTTATTAATCCCTTATAAATTCATTAAATAGGTTACTTGGACACAGATTTGGTGTTAGACATGTATCATCAGCTCAGGACTACAGGCAAGTACATATACTGATTATTTTTTATTCCAAATAGTTTTTTTCCACTTAATGCTATACATATGATTCTCTTGTTTTGTTGACACGCTCGTTACACAGGGATTAGTATCATGGATCCTTATCTATTATATTTCTTGACTAACATTTACATCGTGGTAATGACCTGTTGTATCCACGAGTATTAGTCAGGCAAAGAAATATCTTAGTAGATGTGTGAACTACCCTTTCTATCCCATTGGTCTTATCATGAATGATAGAAGCCGTACATGACACGTGCGGTTGGTCGAATTTACCCCTTAGTCGCTGACATGTCGAACTCAAAATTTCAATACACATAGATAGTTTTTGCTTCACTTGTTCATCCTGTTTTCTTCATCACATATCCAGTCATATAGTTACTTGTCTCTTTCCTAATATACCATGATACCAGTTTTACTTACTAGTTTATTTTCACATATGTTATTTCTATGTTTTGCAAATTCTATTATGTTTTGAATAGCCTGTCATATGTGTTCTTGTTCCAATCCTAACTGGATAAACTATTTTTAGGTGATGAGTTGAGGATTTTTGTACCATTTAATATGAACAGACTTCATACCCTGACCTTGGTATATTGGAGGATCTGGATGCAACCTTAGAAGAGTTACCATCTGCAAATGATAGTTAGTTAGATGATATTAATATTGGCCGAATTTATCTCCGGGAACCTTTAGTTGCTTATTTATTTCATTTGAGGATTTTGTGAGTTGAGGAGTGGATTTGTCATTATTATTATTTGACTCTTCATTGAGTTTATTCAGTTTATTTTCCTATCTATTCACTTTAGCTATGGTCAATTATATTCAAGTTTGCTTTTGATTTATCTATGGATTTGGAAGCATTATAAAATATATAAACTGCGTGGTTGTGTTTGATAACTATGGCGATTTTAGACAACGTTCTTCCGCCAACATTGTGGCGTAGGCTAGATGTACCCATGACTCATGCCCAAGATCAGCGTGCGGATCGTGACACATTTAATGGTGGCCCATGCAGGTCTATTTTGCAAAAGATTATGAACTCGTGGTAGTACTTAAGTTAGTCGTACTATTGCGAGCCTCCAAATAAGGTTAGACTTTAAGGACCTCTTCCACATGTTGATACATTATTGATCTCTACATTTGAATTCAAATTACTCCTTGATTTGCATCATATTTGAATCTTTCTACTGTCTAATAAATTCCCTTATTTGAAGTCAATGGATTCTCAAGACAGGAACACCGTTCCGCTGAACACCCCACCAACTGCAGGCAAATCTTCCACAGATAGGACCCCCACTGACATATGGAGGCTAGCTTACTCATTTGGGTGACCCGTCATAGCCGTAGACCTTGAGGTTCTGCAGAGATGACATTCCACCACCCCCGTAGTTTCCTCCGCAGACTCCACCTCCAGCACCTGTTCTGCCTCTACTATCTGTTTTACCCCCAGCACCTGTACTGGACAATGCTAAGTTTTTTGGGATCTTTTAGCAACTCATAAATTCTCAAACGGAGCAGGACAACATCTTCCACGACAGCTTGAGAGAGGCTCTTCAGACTAGAGATGCTCTCCGACCATGCCATCGAACTTCTAAGGACTTCATAAACCTCAGGCCCATGGAATTCTGTGGGGCAGAAGGGATTCTCTATGCTGATGAGTGGCTAAAGAACGTGGAGTGGTTTCTTCGGATGGCTCGAGTTCCTGAAGATCTGAAGATAGATGACGTAAGCATGCAGCTTTTCGACATTGCCCAGACGTGGTATAGAGATGAGCCCTAACTTTCTGCACCAAATATGACGTAGGCAGAGTTCAAGGAGTTGTTCAGGAAGAAGTTCTATCCTGACATAGCTCGAGAGGCATTAGAGAGTCAGTTCAAGAATCTAGAGTAGGGATACCTCACCGTCGATGAGTACACCTCAGAGTTTTCTTGCCTCAACCGTTTCGCAAAGGGCATGGTCAACACCCCTGAAAGCAAACCATGAAGATTCAATAAAGGATTATCTCACGAGATTCGCATAGCCATCGCCACCAGTCGAGCAACTACCTACGAGGAGATCTTAAAGGTCGCACAAACTGTAGATAAAAAACTAGAACGTAGGCCGAAGAGGGACCGAGATGCGTACGGAGGAGGTAGGAGCCAATTGGGACCATCGAAACATCCTAACGTTCTAGAGAAGACCTCAGCGTAGCAGTATCACCCGCAACCTCATTTCCAGTAGCAGTTCCAGCCTTCTGGTAGAGCTCCAGAATACTAGCAGCACCATCCTCCGGCTAAAGCTCCTACTTCACAGCAGATTCAGCAGAGACAGCCAGCTCCATCCAGCACCTATTAGAGGAAGCCGGGGCATATATGGGAGGTATGAAGGAGATGACTTGGAGTATATTTATTCTATAGTTTGAGTGCACACCAGATAAGAGAGTGTCCTGCAGCGCAAATTCGTACAGCTCAGGGGACAGCTCCTGTCCCGAGAGCACCGACGAGGCCTGTGATAGCCCAACAGTAGAGAGGGCCCTGCCCAAACAACAACATCGCTTCATCAAGCACCAACAGCGGGCCAAGGCTTTTGCCATGGCGATCGAGGAGGCAGAAGCATCTACTGTCGTGATAGTAGGTTCCATTCTTCTCGAAACCTTTCCAGCTATTTCTTTGTTTGATTCTGGTGCCAATCATAGCTTTGTATATGTTGCCTTTGTTTTTAGACATAGTATTGTATCTGAGCCCTCGGATTGTAACTACAAAATCTCGACTAGTGGAGGCATTATCCTAGTCAATGATATTTTCGTCGAACATCGTATTACTTTAGGAGGCCAGGAATTATGCGCCAATTTACTCGTAATGCCACTCTTGAGCTTTGACATAGTTCTCGGGATGGATTGGTTGAGTAAACACCATGCCAGTATTGATTGTCACTGCGGATGTGTCATATTTAGTCCGCCTGGAGAGACTGTAATCGAGTTAGCTAGAAAAGCAGTTGGGCACGGCAGCGAGGCTATTTGTGGAGCCATGGTAGAGGAGAAAGAGATAACGCATCCTATCATCGTAGAGTTTCTTGATGTATTTCCCGAAGAGTTGCCCAGACTACCACCCAATAGAGACGTCAAGTTCTCTATTAATCTTGTGCCATGCTCGGAGCCAGTTTCACAGCGAGTATACAGGATCAATAACAAGAAGGCGGTGGAATTAAAGAAGCAGATTGACGAGCTGCTAGAAAAAGGATTTATTAGATGACCTTTTCGATCAATTGAGCATTGTACAGGTATTTTTCAAGATTGACTTGAGATCGGGGTAGCACTAAGTGAAAGTGAAGAAGGAGGATATTGAGAAGATGGCTTCCAGACCAAGTACGACCAGTATGAGTTCCTGGTGATGTCGTTCGGGTTGACTAATGCCCCGAAAGTCTTCATGAACTTGATGAACATGGTATTTTACCCATAGCTTGACCAGTTCATCATGGTGTTCATCGACTACATCCTCATCTATTCGAAGCCACCGGAGGAGCATGAGAAGCATTTAAGAATCATGCTGGAGACACTCAAGAAGGAGAAGCTCTACGAAAAACTCTCAAATTACGAGTTTTTCATAGACAAGATGGAATTCCGTTGACATGTGCTGACAGGAGACTGTATATCCATAGAACCAAAGAAGATTGCTGCCACTGAGTCTTGGACTACTCCAAATACTGTGGAAGAGATCCGAAGCTTCCTAGGATTGGCGGGGTACTACAGGAAGTTCGTGCATGACTTTTCTTAGATCGTAGAGCCGATGACTAGGCTCACACGGAAGAACGTAGCTTTTGTATGGACATAGGACTGTCGGGCTGCGTTAGACGAGTTAAAGAGGAGGTTGATGACAGCCCCAGTGTTGACATTGTCGTCAGGATCCGGTAGTTTTTCTGTCTACAACGATGCTTCGGGGAAAGGCTTAGGGTGCATTCTAGATCAGAAAAAGAAAGTGGTAGCGTATGCATCCAAACAACTGCGACCACATGAAAAAACTACCCTACCCACGATCGAGAGTTGGTAGCGGTAATTATCACCCTAAAGTTATGGAAAGAGAGTGTGTAGATATTTACTGACCACAAAAGCTTGAAGTACGCTTTCACACAGAAGGAGCTGAATATGAGGCAACGTATATGGTTTTTATTGATGAAGGATTTCAACATCGCATTGTAGTATCATCCGGGGAAGGCCAATGTAGTTGTAGATGGCTTGAGATGGTATCCAGTAGCGATATTTTTTATGACGGACCATCATCTGTTAGAAGATTTGGAGAGTTTGGGCATTGAGATCTTCATTCTGGTAGTTGAGATACAGATGATGGATATACAAATCCAGTCCGGACTGATGGACAGGATTCGAGAGGCGCAACACCAGGACGAGCATCTGAGGAGTATCATAGCTCAAGCACGGGCTAGATTGTTAGAAGACTTTACCATTGTAGAGGATGGTTCGTTGAGGCATGGGACGAGATTATATATACCCAGCGGAGAGATACGAGAGGAGGTTATGTAGGAGATGCACCATTCTCAGTATTCCTTACATCCAGGAGCTAACAAGATGTACAAGGATATCTGAGAGCCCACGCGTGGTGGTATGGTATAAAGCGAGAGGTGGCATGCTTCATTTCTAGATGCCTTGTCTATCAGCAGATCAAAGCCGAGAGACAAAGACCAGGGGGATTGCATCAGCCATTGCCGATTCCCGAGTGGAAGTGGAAACATATCACCATGGGTTTTGTTTTTGGTCTTCCACGCTCGCCAGAAGGGAAGAATGCAATTCGGTCTTCCAGTGAGTATCATCTCCGACCGTGATAGCAGATTCACATCCCATTTTTGGAGGAGTCTGCAGGCTGGCTTGGGTACTCAACTCAAGTTTAGCAGTGCATACCACCCTCAGACGGATGGACAGTCAGAGAGGACCATTTAGAGACTTGAGGATATGTTACGGATATGTGTGCTAGATTTTGGTGGCTCATGGGAGGACCATCATCACCTAGTGGAGTTCTCCTATAACAATAGCTACCAGGCTAGTATCGAGATGTCCCCTTTCAAAGATTTGTATGGTCGGAGATGTCGTACGACAGTATCTTGGAACGACGTGGGCGAGAGAGCACTATTGGCCCCTGAGATGGCAGTGAACGATACAAAGAAAGTGAAGTAGATTAGAGAGCGACTTTACGTAGCTCAGGACAGACAGAAATACTGGACCGATAGTCACCGAAGACCGTGAGAGTTTGAGGTATAGCTTTTCTTAGTTTTAAGATTGTTAATGTTGGTAGGAATAGGTAATAACACTATATTTAAATCTAGGTTGGCGATTTGGTGTTCTTAAAGATATCTCCGACACGTGGCATGATGCATTTCGGAGGAGACAAGAAGCTCGGTCCGAGATTCATCGGACCTTTCGACATTCTTAAGAAGATTGGAGAGGTGGCATACCGACTGGCATTACCACCTGCATTGGAGGGAGTGCACAACGTGTTCCACGTGTCATAGCTTAGACGGTACATGGCAGACTCCAGTCATGTGTTAGACTACTCAGAGATCGAGGTGGAACCGAGCCTTAGTTACCAGGAGCAACCCATAGAGAACTTGGATCACAGAGAGAAGGTACTACGCAACCAAACGATTTTGTTGGTGCGTGTTGCTTTGAGACATCACTCTCCGGGCGAATCCACATGGGAGGTAGAGGACGAGATGCGCGAGTGCTGCCCCTCTCTTTTCGAGCCATGAGATATAATTCTATCTTGTGTCTACCTTTAAATTTTGAGAACAAAATATTTCTAAGGATGGTAGATTTGTAAACCCTCGGACCCAATTTTATTTCTTTAGGAAAACTTTTGAGAGTCTATATATACTATTATGTGAATAATAAATTACTTAGCATTAAAATGTGGGCTTTATAAAAATTAGATTGTTAAAGGGGTTTGGTAGAAGATATTCAAATTCAAATTTTTCCTAAATAGCCGATCCCCTTAGTAAGCTCTGTTCGAATGAACATATTCAAAATAGAAGATTTTCTCCAAATCCATAACCTGATCAAAGATTAATCCAAATATGAATTTAAATCAAATTCCTCTCTCTAATCTCCCTACGATCAAATCCAAACCCTATGCATATATATAGATGTAGTGGCAGCCGACTCTTCTCCTCTATGAACCATAATTTCCCATCTTCTTTCCACTGCAAGAGCAGTTGAGCAAGGGGCTAGAAAGCAGTCCATCACTATCTCGAGACAGAGAGGTAATTTCTTATCTCCTAACATGTTAATTGCTGTCAGTAATAAGAAAATAGATCGGTGTTCGATTTAATGTCTAAAAGAGACTAATAGGAGCGAGTAGGAGAGACAGGGATATATATAACTGTATATGTTGGGTTCCTTGGAGTATTAGGGATACAAGGGGACAGTGTATGCATATGTGTTAAGAGATAATATGGTATCAGGATATCGAGTGGTATCAGTCCTAATATAGGTAACCCGATTAGCAAATGAAATAGCAAGTTAGGGTGCCTATCATTCTAGTCAAGAAACTCCATTAATGCTATTAGGGGAATCTATATAGGTATCATGTGTGTACCTATATTAGTATCAGGTAGACATAGGGGGTATGGGTAACCGTTGTACGCGTATGTATCCCAAGCAAGATTTAGGAATGTTGCCACCAGGGGAAAATCAAATAGGGATACAACCATGGACCTGTGTAGGTTCTAACTACCTATTAGCCTTTAAGAGAATAGGGAACTAGTGCTCGGATACAAATTTACATTAAGTGCCTCGAGCACAGAATAGGTGATACCATCGGGTAATACATAGTGTGTCAGTGTATCAGTCTACATTTGGCATATCAGTTTAGTGAACAAGAGCTATAGTGGTAGTGGTTGATGTATCAGTTTACATACCATATATCAGTCTATATGTCATGCATCAGCTACATATGAATTATCAATTGGGGGTTGTGTTAAATGATATCCATCTAAATCCTAAAACGTGGGCTTGGATATGATGTGCAGGCAATGCTTGTTAGGAGTTAGGCAAAGTTTTGAGGTATAAGAGTACAACAACAGCCCAGATATATACAAATCCAAGAATCAGAGATGGGATCTAGAAATTGGGTCCACATAGACTAGTGTATCATTGTGGGTGCCCTTCGAGAACCTAGGACAATAGCAGCAAGTCCATGGCAAGTAGGATACTGCAACAGGCTTGGCTATGCTATGTAGGTGTGCACTAAGAAGGTTAGAGTAGGAGAAATTGTATCCTATGAACAGGTTACTACAGTATTAATGGGGGAAAGGGGTTGTGTAGACCTGAAATAGAGTATGTTCAAGAGTTGGGGTGATGTTGGATAATAGGGTATACGAGAGACTAATGGGCAACTCTGTAGGTGGCCAAAACTTGGGTAAGCAGCAAATTAATATCCAGAAGGGAATTGTGTGGACAGTAGAGATGTATCCAATTGGATACAAGAACATCAGGAATTAGGAAACCAGATATCCGCGTGGGTATCACAAAAGGAAGAGGAGACTGATGGGTCCTATATAGATTTAAAACTTGTAGAACAGTATAAGGGTGCCATAAGCAATTGTACATATGGGGGTATGGCCAGTGAATGGAGTTCCAAAATCCCAACTGTACAATTGTATATCCTAACTATGCGCCAATCAATGTAATTGCCTGACAGTTATCCAAAACTCTATAAATAGAGTTCTTAAATCATTTCTAAGGGTGTCATTAATGATCATCCTCTTTGGAAGAGAATATGCGGTACTTCTTCATCGCTTTCGCAGCATATTCAAGATCTTTTCTTCTTCGACATCGCATCATCCAAGGGATTAAGTGATTGTCTTCTGATAAGATTACTATAATTGTACTTCTCCATAATCAAATTGTACTTTGTGCTTTTCTTTCTTTGTTTGTAGTTAAGCTTTCTTCGAAAACTTTTATTTCTTGCAAACAAAATGGCGACTCTGTTGGGGACGACTTTCTACTCTGATGAGAAAGTGATAACTCAATGCGATGATACATTGGTTGGCATGATACAGGAGACAGGAAAGCGTACCCTATCTGGACTCCAAAGTCAGCAGTCGCACCAATCACTGCTTCTGAAGCTCAAGACAAGGAAAAGCGCCTAACCGCCATTCCCCACTCTTCCCCAGTCCTTGACTTGGTAGAAAATGCATTGGATTGCACCTCTGCACCAATCAGTATTCAAGCACTTCTGAACAGAAACTCAATATCTCTTAGCAGAAAAAATAAAATCTATGCCAAGAATGTGAGCTATGTTCAAAGCTTAACTCCTTCTGCCTATAGGCATTGTGCAAAATATGTTGTGCCATTGTACGTAGAGCAAGAATGCATTCTGCCTACTGCGTGCCAAATTGATTTGTGCCAGGTTGCTCTGCTTCAATCAGGGCTGTGCCATAATCTTCCTACCCTGCGCATATCAAGGACTGAACAGGGGAGACTGAAGGTGTCATAGACTACTGACAACCAAGTCAGCCAAGACACTGACATGCGCACCTATCTCAATAGGCACGGAACAGAACTTCCTCAGCCAAGTCATATGGCATGCCAGAAGACCTTGATACAGTCTGCACCAATCATCAGTTTGCATGCAGTAAAGGCTTTTAAGAACAAGAACCCTCTCACTCATGCCAATGAAATCAGTATTGCCCAATACACACAGGAAACACATAAGTTTAGGAACAAAATCATATTCCTAATGTAATCAGGCATAGTCTGCCTTCTTCTTCTTCTCCTTATGATGTAACAAATCTTTGCGAACTCATAATACAAAAGCGGAAGATCAAAGACTCAGCTCGTGCAACAGTGACTTTACATAACGAATATCACTGTCATGAGGTGGTAATCAAGTATTGATGCAAGGCAACAAAACAGTTTATGTTTGATCGTTTAAATTATTCTCACTCTCCTAACGTGATTTTGATAGATGAGGATGAATTAATGTTTGCTTCTGCGACTACGATGTCTCATAACACTGAGGGTGGAAGACGCCCAAAGATTTTATATAATGAATGTCGCTGTCATTCACATGAGGTAGAAGTCAAATGTTGTTGCATGCCAAAAAAATGGTCCATGTCTGACCTTCTGAATTATTCTCTCTTTCAATGTGACCTTAGTAAACGAGGATGAGTGGGTGTTTGCTTCTGTCAATATGACATCTCGTAGCACTGGGGTGGTAGACGGCCAAGGCGTAACTCATCACTATCTCTGAGTCAGCAAGTCCGCAATCAAATCCTGGACTCTTTCGAAGAAGTCTATCAGAACACAAGATCAAGAAGCCAAGACTTCCTCGGTCAAAGGAATCTTTCCGATTCCAACCCTATGGTAGCAGTTTACTAGACTTCGATGCTGATAGTGAAGAATCTGATCAAACTATCTTGTCCACTAGATCATCCTCAGTATCAAGAGAGATGACTACTTACGTGACCAACATAGTGCAGGATGCTTTCAGTTCTGCTAGTCAGGAACAAAGGATTACAGCTTTGGAGGCTAATCTGAAAGCCATGACTGACATGGCTACGAGTATGCATACGATAATCATGACACAATATGCTGCTCTACCTGTTGTGAACCCAGTTCCAACCCAAGAACTCACAGCAGGTTCTATGTCTGTCTATACTAGACCTGGAGTAAAGCTTCCTTTAAATATTGTCGTCCCAGAGGTCATACACTTGCAGGCACAGGCTACTCCAAGTCACTCCGGTGTTCGGGGTGGTACTTACCATGCGATTCCACATCCCAATCCAACAAATCAATCTGCTGCTTCTCAAACTACAAGGGACCCTTTTGAAGCAGTCAAGCTTCTGTGAAATCAGTTTAAAGCTTTCAAGCAGAAAGAGGGATTATAGAAGTTAGGGATCAAACAACCTTACCTTGCAGAGTGGAAGTTAGTGATCAAATAACCTTACCTTGCAGAGTGGAAGGAAGTCCCATTCCTACCCAAATATAAGCTGCCGACTATAATGCTGTTCGATGGAACTACATCTCCGAGTTAATGTATCAAGCACTTCGAGATGATGACTGATCACCTCCCGCAGAACGATGCTCTACTCACTAGTGTATTCGTTGGATGCTTATCTGGTGTTGCTTATGATTGGTATCGAAGCCTACTAGATGGTTATATAACTTCCTTTGCAGCCTTGAAACAGATGTTCCTAGAACACTTTTATGAAGAGACACACGACATGACCATGTCTGCCCTTAAAAAACAAACATAAGCCTAATTAAACAGCCGAACGTTCCATAGAGCGCTTTTGATGTGAGGCACTGGAAAGGCCTCTAGGTACCCCTGACGCATTGACTATAGATTCTTGAAAATCAAACTTGTTACCTACAGTCAGCATATAGACGGGACCAACACAATTCCAAGATTAGGGTTCCTTCATTGTAAGTGCTAGAGCAGCTAAAGGCATCACCAAAAAGTTTAAGCAACTAGGCATCGTGATGCCGAATCTGGATAAAAATAAACATCCTGCTACCAATAGCAGCAGTCACCGAAATAATTGCAATGGTAAAGAAGCCCTTGCCATCAACGTAGGTCAGCCAACACCTACAGCAACAACACCTCCACAGAGGGCAACACCATGACCTAAGAAGGAGTATTCCTTTGATGATGATGATGTCATGAGCATATTCGATTGCTTAGTCAACAACAAAAAGCTTCAACTGCCCGAGATCAAGCGGCCAGGCAAAGTAAGTAAAATGGACAATCCTAAGTATTGCATGTATCACAGGTTTCTGGCCATCCAACCAGGGCATGTTACGTATTCAAAGGAAAGATCCAAGAATTGATCAATGCCATGGCGATCACTCTTCTAAAGGATAAGAAGACGGCGATCGCCAACGTCGTCTCTCTACAATTTGGAGATTTTGCTCCCTAGCTGGTTCCTGATGGTGTCATTCCAATACCGAAAGCAACAACGGAGATCGTCAACCTCCCTCCAGCACAAAACGACGGTTTAGTACTGTTGTCGACAGCTAAAGGTAAAATCATGTGGGTTCATCTCGACCTTGTCGTCGATTTTGAACAGAAGACATCTATCCCTCCTACCAAATCGAAGAAATCAGCCAAGTACAAGTCATGCAACATGACTTCGAGTGAGCACACCTCGCTTGATGACCATGTTCCCTCTTTGAAGGCTACTTTTATTCCGACAGGATCTACGCCTTCCACCTCAGTGGCTGCTTTGCTGGAGTCAAAAGTCGACTACCAACCAAAATTCCATTTGTATAGCCAGCAATCTCTTGAGCTGATGCTAAAGATGGGATATGACTTTCAGAAGGCACCAGGCTTGAACAACAGAAAGGGGTCTCCGATACCTCTATCTCTGTAACTTCAAGACAACAGGTCTCGTGTAGGCCTAGGATTTAGGAAAAATCATATGCTCCCTCATCAAAGAAAGAAGTCCTCCAAAGGCAAGGCACGTACGAAGACCTGTAATATGGTTTCTCTATCACCTGCTTCAAAAGAAGAAGTTATAGCCGGCACCAGGTCTGGGAGACTCTACCTTAGAGACTACCTAGATGGTCAAGAGAGTGAAGTTGTTACTCCTTCTCTTGCTCCTGATGCCCTTTCAACATCAGCTCCACCAGCTGATTTGGGTTCTTCTAAGCCGACAGTAGCTGATAAAGGCAAATAGCAAGTTCACTTCGAAAAGAAATTGAAAAAGACACCAATTCAAGGTCTTCAAAAGTTATACAACTTTGATATATTGGCTCAACTAGCTAATACTCCAACAAGATTGTCAATCTTCAAACTCTTTCATCTCTTGAAGGAAACTCAAAAAATACTGAGTGAAGCCTTGATGCAAGCTGATGTCTGTCTTGCACATCTTAAGAAGTCGAACGAAGAGCCTGTGGCATGCCCTAAATGTCATAGTATAATGGAGATAATTCAGAATATCACCTTTACACAAGATAACATACTGCTACAAGACAACGGCATGACCGACCTCTTTACTTTATGGGGTATGTCGACACAATGAGGGTAGATCTCATTCTTGTTGATCCTGGATCTGCACTTAGCATCATCCTAAAACTTTGCTGGATTCTCTGAAGATCCCAGTCCATAATCTTTCAGCGACGATTACAACTATTCTTGGGTTCAATTCTGGAAAGAGTAAACCATTGGAAAAGATTCGCTTGAGAGTCCAAATCGGCGATCTTCGCACAAAAGTTAAATGTTATGTGATTGATTGTCACGTTTCCTATACCATACTGTTAGGGAGGCCATAGTTGCATGAACATAATATCGTGCCATCTACTCTTTACCGGTGCTTGAAGTACATGGATGATAATAGGGATATCAAGAAAGAAGTTGCCGACCTCAATCCTTTACGAGGCATCGAAGCTTACTATACAGACTCTAGGATGTACAAAAAAGAGTACATGAAGGTTTTGTTGGCCATGGATACGGAAGAAGACCAAAATGACGATCCAGATGAGGTCTTAGTGATTCTGGTCAAAGGGCATACTTCTCGTCCTTCATCTTCTCAGATGCTGATTATCGATCTTGCTCCTCCTTCTGAAAAAGTGGAGCAAATGGAGCTCACTTCTTCTGAGCCTCTTGTTATCGACCTTCGTCGTAACATGCCTACTACTTTTCTTCCTCCCCCACTTGTTGTCGACTAGGCAATATCTTTAACCAAGGTCAAAAATGTTGTTATAACTGCTAAAGTGGTGAAAGATATCAATAAAGCAATGTCTCTTTCGCAGTATATTGATGTCACTTTTTATGCACAACATTACTTAGAAATTCTGGATAATTTTGAACCTCTCACCTTAGGAACAGTTCAGCCTCTTCAGGATGATATATCCTTTGAACCTATACAAAGCTCGTTCTTCGTAGTTCCTCCTCAAAACAATGATGAACATCCAATTCTCTTCAGTAGAGAACATAACCAAAGGGTTATACACGACATCGATTCTGAACATAACGATTGTCGAAGAATACAACTACGTCATTATAGTCAACAATCCAAGGACATTATTTGAAAAATGGGTTATAATTTCAGGTCTGGACTTAATGGAGGTAAAGCTAGACGAACTCCTATTCGACTACCCGCCCCGAAAAAAAGGTCATCACAATATTATAACAAAACTAAACATGGGTTAGGCTACACTACGCCAATCACAACCCCAGACATGTCTGAGTCAAACGAAGAGATACTATCTCACTCTTCTGATTCCTCCTTATGGGATTGAGAAACTAGCATAGGGGATGTCCATCAACTGACTCTATCCATCAATATAGTGACAGCTAAATTTTCAGACGATGATGACTTCAATGAGACTTGCGAGAATGAGCCTTGGGTACAAAGGATGGATACTCAATGGAAACTTCGCTTCTAACAACGTGTACTACCCACTGAGGATGAACTGATCCAGATCGATGTCGAAGACGAAGTTTCTCCAAGGCCGATCTTCATTAGTAAAAGTCTTCTTGAGACAGACAAACAAGAGCTAATCCAGCTCATTAAAGAGTACATTGACATATTCGCATGGAGCTGTGAAGATTGCTGGGATTAGATCCTCAGATCGCTACTCATAAGCTCAATATTTTGCCAAATATTAAGCCTGATAAACAACAGCAATGACGATTCCGACCTAATATGATGGATGCTATAGAAGCTGAAGTCAGAAAGCTCATTGCCTACAGCTTTATTAGGAAGGAACAACATCCCAACTGGGTAGCGAATGTCGTCCTAGTTATGAAGAAAATAAGAAAAGTTAAAGTGTGCATCGACTTCAGAGACCTCAATGCAGCTTGTCCCAAAGACTAATTTCATCTTCCAATCACCGATGTCATGATCGACAATACCTGTGGGTTCGAACGAATGTATTTCATGGACGGATTCTCTGGTTATAATTAGATCAAGATAAATCCTAAAGATGAAAAGCATACATCCTTCCGCACTCCTCTGGGAGTTTACTGCTATACAGTCATGCCGTTTGGTCTCAAGAACATTGGTGCCACCTATCAGTGAGCCACGGGCACTTTTTTCGTGAACATTTACGAAAAATAGTCGAATGTTACGTCGACGATATTGCTATCAAGAGTCATGTATAGAAAGATCACATCCAAGACTTGAAGACTATCTTTGATCTAATGCGTCAACATCAACTCAAGATGAATCCCACAAAATCATTCCTGGGTGTCTCTAGTGGCAAATTTCTCGAATTCGTTATTACCTCTAAGGATATATACGTTGACCTCGATAAAGTCAAAGTTATTCAAGAGATGCATCCTCCATGCAACCTAAAATAGCTACGAGGATTCCAAGGATGACTTTCCTATATCAGGAGATTTATTTCAAATCTTTCTGGACGTTGCAGACCGTTCACTCAATTAATGAAGAAAGGTGTATCTTTCGTTTGGACTAATGAATGTTAGTAAGAATTTGAAGACATTAAGCGTTATTTGATGAACCCTCCAGCTCTGGTTCCTCTAATCTCAGGAATACCCTTCTTGATGTATGTTCGAGCAATAGATCATTATCTCGGTGCCTTCCTAGCCCATAAGAACAATGAAGGCCATGAACAAGCAATCTACTATTTTAGACGTACAATAAACACCGATACAACCACATAAAAAAAGAATGCTTAGGCTTGATGTTCACTGACCAGAAGATGCGTTATTACATCACAGGCCAAACCATCCATGTCATCTCCAGAGATAATCTTCTGCGAGTTCTAATGAAAAAGCCTAGTACACTCAATTCTAGACTTGCTACCTGGACGATGCTGTTAGCGCAGTATGATTTGATCTATGTCCCGTAGAAGTCTGTCAAGGGTCAAGCCCTAGCTAATTTCCTGGCTGCTCATCCAATTCCTGAAACTTCAAAACTCTATGACGAGATTCCTGAAGAAACTTTAGAGTCTAATACGACTTTAGAAGGAATACTCATTTGGCGTCTCTTCTTTGATGGTGCATCCAGAATCGGACCTAACGGCTTCATCATCGCTGGAGTAGGAATCGTCCTTGTATCCCCAGAAGATCTAGTCATTCAGAGAGCATATTATCTAGATGAGCAATTTTCCAATAATGTTGTCGAATACAACGCCTTGTTTATCGGTCTCCAATTAGCTAAATAGCTGGATATCGATTATCTAGAAGTATACAGAGACTAAACTGATTGTCAACCAGGTTAGAGGTACGTATGAGGTCCGGCACCAAGATCTTATCCCCTACCAAGAAGCAGCAGTCAGACTTGCTATATCATTCAAAGGTTTTTTTATTGAACATGTACGTCGAGCATGCAATACAGAAGCCGATGCACTCGGTAACCTAGCAATAGTGTTAGTTGTTCCTTTGAAATGGAAACAATTAATTGTCATCTTTAATCGAGAATTATTTTGTGTGGTGAATAATTTGAATATTGAATTCAGTAATGCGGTCGAAATTTTTGTTACTAGTGAAGATTGGAGGACTTCCTTCATTGACTTCGTAGTACATAACATTTTGCCAGAAGACCCTAAACAAGCAATAATAATTCATCGTCGGTCACTTTGATTCTATTACGATTACTCGTCCAAGGCACTCTACCGTCGATCATTTGATGGTATGCTTCTGCGTTGTGTCGATCATTTGATGGTATGCTTCTGCATTGTATCGCAGGTGATGAGGCAAAACGGATACTACGTGAAGCTCACGATAGTATCTGTGGAGTGCATCAGCCTGTCCCTAAGCTGCAGGACCATATTAGATGCATAAGATACGATTGGCCCATAATGGTGGTGGATGCAATTGGGTATGCAAAGAAATGTCGAGCATGTCAAATCAATGCAAATTTCATCCATCAACCGTCAGCATTCTTACATCCAACTGCAGCTCTTGGCCCTTTGAAGCTTGGGACATGGATGACATTGGTCCTATCAACCCACCATCATCTCGAGGGCATCGATTTATCCTGGCTATACACTACTAAAATACTTCGAATTAGCGACTGCCATATCCGTCGCTAATCCGTCGGTAAATCAACTTAACGACGGCTAATCGACGGAATTTGGCTAAAAAATTCGTCGGAAAATAACCTGTCGCTAAACAAAGTCCGTCGCTATTCTGTCGCCATTCGACTGCTTAGCGACAGATTGCCGTCATCAAGGATCGAACATTTAGCGACGACTAGCCGATGGATTTCTGTCAAATCAATTATCGAAAAGTTTTTGAAACTACTTTTTAGTGACGGACAGGTTCGTCGGTAATATGTCGATAACTGCGTATCATAGAGTTTCTGATACAGAAAATCTGACGCGAATTCGTCGCTAGTCGTCGCTAATATTCGACAGAAGAACGACAGTTTAGCGACGGAATATCCGTCACTCAGGTTCTGGAAATCTTTATATTTCCAGAATCTTGTCGACGGATAATCTGTCGCTAAACCGCCGACATTCGTCGCTAACTGAAAATTCTCCAGTTAGTGACGGAATATTCCGTTGCTTAGCCGTCACCTTTTGTCGCAAGTCCATCGCTAGGTGGAAATTTTTTGGAAAAAAATTTACATAAAACACATCATTCCCTGTTCGTACAACATCTGAAACATCAAAACATCACAATATGCATCACACCTCACACAAACCCACAAACCAATATACCTCACACACCAATATACAAATATCTATCACAAATATATCACACAAACCAACATACATCAACGAACCAACAAACCAATATACATCACACACCAATATACAAATATCTATCACAAATACATCACACAAACCAACATACATCAATGAGACCCGGAGCAACCCTCCGTTGAATTTCTATATAATAAAAGTCTAGGTAATAGAATCCAAAAACATCCAAGTCTATAAAATAACCATGTCTAGAAAATAAAAATCCGTCAAGAGTTGTAAAACCATCCAAGTAAAACCCATAAATAAGTCTACCGGAAAAAAATTCGGTCAAAAATTATATCATATATATGTATATATATCTATTGTCCTCTACGTACGCGCAGAGAGATCTTCCTCCTCAGCCACTGCCCAAAAGTAGGATCCACGCCAGCAAGATCAATATCCAGAGGAGATCGATTACTGGAACTCCCGGTGTAAATGCCCTCTGGTGCCACCTCCTCCTTCACAGCTATCTCGGCTTTAGGAATCACTATCGACTCAGCAGCAGGAGGTGGCACTACCTCCTGTAGAAGCATGGAAAATATGGGGTTCATGCGGATCACAATTTGCCGCATATGTACTTTGGGCCAAACAGGTCCGCATAAAGGAGAGCCGCATGACAGATTCAACACCTTATGCGACCCGTCGACAACCTGACTTATTCGAGCCGCAGAAGAAAGATATGCAGCCAAGTTGATCAGTTCATCTGATAAAGCTGACAAGTTCTGTCAAAACTGAAAAAAATGACAGCTCTGACACTCTGACAAAAAGATAAGATGTGAGACGTCACCAAAAGTAGGGTTCATACGCTTTTATGCGGCCAGAAGGAGTGTTACCCAAGCCGTATGAAACTTATGCGGCTCAAACATATGCAGCCCCAAAGTCTCCGAACTTCATGCGGCGAAGGACGACTGTAACCCAAGCCGCATGAGCTTTATGCGGCCAAAAAATATAGAATCTATGCGGTTTAAAAGTCCTTAAGCTATATGCGGACTAAGGAAGATTGCGATTTAAGCCGCATGAGTCTTATGCAGCCCAACATGGTCAAAAACTGAGAAACTCATGCGGCTCAAAATAATTCCTATCCTGCGATAGGACACGTGGCAGGCTGACCAAGTCTTAACCACCCAGATTTGCGGCAACAAAATCCCAACAAATCAACAGCTGGCGGCCAAAGAGCGGGTCTTCACGTGCTGATTAGCCATGTGGCCACAGGCCATCTATGCGGCTCAACATACATACCACTATAAATAGCAGGGTGCCACACCCCTGCAAAAGACTGACAACCTTCGAAAGGCAATTTCTTCAAGAGCTAAAGACTGCGTCAGATAGTCCACGGAGTAAGGCAGAGTTGATACACTTTCCCAAGCATCCACCGTCAACCCCCAGAATCAAAAACTAAACAATTGTACTTAGATTGTTTCTTAGGATTTCTTTCTAGGCTTTTCTTTGTACAAGCGAGTTTGAAATCAATTTCAGTATTTCTGTAATACTTGTCTTTGATTTATAATGGCAAACACGATGGCGACTCTGCTGGGGACGCCCTTCTCCTCTGATGAGAAGCTGGTGACGTAATCTGACGCGTCCAAGCTCGGCTATACGCAGCAAATGCTTGTGGTTCGTTTTGACCAACAAGCCTTCGAAGAAATGCTCTCTGAAGGGAACGCCAGCCCGTCACAGAAGCGAGCCTACCCAAAGAGAACTCGCAGGACATCGGCACGCAAAACTGTTGCCCCCGACCAAGTTCTCGAAGAAGCTCCTTCTGCAGCCCAAGACAGTGACCAAGGCTCTCATGCGGCTTTGCTTCCGACCGCAGAGGACCCCACTGTCCCCAAATCCAGCAGAGGAAAACACTATGATGCTGAGATTTTAGGGGCACAAGGAAAATCCATATGGACAAAGAAGAAGCCGCATAAGAGAGATGGGCAGTATGTCCATGCGACAGCCAACTCTGGCCGCAGGCAGACAACTCATGCGGCAGCCAACTCTGGTCGCAGAAAGATGGCCCATGCAACAGCCAACTCTGGCCGCAGGAAGATGGCCCATGCGGCAGCCAGCTCTAGCCGCAAGAAGATAGCCTATGCGGCAGCCAATCCTAGCCTCAAAGAGGATGTCTCATGTGGCCCTGTCAGAAGTTCTATGTTCAACCGTCTCTCATACGGGCCCGACTCCATGTGGCCTATTGAGAATGTAGGATGTATCAATCTGGACGTTTTTTACTATGCGCCTTCGGGTGCTAAGTCAAAGAAGTCTAGGGCAGTGTGGGCACAACAAGCCTAGTCAACTGTCCAAGTTGCTGACTATCAGCGGGCCCCGTCAACTGTTATACTGGCTCCTGATGCAAAGTTGTACAGAACCACCCGCATCCAGTCCTCCAGGGCTAACGGACAGGGTGGGTCTTTAAAGTCACCCTCCAACGATCCAGAGCAAGTGCTTTTACTAGCCTCGGATCAAGGAGCTAACATGATTCCTAAGCACCTGTGCGCTCGGGATACCCGAGTCCACAAGTTTAGTGCAAAGGTAGTCAGCTTGCTATCGACTTGCGTGAGATGATTACTCACAAACGCAAGGTGGCAACATTGGCATGTGATGAGTCCCTCTCGGGACGTCGTCGCACCCAAGTCATCATCAACTGCTGCTGCGACAAATCTGTAGCACCTGAAGGTCGGCAGTCTGTTTTTCAACGACTGCAGTAGCCAACACCTGTCCGACAACAACTCAAGAAACAGTACAAATTCCAGGAGATGAGGGGTTTTCTTTCGCCTCCTGTAATTCAACTCAGAAGGTTCCTCCTGACAAGGGAGGAAAGAAGATAGGCTTTTCCAGCCCGGCAATCTCGGTCAGTATTGCAAGGAAACTCTGATCTAGAGGGCTACTGCCGACAGCCACAGGGGGTATCTATTTAGGTACTCAATCCAGAAAAAAGCTCCCAATACCTGGGGGTGCATCCTCAACCTCCATGGGGGTAGATGAAGCCGGGGGTAGCAGTCACCTCAATACGTACGACAACCCAGTGTACCAAGAGCACACACAGGGGGTAGAGAGCCCACAAAACTACACAACAGACTTGGACTCTCCTAAGGGCTGCCACCCTTGCCAAGACGATACGGCTTCCTGCACAGGGGGTAACACCCCTTCCGAGTCCGAGGAAGATGACATTCCGACATTCCTCGACGATTTCTCTGTACAAGGGTACGGCACAGAGAGCACCTCTGCTACAATCCCTTCCACCTCTACCCACGTAAGGACAGTCTTTATGGCTGACGATGATCACGAAGCGCCTACTGACCGACAACGTCTAGAAGTACTTGAAGCCATGCTCTTGTCCTTGGTCAAGTACGTAGACAAAATCAAAGCCGTCTTGCCAACTCAACCAGCAAGGACGCCCGGACAAACAAGCTTGGGACCCGCAGTCAATGCGGACTCCAACACGATCGCCCCTCCTTTGGGTGATGATCCCTTATGAGCATCCGTTCCTTCAGCTGCAGATGAAGCCAAGAAGGGAAGTCCGAGAGCTTCGAGCAATGTTTAATGCCCAAGACTCCTCTCGGGACCTCATAATACGGCAACCGTATCCCGTTGCATGGAGGGATGTGCCTTTTCCACCAAGGTACAAGCCGTTCTATATCGATTTGTATGACGGGAAGACCTCTACTAGTCGGTACATGACTTACTTTCAAGTCACAACCGACCGCTTACCCCATAGTGACGCCATCCTCACACGATTATTCATCGGAGCATTGGAGGGGATCGCGTTCGACTGGTACCGCAACCTTCCAGACAACTGCATCTACTCTTTTGACGGCTTCAAGCACATGTTCCTGGAAAGATTCTACGAAGTGGAGCATGATGTGACTATGTCATCTCTCATGGACGTCGTTCAGGGAGAGAGGGAGCTAACAAGGAACTATATCGAGCGGTTCCGCCAAACCGCAATGAGATTGCCCCAAGGCAATCCCGAGAGCTCCTTGATTAAAATTTGCCAAAAGAAGTTGCTCCCCGCAATTAGCCTCTGGATGGGTGACGATCAGTTCAGGGATTGGACGACCTTCATCATAAGTGCTACCAATACGGAGGCAAAATTAAAAAAGCCTCGCCAACAGGGATTACACATCCCAGACGGAGAAGATAAGGGGAAACGTCCTGGTTCCACCTCCAGCAACAACAACAGTGGCGCCACCTCCAACCGGGACAATAAGGGAAAACAGGCCATGGTCGTTGACGCAACCCAGAAGCCCGAACAAAAACAGGCGGAAGGTCAGCGGCCCACGGAGAATTACGCATTTGAAGATAGTCATTTCAAACCTATCTTCGATATGCTCTTGTAAGGGGGTAGGATCCAGCTCCTTTCACCAAGGTACGAGCCCCGAGCGGCAGAAATAGAGGACCCAAAATATTGTCATTTCCACTGCTATGTCCATCATTCCACTCATGACTGCTTCCAATTAAAGTGGTACATCCAGAGTCTTATCGACTCCAAAGCTCTGTCGATAGACTTTAAAGAGTTTACCGTGGCGGCAAACATGGTGTCAATTCAGTTCAGTGACTTCCCTCCAACAAGCACTCCAGACGGGGTAATACCTGTCCCTCGGGCAACGATGGAGGATACTAATCTTCCACCCGTCTGGAACCAGACATATGGATTGGTACCTCTCACCACATCGCGAGGAGAGATCATGTGGGTGTATCCGGACTTAGTGCCTGAAGTTACCCAGGAGGTGTCATCTCTTACCAACAAGAAAAAGGGCAGGAAGTCTAGATCCTGCCATACAATTTTAGTCGAAGCTGAGGAAGCAGCAGCCGTTGTTACTCGGTCTGGAGCACAAGTCCAGCCCACACGGGACAGTTCAGTCGAAGATCCTCAGCCGGCAATGCTGCCTCCCTATGATGTTCCAAGGCCATCTTAGCCTCCACTGGCGGATAAGTCCAAGCGAAAGGAAACCCGTTTCGACAGGCCACTTCGTAACGATGCACCTCAGGGACTGGAGAGACCTTACAACTTTGACATATTAGCACAATTGGCTAATATGCTCGCAAAGTTGTCGTTATACGAGCTCCTAAGGCTCTCCAAGGATCTTCGTATCGCATTGAGCGAAGCACTTCAAAATGCTGACGCCTACTTAGCTCAGGTCAAGCCTCCAGAGGAAGACCCGTCAGCAGATCTACAGGGAAACAATGGCACAGATGCAATGCCCAATATCATATTTACTCCACAGGACATGTTGATCAAGTCTAACTTGCATCATCGCCCCTTGTACTATACTGGATACATAGGTGACATCAGGGTGGATCGGATGCATATCGACCTTGGCTCGTCAATAAGCATCATTCCAAAAAGCTTGCTCCAACTTCTTGGCATCCCTATGCACTGGCTAGCGGCGACCAACAATGCCATTAGCGGTTTCAACTCGGAAAGGAGCTGTCCCCTAGGAAAGATCCGATTGAAATGTCAAATTGGTGACCTGAAGACGGAGGTTACCTGCTACGTCATAGATGTAGACACCTCCTACAACGATGGAGGATACCCCTGGGGCGTTCATGGATTCATGACTATATGATCGTGCCATCCACCCTCCACCAGTGCTTCAAGTATGTCAGTAATCACGGCTTCGTGAAGACTAAATTTGTCGACATCGATCCTTTCAAAGGGGTTGAATCTTATTACACTTCGGAGGCTTGTCTATATAACGAATCCAAGAAACATATAACTGACGAACTGGAGGCCATCACAGGGCCCGAAGAACATCTCCAGTCCTGCAAACCGGGCAAGGCCGAACCATTCGTCGCAAATTTGCATAAAGAGGTGCTCGGTTCTCCTGCCTCACCTATGCAGTTGGAACCAATGGTCATCCGGCTCCCGAGATCCAGCCATGAGCCAAAACCTGTCATAGGGCCGATGGTGATCCAACTGCCAAAATCCAATCAAAGACAACAGGAAGATGCGAGGCCCACTGTAACGTCGATGGTGATCCGATTGCCAAAATTCACTCAAAAGCAACCGGAAGACACAAAGTCCCTTGCCGAGCCAATTGTCACCCGTCTTCCCAAGACGAGCCGACAACCAAGTGTCGATCTAAAACCCTCAGGCAAGTCAATACCACAAGCTGAACCCTTGGTAGTCAAGTTGCCCAAGACAGCATCCCGACCTCTAAGCTCGCATGGGGTAGCCGAAGAGGACGTAGAACTCGCCAAATACCTGGTTATACAGGTGGGTAGCCCCTCCCATGTTGATATAATCCTTGTGGATAAAATTCCTTATTTCATCAATAAGAGGCTGTCGTTAGACAATTCTGAGTATGGTAAGCCTAATCTAATGTATTTTGCACGGGACCGTCTAGACATTAGCCTGTACACACGGGTGACAACCGTCCATACCCCAAATCAACTTGCTCCCATTAAAGGCGTTTACTTCCTAGTCCCAGACAGAAGAGGATGGGGTCATACGATCATCTTCGGCCGAAAAGAAGGTCCTCAACCCTTCATGCCTCGAGAGTTTGATCTCGAACCCGATACTGCAAGGCTACCGCTCTACCTGTATAGTCCTCAGGCCAAGTACTTCATGCAAAAGCAGGGGTATGACATGGAGACTACCCTAGGTCTAAATTACGGCAGCGGTCGGTAATAGACTCTGCAACTCTCAACTCCGTCTGGGAAACCTTGAAATTATTACGGAAAATCCAGACACGGCCTCGGGTATGTTACACCAGCAACAACGTCCGAGAGTTCTGATGAAGAATACGAGTGGCACTCTCATTCGTCCGAGTCACCCACTTATGACTTCGATAGCAGCATTGGAGATATATTTAGACAGACATTATCTTTCAACATGACATCCGCTGATATCGTAGAGGAAGACGAAGATCTGCTCGAACCACTTGAGTTGGAGCTGTGGTCCAACAACTAGATGCACAATAGAAGAAACGCTTTGAACTTCGTGATCCTTCCACTGAGGACGAGGTCATGCAAGTTAACCACGGTGATGAATCTTCTCCAAAGTCAATCTTCGTCAGTAAAAGCCTGACAGATGGCGAGCGGGAGTCGTTGTTGCAACTCGTCAGAGAATAAATCGACGTCTTTGCTTGGAGCTATGAAGACATACCAGGGCTAAATCATGAGATCGCACTTCATAATCTCAACATTTATCCTGACGCAAAACCAGTCAAACAACAGCAGCGGCAGTTTCGTCCAGACATCATGAACTCCATTGAAGCTGAAGTAAACAAGCTTGTAGCTAGCAGTTTCATCCGTGAAGAGCAGCACCCAGACTGGGTAGCCAATATAGTACCAGTCATCAATAAGAACGGAAAGATCCGAATTTGCATCGATTTTCGCAATCTAAATACGGTATGCCCTAAGGATGAATTCCTTCTTCCGATCACCGACATAATAATCGATAATACGTGTGGCTTCGAGCGCATGTCCTTTATGGATGGCTTTTTCAGGATACAATCAAATCAAAATGTCTCCTGATGACAAGAAGCATACGTCATTCCGAACACCGATCGACGTGTATTGTTATATGGTTATGCCCTTCGGCCGGAAGAACGCCGGTGCTACATATCAACGTGCTATTTGCGTCATCTTTAGAGATCATTTGCACAAAATAGTGGAGTGTTACGTTGATGACATCGTCGTCAAAAGCCGCTCTAAAAATGATCACTTACAGGATTTGAGAACAGTGTTCGACCTCATACGAGCGCACAACCTGAAGATGAATCCCACCAAGTCCTTCCTGGGCGTGTCCAGCGGGAAGTTCTTGGGCTTTGTTATTACTTCCCAGGGCATTCACATAGATCCCGACAAAATAAAAGCAATCCTGGAGATGAGTCCACCGAGGAACCTCCATGAACTCTGCGGCCTTCAGGGAAGACTAGCCTATATCAGGAGGTTTATATCTAACCTCGCAGGGCAATGTCAACCCTTCACTTAACTCATGAGGAAAGGTGTCTCTTTCGTATGGAACGACGAATGTCAGCATGCCTTTAATGACATCAAGGAGTATCCGATGAATCCTCCAGTTCTGGTAGCCCCGGTCGCCGAAAGCCCTTCCTACTCTATGTACGGGCGATGGAGCACTCCCTCGGTGCTTTGCTAGCACAGAGTAATGACGTGGGACATGAACAAGCTATTTACTATCTCAGTCGGATGATGGTAGGACCGGAACATAGGTACACCGCCGTGGAGAAGGAGTGCCTTGCCCTAGTGTTCGCCATTCAGAAAGCACGACACTATGTGACGGGGCAGACCATCCATGTTATTTTACGAGTTAATCCTCTCAAGGTTCTCATGACCAAGCCAGGCACACTCAGTTCTCGTCTAGCCACCTGGGCGATACTATTATCCCTATACGACATAGTTTTTGTTCCGCAAAAGGCTATCAAAGGTCAAGCCCTGGCTGACTTCTTAGCAGCCCATCCAAGCTCATAAACAGCCAGAATTTATGAAGAAATCTCCGACGAAGTCGTCGCCTCAAACATGACTTCGTATGACGCCATTTGGCGAATGTTCTTTGACGGTGCTTCAAGAACGGGGCCACAAGGTGATATCGTCGTTGGAGTCGAGGTAGTATTAATTTCTTCCTCAAGGTTGGTGGTCAATCAGGCATATTCTCTTACAGAACCCTGTTCAAACAATGTAGCCGGATATAATGCTCTAGTCATCGGACTCCAACTCGCAAAAAAAGTGGGGATCAAGTACCTGGAAGCATATGCCGACTTACAGTTGGTTATTAACCAGATTCGAGATTCATACGAGGTTCGCAACGAGGACCTGATTCCCTACTATCAGACAACAATTGCCGTCATTGCAACCTTAGAAGGGTTCTTTATAGAGCATGTTCCTAGGCTCCAAAATATCGAAGCCGATGCCCTAGCTGGCCTCGCCGCTTCTTTGGTACTTCCAAATGATACTCATCATCTAGTCGACGTAATAGGCCATGAGCTGGCCTGTCCCAAGAACAATTTTCAACTGGTATGAGTTACTCCGCCCAGATAACCAACGACATACAAGACTGGAGATGCCCACTCATCGACTTTGCAGTCTATAGAATTCTGCCAGAGAATATGAAGGAAGCAACTTCAATCAGAAGATGCTCTCTCTGATTCTTCAATAATACAGAGACGAAAATATTATATCGACGATCCTACGATGGGCTACTATTAAGATGCCTATCAAATACAGAAGCCAAAGAAGCCTTACGCGAGGTTCACGACGGTGCTTGCGGGGCTCACCAACCTGGCCCGAAATTGCAAGATCGTCTCCGCCGGATGGGTTATTACTGGCCCACAATGGTAGCAGATGTAGTTGATTATGCAAAGAAGTGTAAGGCTTGTCAGATCCATACAGATTTTATACATCTGCCATCCGAATTTTTGCACCAGATAGTAGCCTCTTGGCCATTTGAAGCATGGGGAATGGACATCATTGGGCCAATCACCCCATCGTTGTCTAGGGGGCATCGTTTCATACTTGTAATCACCGATTACTTCTCCAAATGGGCGGAAGCTGTTCCGCTTGCAGAGGCCAAGATATCGAATGTGATTAGCATCATAAAGCATCTACCATATTGGACTGCCCCAGAGGATTATACATGACAATGGTCTGCAGTTCGCAAGCCACGCTTTATATCAATTTTGTGACGAGAATCAGATTCAGAACATGGCCTCGACAACATATAACCCATCGGCTAACGGTCTGGTTGAAGCTTTAAACAAAACCATAATCAAGCTCCTCAAAAGTTCGTGTCTTCAAACAAACGCGACTGGAATGAAAAGCTTGGCGAGTGCTTATGGGCGTATCGCACCACGATTCGGACGGCTACAGGAAATACACCGTTCTTCTTGGTTTACGGGAGCGAGGCAGTCCTCCCATTGGAGACTCATATCCCCTCACTTCGAGTGACCCTTACTTACCGGTTAACATCGGACGATAACTACCGCCGACGGCTACAAAAGTTGGAAGCATTAGACGAGAAGCGTTTACAAGCTCAACAAAGCATAGAGCTCTACCAAGCGCACATCTCTCGGGCTTTCAATAAGAAAGTCAAACAGAGAATATTCCAAGTCGGTGATTTTGTTTTGTCCATTCGCAGACCAATGGTTATGACTCACAAGACCCCCGACAAATTCTATCCCAAATGGGAGGGTCCGTTCATCATCGAGATCGTATTCTCCAACGGCGTGTACCGTCTCGCAAAACAAAATGGAGACTTGCTCATGATTCCCATCAACGACAAGTTTCTCAAGAAATATTACGTCTAAATGACATCTTCCAATTATCTCCCAGATTGTGAGTTATGTACCCTCTGGTATCGCTGAACATATACTATGACCTCAAATCTCCCAGATTGTTGAGTTATGTACCTTCAAGTACCACTGAACTTACTCTCTGACTACTCCGAGTGGATTCATATCTCATCTCCTGGTCATATCTATGATCTTCCACATTAAATGCTTTTTTCACTAGAGTTTGCCTCAAAATCTATTACCCTCACCACCAGTGCGTAGAAGGGTAATAGGTCCATAAAACTTATCCTAATCTATTACTCGCACCATCGATGCGCAAAACGGGTAATAGGTCCACAAAATTCCCCAACAGAAAAAATAACCATGTCCATATTACCTCTGAGTTGTTTTTCCGTCCATCACAAACAAACCACCCCAATACATAGAACTTCCACGTTGATAGCACGTCTGAGTTATTCTGTGTATCCCCATTAGGCCTACTCCTACCACGTCCTCATTACCTCTGAGTAGGGAGGCTCTATTTTTGACCCATATTTACCACGTCCTTATTACCTCTGAGTAAATATGTTGGTTTTCTCTCCACTTATTATCAGTACTCGCATCGCCAGTACACAAAAAGGGTAATAAGTCCATAAAAGTTATCCTAATATATTACTCGCACCATCGGTGTACCAAGGAGTAGTAGGTTCACAAAATATCATTCAAATCTCTTTGATCGCATTTCCAGATGCACAAAAGAGCAATAGGTCCACAAAAATCCTCCAGTGGGATGTCCTTTATCAAACACAAATGCTGTATTAGGCCCTCTAGTACAAGCACCACAAAATACTACAAATAAATAATGGAGTGAAAATATTCTGTTTATTCAAAATCAGTTACATTCATAGGACTACATCAACAGCAGAAAACAAAGAAAGGAAAATCTAGCAATACATAGTTTGGTCAGTTTGACAGCAATTCGCCTTCACCAAAAAGCAGTTTCGTGGCCCTTGAAAGAAGTCATGTTTTACTGCTAAGAAGCAAACAAGGCTGTTGAATCTCCAAGGAGGTGCCAGGAGGAGGGCAAATATAGCATGCTGTTCTCCCCTCCATATTGCGGATACCATTGCCCCGCTCCTCCGAAGGACCATACCTTCAAAACAGCATCCCTGATGGTGGTTTCTCCTACTTGGAGAGCCGTGAAGATAGGACGTTCATGATGACGCCTGACCACCGTCCAACTCTCCGAGGTATAAAGGCTCTACCTACCACCTGGGAAAAACTGTTCCGAAGCATGAAGAGTTATGAGTTGATTGATGTGTATGCCAAAATGGCACGGGGAAAACTCTTCCAAAGCATGAGGAGTTTTGAGCTGTCTGATGTATGTGTCAGAATGGTGTATTTTCACTCTATCGCCGACACCGGTCCTGAAGAAGTTTGCTAGCCAAATCCCTACAAAACAAGAAAAAAGGGCTTAGCACCGAAAAGAAAACAAATGACTATGTTTTTTTTAAGTTATGCGACCTAGCCAGTTATGCGGCCTAGCCAAACAAAACTCATGCGGCTCGGTCATGAGACACTTATGCAGCTCAATCATAAAAGTGCTCGTGCGGCTCAGTCATGAGTCACTTATGCATTTTTTTGCCGCTCAGGCATGAAGCACTCATGTGGCTCAAAGTCATGAGGCCGGCTCAGTCATGAAGTACTCATGCAGCTCAGTCATGAGGCACTTATGCGGCTCAGTCATAAAATACTCATGCCGCCCAGTCATAAAGTACTCATGCGGCTCAGTCCTGAGGCAATTATGCGGCCCAGTCATACAGTATTCATGCGGCCCAATCGTGAAGTGCTTATGCGGCTCAGCCATGAGACACTTATGCGGCTCAGTCATAAACTATTCATGTGGATCAGTCATGGGGCACTTATGCGGTTCACGTTCGAATAAGCAGCGCTCATGCAGCTCAACCCATGCAGCCCTATCATACAGAACACATGCGGTCCAAATGAGATAGGGCATACATCGACCAGGCTTGAAGCACAGAGGCAGTATATGACAGGCCCGCGCATAAAATATGCGATACGGCTATTCAAAATTTCAGTCGTCGCCTTCCCACCATCTTTACTCTTGATAGGGAGTTGCACGTCGGGATGAATGGAAGGAGAGTCTGCCTCTCTCGACGGAGAAGCAAGTCCCTTCCCTTTGGCCGTCGTACCAGTAGACTTGGAAGCTTTTGGAGCCATAGCAGAATGTATAATAAAGTCGAACGAGAAGAAGGTGAAAGAGAAAAATCTCTCTTCGAATGACCCCTATTTAATAGAGTTGCTGAAAAGTGTCTCTTCGATTCTCGAGATCATTAAAGATAATGACGACGTTTGGAGACTTTATCCCTAAAAATCGTCGGCTTTATCTTGAAGAGCGCCTCTTCGATTCCCTAGATCATTAAAGATAATGACAACGTTTGGGAAATTTATCCCTAGTTACCGTCGGCTTTATCTCGATAAGAGATCCACAACCGAATCAAGAAAATTAAATGCAGCAGTGACAGCTGGCAGGCTGATGGGGTCTCTCTGCGGCTCAAGATTTCTTGCGACTTGAAGACTCCCTGCGGCTTGACATATTTCCATGCTTCTTATTCAAAGTATTCCAAATTTATAATTTGAAAACTTTGAAGGGGGTCTTGTAGAAGCATAGAAAATATGGGGTTCATACGGATCACAATTTGTCGCATATGTACTTTAGGCCAAACAGGTCCGCATAAAGGAGAGTCGCATGACAGATTCAATACCTTATGCGGCCCGTCGACAACCAGACTGATTCGAGCCACAGAAGAAAGATATGCGGCCAAGTTGATTAGTTCGTCTGATAAAGCTGACAAGTTTTGTCAAAACTCACAAAAATTACAGCTCTGACACTCTGACAAAAAGATAAGACGTGAGACGTCACCAAAAGCAGGATTTATACGCTTTTATGCGGCTAGAGGGAGTGTTACCCAAGCTGCATGAACCTTATGCGGCTCAAACATATGCGGCCCCAAAGTCTCCGAACTTCATGCGACCAAGGGCGACTGTAACCCAAGCCGCATGAGCTTTATGCGGCCCAAAAATACAGAATCTATGCGGAGTCCTTAAGCTATATGCGGACTAAGGAAGATTGCGATTTAAGCCACATGAGTCTCATACGGCCCAACATGGTCGAAAACTGAGAAACTCATGCGGCTCAAAATGATTCCTATCCTGCGATAGGACACGTGGCAGGCTGACCAAGTCTCAACCACCCAGATTTGCTGCAACAAAATCCCAAAAAATCAATTGCTGGCGGCCAAAGAGCTCATGTGCTGATTATCCACGTGGCCACAGGCCATCTATGCGGCTCAACATACATACCACTATAAATAGCAGGGTGCCACACCCCTGCAAAAGGCTGGCAACCTTCGAAAGGCAGTTTTTTCAAGAGCTAAAGGCTGCGTCAGATAGTCCACAGAGTAAGGTAGAGTTGATACACTTTCCCAAGCCTCCATCGTCACCCCCCAGAATCAAAAACTAAACAGTTATACTTAGATTGTTTCCCAGGATTTCTTTCTAGGCTTTTCTTTGTACAAGCGAGTTTGTAATCAATTTTAGTATTTCTGTAATACTTGTCTTTGATTTTTAATAGCAAACACCTCCTCAGCAGTAGGTACCACTACCGACTCTGCAGCAGGAGGTAGCACTACCTCTTCAGCAGCAGGAGGTGCCCCTACCTCCTCAGCAGCCATCTGTGCCTCTCTCAAGCGACGTCCTCGGGTCTTGGGTGCCATCTGGTAAGATTGATGGAAATATGGAGAATGATTAGGGATTAAACAAATTGACAATATTAGACGTGTAATACGGAAGATTCATTGTTGTATGGAAATGACAGTATTAGACGTCCTCTGCGTCCTCATCTTCTTTTTTCTCCTAATCTTCGCTTTCATCGATTTTATTTTCCTCTTCGGATACTTCAACCTCTTCGCATACTTCAACCTCCAACGGTGAATGACCCTCAACAGTCTTGCCTTAAACTTCAAGCCATTAACGACATAGCCTGACAGTACGAAATGAGTCTCACAACCAGGATATAGAGGAGTATCCGCATCGTACACCATATCCTGTCTTTACATATATAGTTTACCTTACGATGACTACAGGCCGTAATCACGTACGAAACCCTTACGGGCCAAATGATCTCTCACAGTCACCACTTCTTCGTAACATCTATTGCGACAAGGATCGGTATTGGAAGACAAAGTAAACAGAATTGCAATTAAAAATATATAGTCCGATACCGACCCCCCATACTTCGTCGCTCTACTTCCTCTGCTTCTCAAGAAGGCCCCCTCTCTGACCCCCCTCTACTTTCCAGCTTCTCATTCGACTCTCTCCGCCTCCTATTCCGCATCAAATGATATCCACCTCAACCAAAGAGTTGAGAAGTGTGAAAATATTAATATTAACCAAGGATCGGTATCGGAATCGGTATCACCATGAATCTCATGGCTTGTTCTACCAGGGCATAATATAAAACCAAACGTTTGAAGCAGAGCTTCACATTCAAAACATTAGAAGGAAAAAATTTACGATTAGTGGTAGGGCAAGCCAGAATTCTTTGAAAGTATTCTGGCTAGCCCTACCACCAATCGAAATTTTTTTTCCTTCTAATATTGTGAATGTGAAGCTCTGCTTCACATTTTTTTTATATTTGTTCTGTTAGAACAAGCTATGAGATTCATGGTGATACTGATTCCGACATTGATCCTTGGTTAATTTTAATTTTTTTACACTTCTCCACACTTTGGTTGAGAAGTATATCATATGATGCGGAATAGGATACCTCATGACCCGAATGAGAAGAAGGGAAGTAGGGAGGCTCACTCTATACACTCACCCGCCTACGATATCTTATATATATCCTTCTAGGATACTCTATACCGATATCTTAAATTTAATTTTCAACACTTACCTACCGCCTAGA
The DNA here is from genome assembly GCA_029216955.1 of Iris pallida. Lineage (NCBI taxonomy): Eukaryota > Viridiplantae > Streptophyta > Magnoliopsida > Asparagales > Iridaceae > Iris > Iris pallida. Next base: position 21,188,607 of record JANAVB010011397.1, on the reverse strand, counting down.
CACCGCCTAGACGCCTAAGCGATCAATATCGATACTCATAGAAATAGTCTGATACCGATACCGATTCGTAAGACAAAGTAAATAGATTTAGAATTAAAAATATATAGTCCGATACCGATACTTCCCTGCTTCTCATTCGACTCTCTCAACCTCCTCAGCAGGTAGTAGGGCGAGCCAGAATCCTTTCAAAGGATTCTGGCTCGCCCTACCACCCATCGTAAAGGATTCTGGCTCGCCCCACCGCCTAGACGCTGCCTAAACGATTAATACCGATACTCATAGAAATAGTCCGATACCGATACTTCGTCGTTCTACTTCCCCTACTTCTCAAGAAGGTCCCCTCTCTGACCCCCCTCTACTTTCCTGCTTCTCATTCGATATTTTAAGAAATGAACGTCTTTCTTCGTAGTGGTGTCGGGGGAAAGAATGGTAAAGATGATTTCACTATATTTCTGACCGGGAACAGGACCTATCACAAGGATTCTGGCTCGCCCTACCACCCATCGCAAATTTTTTTTTCCTTCTAATATTGTGAATGTGAAGCTCTGGTTCACACGTTTGGTTTTATATTATGCTCTGGTAGAACAAGCCATGAGACTCATGGTGATACCGATTCTGCCTACGATATACACTCTTACTTATGCAAGCCTTTTGAGGTAATCAGCATTATACAAGATTTCCGAAAAAATCTATAACTCTGATAGGCCCAAAAGACTTGGCATAAGTAAATTTAATTTTCAACACTTACCTAGCTACTACTAAGATATCTTATATATATATCCTTCTACGATACTCCGATCTGAAATCCCAGATACAACCGATATTGCCGATACCAATACTCATAGGAATAGTCCGATACCGATTTCGATACGGATACTTTGAACCTTGATACTAAGTTTATATATATACTAATTTATATACTAAGTTTATATTTTGCTACCGATACTTTGTGTGTGTGCGTGCGTGCGTGTGTATGTGTGTGTTGCTACCGGTCCCGGCCCCCAACACCCACCACCGCGACCACTACCCCCACCCCCACCCAACCCCCACCCCTACCACCGTCGACCGCCATCACCACCGCCGACCAGAAACCCGCTGTCCCGACCCGAAACCCCCCCAGTGACCCCCACCCACACAACGCGACCCCCACCCCCACCACCACCGGCCCCCTCTGCCCCAATCTAAAACCCCTCCAGAGACCCCCACCCCCACCACCGCGACCCCCACCCCCACCACCACCGGCCCCCACCTCCCCCCGCCGTCCCGACCTGAACCCCCCCCAGCGACCCCCACCCACACCGCCCCGACCCAAAACCCCCACCACCACCGGCCCCCGCCTCCCCCTGCCGCCCTGACCCGAAACCCCGCCCCCAAGCGACCCCCACCACCACCACCGCGACCCCCACCCCCACCACCACCGGCCCCCGCCTCTCCCCGCCGCCCCGACCCAAACCCCCTACCATCGACCCCCACCCCCACCACCGTGACCCCCACCCCCACCACCAGCGGTCCCCGTCGCCCCGACCACCGAGAGTGAGAGAGAGAGAGAAAGATAATTTGGGCGGAATGAAAAGTCCCCCCCCCCGGTCGGCTAAATTTAAGTTAGGGCTGGAGATTTAGCGACGGACTGGCGACGGATATATTCCGTCGCTATGTGGTCACTATACCACCCTAGCTGGCCGACGAAATATCCGTCGCTATGTGGTCGTTAAATTTTACGATAATATTTTTCAACATTCCCCGCAAACTTTTGCCAACTAAGCGACAGCATAGCGACGGAATCTTCATTCGTTGCTATATCTCCGTCGACTTAACGACGGATTGGCGACCTTTGCTCGCCCTTAAAATAAAATAAAAAATTATTGGACTTTTCGACGGCAATCAGTCGTAACTTTGTCGGTAGTCGGTCGCTAATAGCGACGGACAGAATCCGTCGCTATATGTCCGTCGCCAAATGGCTGTATTTTGGTAGTGATAACAGACTATTTCCCAAAATAGGCAGAAGCTATTCCCCTTGCTGAAATCAAGACGAGGAGTATCACCAACTTCATTAAGCATCATGTGATCTATCGATTCGACGTTCCTCAAAGAATCATTCGTGACAACGGACCTCAATTCGTGAGTCAGGCATTTACTCGATTCTGTAATAATATTCGAATCAACAACATTGCTTTTATAGCTTATAATGTCGCAGCCAACGATTTAGTAGAAGCGTTCAATAAGACAATCATCATTCGACTCAAGAAATTTGCTTCTGCCAATAAACGCAATTGGAGCAAAAAACTTAAAGAATGCCTATGGGTGTACCATACTACTATAGGTACTCCGACTAGTTGTACACCATTCTCTCTAGTGTGCGAATGTGAAACTGTTTTACTGTTGGAGATTCAAATTCCATCCTTGAGGATAGCTATCGCCAATGAACTAACAGTAGAAAATAATGATCTCCTTTGACTTCAAGAATTTCAAGCGCTCGATGAGAAACGGCTGCTAGCTCCACAGCACATTGAGCTATATCAAGCCCGCATCTCGAAAGCTTTCAATCGTAATATAAAAGTGCGAGTTTTTCAAAAGGACAAGCTAGTCCTTATTGTCATATATCCTATGACTATGACACACATGAGAAAAAACAAGTTCGAGCCGAAATGGGAAGGTCCCTACGTCATAAGCAAAGTCTTCTCTAACTGAGATTACCAGTTGACCGGGATGGATGGTCGAATAGCAATGATATCTATCAACGGCAAATTCCTGAAGAAATACCGTGTTTGAAAGTATGTATTATATTTTCAAACAAATACTGTACATACACAATCTTCGAATTATTATCTTTTATTCATTCTCCCGGGAATAATCCATAGATAATAAGTCCTCAAAAATCCCCAGTGGAGTCTAACCCAGATCTTATGGTACATCTTCAAAAGATTAACCCATAACATCTACCATAACATGTCATCACAATGACATCTTTTTGAAACCCAGTTGTTTTAAAATATACCTTATTCTTGATCCCCAATTGGTTTAAGAATAGTCAACAGATATATGAGTTTATGTCTACATCATCTCTGAATTCTATTATCTGTATCAACGAATTATCACATTCACATTACCTCTGATAAACGTCGTCTAAAAAATAACATCACATTAAGTTATATTCTGTTACGTCCAGGATCTCTGAGAAGATATAATAACTGATGTTATTTTCAATAAATATGTCACGTCCAGGACCTTTGAACATATTTCTACACTATACACTATTACTTGTGTATCAAACAGATACATAAAGTAATAAAATCACAAAACAACAGCTTTTCCATTTTATTTTAATCTTAAGAACATAAATTATTACATTATTCAAAGATGTGATGAATACTGTTTAAAAAGATTACTATATTCATTTTATTTTCGGGAAGACTTATTGGGGAGGTGAAGTGCTGAGGTCAAAAATCCTCTTCAAAGCTTCAGCTCGTTCCACCCTGGTAGCAATAACCCTCTTTCTGGCCAAATTCCTTCTGAACTACGGAGTCAGCAGCTGCATCGATAGGATATGAAGCTCCATCTTCGTATTGCAAGCTCGAATAAGGTTATTCTTTTGTCTATTTTGGTCATCCAGATGGCTCGAGGCGAATTAATGCAGTTTAATAACCTCTTCTTGGCATTTTTTACCCGTTGAGACCGATGCACAGATTCGAGCTAGTTCAGCCTCTAGCTTTTGGATGCGAGCCTGGCTTCAGTCACTTCTCTGTCATTTTTTGCTTCCTCGACATTATAGAGTTCAACAGAGGAAGTGGCTTCAACGATGCCAGACTCTATATCTCCAGACTGTACCATGAACGCTGCCATAGCATTGTCAAGAATGACTTGGCGTTCTTCATATTCTCTGGCTATGGTCTCACGTTCAGCATCCACCAGTCTATTTATGTTCCCTCTGGTCAGATCCTGGTAAAACTAGATTGGCTTCTCTAGCTCTTATAGGATTTGCTCTAAGGTTGCCTCCCTCTCTATGTCACCAATGTTGCATATGGACTCAATCAGATAAAGAAGACCTCCTTATAAACTCATAAGGATAATTCTTCTCTATGGCCAACTGAACCAAGGAGTACAGAGAGGTCAAGAAGGTATCCGTGTAAGTGCGGATAAGGCTTCCTATTACTGCATGTACACCAGGTGTCGTTGTCGTGGCTGAAAACTCTCCTTCTACCAAATGCTGGAGAAAGATTGGTAACCATCACAACGTCAAAATTTGGAGATTTTGGAGCATGCATTACTGACGATCTTCCCTCTATGGCATGAGTCCCATCATCTAGAGGAGCCATAGTTGAACTGAGGCTAAATGCGGTGGAGGCTATTGGGACTTCATTGATCGTCCCTATATGGCTTGCTGCAATTCAAGGTAAAATTGTTATATTACATAGCATTGAATAAAAAGCAATGGTAAATAAAGTTAGAAATTTATCTGGGCATGTCGAAATATAAGGAGTGTTGACAGGCACAGTATCTCTTTCTGTAATAAGCCTTTCTATTACAGAAGTAGATACTGCTGCACTTGCTTGGCTGCTCCCTGTCTCTGAGACTGTTGACGTGAAGCGGCTGCTCCCAGCCTCTAAGCCAGCATGGCTGCCTCGAGCCCCTGATTCAACTTAGTCTTCCTAGGCTTCCACCTTTGATACCTTCTTTCCAAAAATGTGTTCGATAGGGGCTTGAGTCCCCTCAATATCAGCATTAGGGTTTTCATCACCCTCAACGAGGCCCTTATCGCCCTCATCTCCATTAGCTGGGCTTTGGTCACCCTCAATATCGATAACAGAGTTTTCATCGCCAAGAGGCTCATCGGAACTTTTATCATCTTCTCTAGAGCTTTGGTTGCCCTAATCTTCAATAGGGTGCTCCTCACCCTCAGTTGTAATTTGACTATCTTTGGCCACTAAGTCCTGACCCTCCTGGGCCGCTAATTGATCTTGGCTTGGTTCAGCCATCTCAAAATCTGGGGCAGCATCAATAATGTCCTCCTCAATCTGCCATCCCCATCATCAAAATCCTACAGCGCCTGTACAACCTCTTCGTCTATCGAAGGTAGTTCGCTTAGCGAAGTGGCTTCGACACTCTGGGTTATAGAAGAGGCTGGAACCTCCGTAATAGTTTCTTTTCCATCTTGGCTAACTTGTGTTTGCTTCCAAATTTCTGCTGGCATATTCAATGTCTCTGTTTGGGACTTTTGTATGACGACCACGTCGCAGCCGCTGTAATCGGCCGTTATGGAACCCGCCTTGCACGTGCGCAATCTAGCCTCGTGCGGCATCACACCTTAGCGAGGACGATCGCTCCTACTGGAGCGAAACGTGACATACTATGCATGTCATCAAAGATCCACAGCTCTCCTTGAACTGTGTGAATGATGATCATCAAGCCTCAGATTGAGTTTGCTGTAAAACTTGATCTTCTTTCTGGTTTTGAACTGCTGAAATCGAAGTCACTCCGTAAAGATTTGGCAAACCACCTATCGCCAAGGAATCCCCACCTGGAGATCGACCAGCTGTCATGGGACCGACAGACTGACCCTCAATCTTTGACTCATCACCATCCATCGCTTTGTTTCGGTGAATCGAATCCTCAGTAACCCTCAAAGCATCTAGAAGCCCCTCATCAGCAAGTTTACAACGATCCACCATCTGTCGAACACCCTTCGAACCTCCATCCGGAGTCTATGGTCTGCCTGTACAGCTCAACGGCTTGAGCCTGTACATGCCACAACATAAATCTTCCCGAGCCAGCTGTTGGGAACCCTTCGTAAGCATCCAATCTTTGTTCCCAAATAGACTACGACAACCATCATCTGCCAGCCTCCCTACCGAAACCAAGTTGTAGCACAAATTTGGTACATGTCGCACACCCCTGAGGACGAGTTTCTCCTCAAACTCTGTCGTCAAGTGCATATCACCGATGTCTATAACTGCAGCCATCCCCTTGTCGCCCATCTTTACACGTCCAAACCTGCCACCGCGATATGACATGAAGATCCTCCTATGTGGAGTGGCATGATACGATGCCCCCGTGTCTATGGTCCAGTCGCCGTCATGACATATGCCACAAGGTTCTTCTGCATCGGTCGATGCGATAATGATATCTCTCATTGCTGTGAGATCCTTCTGATCATCCTTGCCTTTGGCTTTCTCAGCTTTGAGCTTCATGTAGTTCCTCTTGATATGACCCCTTTCGCCACAGTAATAGCAGCCCTCATTGCGGTCCACAATCATAAGATCTCGAGAACTCCCCCTGTCCTCGCCTGTAACTTGGGTCTTGTAACAACCACCTTTTTAAAATAAGGGTATTTTAGTAATTTTGTTACTTTTTGAATTTTTATTATTAAATTGATTGTTGTGTAGCTTTGATTGGTGTTTTTGGTAGTAGCAAATGGTTTAACCTTAGTCAACCTTGATTAGAAGACTAACCATGTTATTAAAATGCTTTTTAGCTAACTAGATTTTAAATTAGATCTTTAGTCCACATTAGTAAACAAATTAAATCAATTTTTGGCTATTTTTACTTATGGCTTTTTGGCCTTTTTTCTAATGGGCTTCACACGGGTTTTAATTGCATGGTGGCCCATCCTAAACCCAAACCTAACCCTAGATAACCCCTATAGCTGGCCAAACAGCAGCCCACCAACTTTTATGTTAAAAACTTGTAGCCGTCAAGTTTCACAAACCCTAGAATTCTCCTTCTCCTCCAAAAGTCCAATTTTCTCAATTCTTATACAAATCCATCCAAATGAAGTACGTTGCGATCGTTGGGAGAGGAACTTGTTGGATACTTGCTAGCAAGAAATCAGAACCGTTAGACCGAAGGAAATCGGCATCGACGCGTTTGTAGACCCGTTTTATTGAGATATTGACTCTCAATAGGTAAACCCCTCTAAACACCTATAAAATCTGATTTTTCTTCGTACATGCATCCATCTAGGTACCCCGGACCTGTGAAGTTTGGTAGGATTTCGTATCCGTTTGATAGGTGTATTGGACACCTGTCGGTGTATTGGAACACGTATTTGACGAAATATCTCTTATAATTGAAACTTTGTATTTTTTGATTCCATTTTCATGAATTTGTTGCTTTGTATATTTTAAACAACTTTCGTAACGGATCTCGATTTGACACGTTTACGGTGTCCAAATCGGACAGGACACGCGTGCACAAGGCCTGTGCACAGCCCCGTGCATGCCCTGCTGTTCGAGTGTCATAACTCGACGCACAGGACACGGTTTTACGTAAAATTTTATAGACATGTGGGGGCAACCTCTGCCCATGTGCTCCTAAAATTTCATGGCATTTCGTGGCGCGTGCGTGGAGAAATCCAACGTGCACGGGTTCAGCCCAATGTGCACGCGCATGAGAAATTGCCGCTGACACGACCTTCGTTCGCGGATACAAACCGACGAAGACCCATTCTAGGAGCACGAACATGAAGCCCTAGACCTAATCTACCCAGGGACTTGACCACGTGGCACGACATGGCTCGTGTCGTGAGCTACGGACCTCGACACTCGTCCACGAGGCCGCACGCGCGCGTACGTACAGCCCCTGCAGTTTGAGTGTCATAACTCGATGGATACGATACGGTTTGGCATGAAATTTTATAGACACGTGGGGGCAACCTCTGCCCATGTGCTTGTGAAATTTTACGAGATTTTGTTGAGTATTCACGAAGTTATCGCATCTTCACTGATTCGGCTGATACCCTGCACGCGCGTACGTGCCCATGTGAGACGCACTGACTGGACACGATACAGACACGGGTTTGACCCTGTGAGTATCCGAGCATGTCACACACGTATAAACCTTCGTGTTTGCCAAGTTTCACGAGTTCTAGTTGTGTATTTTGCATTTTGGGTTTCGAGTTGGTTTTGTGTTTTCGGTTGGTTGTTCATGAGTTGATTTTGTGATTGAAAATCGATTTTCTGAGTACAAACTCAGCTTTCTGAGTTTGTTTTGGTTTTAGATTAGTTTTCTAGTTCAATTTTGTGGGTAGACTATATTTACGTTCATCGTATATAATTTACTTGATATCAACATATTCCCTTATATATATATATATATATATATATATATATATATATATATATATATATATATATATATATATATATTGATAGCATAAAGAATAAACCTATACAGGTATTTGGTTCAAATTTCTGAGTTTGGGAGTTAGGTTTAGCCTAGATTCTAAGTTCGATTTTGTATTTAGACCAAATGTTTACTTTCAATCATATTTATACTCTCTATTTTATATAGTTTCCTTGTATATATATATCTATGTTATATATAAGGTGAGTGTAAAATATATATATATATATATATATATATATATATATATATATATATATATATATATATATATATATATATATATATATATATCCTCAGCGATCCTTTGGTGGCTCCACCTCGTCCCGGGTGCTCTATGGGATGCATCCACCACTCCTTTCAATTTTCGAACTCCCCGAGTTCCCCCCCTCGGGTGGGGAGCCCCCCTGCGGTGCAGGTCTCAGGTTTTCCCCCATTCGGCCCCTTGAGTACGCTGCTCGCAGCAATGCTCAAGTGGGGCCCCCACCTCAGTCCCTTGATTACGCTGCCTACAGCTATGCACAAGAGAGACCCACTCTTCACTATTCCTCCTCAGCGGGCTCAGCTCTTTACGCTCCCATCACGAGTGGGTCCCACCACCTCTACGCGGAACGCGGGGATAGCTATCCCTCAGCGGTTTACGCAGAGTTCAGCGGGTCCCACCTATCCTCTGTACGCAGGGATTTCATTCCTTGGGACGCATACGCGAACGTTTCTTCCTCCGGGACCCACGTGGCCCCGGACCAATTTCCTCCCCCAGCGTACTTAGACTCTACGCTATACCCCCTCCCTCTCATCATTATGGTGGACCCACCCCTCCATTCCCACTCTCCAGCATACATTACCCCTACGCAATACCCCCCCTCTCATTATAGTGGACCCCCCCATTCCCTTAATCTCTACGCCCACTCCTCCCACAATCCCTCCGTCTACGCTCATCAGTCCCAGGCCGCCCCTACCGAGCTTTACGCAGCCCATCCCCCCTATCCCCAGCTCTCCTCCGCGGGCCCCTCCCTTTCCCTTCTCCCCTCCTCGGTCTCCGCTACCTGCCGCCATTCCCACGTGCCCCCCATCCCCTCTCCAACGCCCTCTTCCCCACCCCCCCTCCGACTCCTTGGCCCCGTCGTCATGCCGCCCGTTCCCTCCCTCTATTATCCTCGCCACGCGCCCGGCTGAGCCTGTGGACCCCGTCGTCTCCGCCCCTTCGGTGGCCGTGTTGCAGCTCCATGGTGATCCCGCCATGGTCATTCCCTCCCCGGGGAGCCCGTCCTCGGCCGATCCTCCTATGGGGAGCCCTCATCCGGCCGACCCCTCTGGTCAGCTGCCCCTTCCTAAGTCGACCCCTCCATCGATAGCTCCCCCCTCCCAGTGGAGCGCCCCAGCCTCCTCCTTTGCTCGGGGCTTCTTTGCAGACCTACACCGCCAAGCTGTGCCCGGATCTCGCTTCGGCGCAGGGGCCCATCTTCCCAGCCGCTGACCTCCCTGACATCGAGTACTCTCAGGAGTCCCGGGTGCCATCGGTTCCATTCTCCGACTCGGAACTGTCTTCACTAGCATCCTCCTTCCCCCACACTTTCATACTCAAATTTTCTAACGGCTGCCCCAAATTCCCTAGGGTGCAGGAGACGATAGCCAGTTGGAGACTATCATCGGAGTACCGACTGGCCCCCCTTGACCCCAAACACATTCTCCTTCACCTTTCATCCGAGGTGGACCATAGGTCTGTATGGTCCAAAGGCACTTGCAGAATCGATACCCACCAGATGAAGATCGTCAAGTGGTCAGCTGGCTTCTCCACCAAAGAAGACTCAGCGACAGTCGCCGCCTGGGTCACTCTGCCCAATCTGCCCCTCATTTGCTTCGTCCTAGCGGCTCTCCGGCGTATTGCCAACTCATTCGGCACGTATGTGGCCTCAGCCCAAGAGACAAGCAACCTCACCAAGGCTCACTATGCCAAAATCTGCGTCGAGCTCGACCTCTCCTCCGAACCTCCCAATTTCATCACTATTGAAATGGGCAACCAAACCCACACCCAACAAATCATCTATGACAATCATGTCATGTTCTGTAACCACTGCCATCTAAGAGGGTACCTCATTAAGCATTGTCACTGCCTATACCTTGAACTAAAGAAGAAACAACCCCGAAAAAGCAGCGAGCAATCGGAGGGAAAGACTCCCTTGCCTCCCATCCTCCCTCTCCTGAACTCGCACACACGATTCGGCTCCAGTGAAGGCACACAAGACTCGAGAGAATCCCACAACAAAGAATTGATTCCCTTCAACACCCAAGATATTACCCTATCCAACCAGTTCGATATGCTTGTGTCGGAAGATGAAGAACCCATTTCGGTATCAGCATCTCACCCAGCTGATCGCGTGCTCACTGAGAATCACCCCGATCCGGTCATCGGGGAACCGATCACCGATACCATCGATATTGACCATCAACATCCCAATGAAATCTCTGTGATCCAAGCCCTAGCAATTCTGGGGCCAGACCAAGTTCGGAGAGGACAACAGGTCCAAGCCATGAGTTTCCCTCTTCAACCAACTACCCTGCCGGCAGGGAGCACTAGTGACTCCATTACGACCCCTCCCGAGAACCTTATCCTGGATTCCGCCGGGTAATCGGTCAGTCAGAATCCGGACCAGCTGGAGCAATCTTACAATGATCACCAGAGCTCGAACGAGGTAGGACCATCAACCTCAAACGAGGCCGACACAATGCATGGTACCTCTACCATTCAAACCAGATCCACCGTAAAGCAGAACAAAAAAACCTCCCACAAAGCCCTTAATGCTTAACATCCTATCCTGGAACGTCCGCGGTCTGGCGAACAAACCCACACTAAGAAGAATTATCGGTCTTCAAAAAATTACAAGATAGACATCCTCATTATTCTTGAACCCAAAATCCCACCCAAAAGATTAAAATCCATCCAGTTGCAGCTGGGCCTTCCATCTGCAGTGGCCGGCAAGCACGACATTTGGATCCTGTGCACTAATGATGTCAAATTCGGAGTCATTCAGGACTCCAAGCAAACCCTCTCCTGTTGGTTTGAGCACCCCAGCCTCCCCAAGCGAGCCTATCCCTATCTGCTGGTCCATGGCAGTTACGATATCGCAGACAGAAACACCTCTGGAACGATCTCCTCGACATCCATCACCAGCACACCAACTCTCCTGTGGCTTTGCATTCGGGACTTCAATGTGATAGCTTGCAGCTCTGAAAATCCGGAGGCCGCCCTCCTCCCGTTCCGGCCATGCAAGACTTCAACAACTTCATCTTCGATGCCCATTTAACCTCTCTCCAATTCACTGACAATGCATTCACCTGGTGCAACATGCAGGAGGGGAATCGACGGCAATACTCCAGACTGGACCGGGCTCTCACGAATGCCTTCTGGCACGGTTTGGGGGTCACTACCAACCTGTCCCACCTAAACTCCAAGAAATTTGACCACGCTTCGCTGCTGGTAGAGATAAAAAATAACACTCATTCATCCAAAAAGAACTTCCAATTTCTAGACTTCTGGATCGAGCATCCCCAATTTCAGGGCATCGTTCACGGAAGCCTGGAACCTGCGAGGAATCTCCCGACCCCCTAGTTAGGGTTTGCAAAAGGCTCAAGGCCACTAGATGTGCCTTGTCCAGTAGGAGCAAACTAGCCTACGGGGACATCTTTCAAGCCGTTCGGGTCACAGAGGACGACGTCATCCGAGCCGAGAATTTGGTATTACGGACAGCTCCTCTGCAGCCAGGAGTGCACTAAACCTCACCAAGGCTATGCTCAAATTTAGGATCAAGGTGGAGACCGACTTCTGGAGGCAGAAAGCGAGGTTGAAATGGGACAACGAGGGGGATAAAAACTCACAGTATTTTCATGCATGCTTCCACTGATCGCAGACAAAAGCTATCGATCCACCAGACGGAACATCATTACTGACCAAAAGAGTATCCATGTTGCTGCCACGGACTTCTACTCCAAATTATTCTCCAAAGAGACTATTTACAAAGATAGGTTATTCCTTGACAAAATGCCCCTTCTCATTAACGACACCGACAACGCCCAATTGGAATATTCTTCCCACTGCTCAGGAAGTTAATGATGCTGTATGGGCTCTGAACGAACACAGTACACCAGGGCCGAACGGCTTCTCGGAGGTATTCTTTTGCTCTTGCTGGGACATCATCAAGCAGGACATCACCGAAGCAGCCGTCAGCCTTCTTCAAATGTGCCATTTACCCCAAAGCCATTTCTAGTGCCAATCTCATCCTTATACCAAAAAATGATAACCCGGAGTCCTTCGCGACTTTCGTCCCATCAGTCTTTGCAACTTCATCAACAAAATCATATCCAAGGTCATAGCGACCAGAATGGCATGAATTCTCCCCAAGATCATATCGGAGGAGCAAAGTGGGTTTGTCCGTGGGAGGAACATTCAAGACAATATTATGCTGGCACAAGAGTTAATCACCTGCATGAAATTCCTAGCTAGAGGGGGCAACATCGCTTTCAAAATCGACATAGAGAAGGCATACGACAGGCTGGACTGGTAATTCATCATCTGGGTTTTTAGAGCTTTCGGGTTCTCGGAGTATTGGACCAACATCGTTTGGAGATCCGTCAGCAACTCCTGGTTCTCGACGGTCATCAACGGCCAGGCCGATAGGTTCTTCAAATCCCATCGTGGGGTCAGACAAGGCGACCCTCTATCGGCCACGGTCTTCATCATTGTTGCTGACGCCCTGAGCAGGAACCTTAACAACATGGTCAACACCCCCAACTTCCAGCACTATCACACTTTCAGTGGTTGCCCTATCATCACCCACCTGGCCTTTGCTGACGATTTACTCATCTTCTTTTCTGGGGATGAAGGAGTGGAGGCAGTTGTTCACAACACACTTCAGAGGTACCCTAGATGCTCAGGCCAGAAGATCAATCACTCAAAGAGCGTTATCTACGCCCACCACAACACCAATAGAGAGCATGCCATCAATCTCTCCAACCTAACATCCTTCTCAGTAGCCCACCCTCCATTCAACTATCTTGGATGCCCACTTGTGTATGGGAGATCCAATGTAGCCCTTTTCGAGGACTTGACTAATAGAATCAGGAAGAAACTCGAAGGGTGGCATAATGCCACATTATTCCTCGGCGGTAAGATGATCCTTATTAATCACGTACTCTCCTCCATCCCCATCCGTACACTAGCAGCTTGCTCTCCGCCCAAGAAAGTCCTATCTACGATCGAATAGATCTTTTGTAATTTCTTCTGGGGGCATAGCAACGGCCTAGATAAACATCACTGGGCTAGCTGGGACTCCATGGCTCACCCTACAGGCGAAGGGGGCTTGGGATTCTCCAAACTCACTCATATTGTCAAAGCTTTCTCGATGAAATTATGGTGGAAACTGCGCACGAACAACAACTTATGGAGCAGGTTTTTGAAAGCCAGGTACTTCAAGCACTCCTACCCTTCATTGGCCACTTCCAACTGCAGATCCTCAGCGGCATGGCGTCGCATCCTTATTGGCCGTGACCTTGTCGAGCCTGCGATGAGACTCCGTTTAGGTGGCAGAAGATTCGAACCCATTTCTGGAGAGATGGGTCGGAGATAGCATCATCCCTAGTCTTACAGAGATCCCGAGAGGCAGCAAAATCAGAGACTGGTGGAACTCCTCCAGCGATGACTGGCACTGGGAACAGATCCGTGAATGGTGTGGTAATGAAGCGGTAGACAGCATCCGTGCGAGCGGATTACGCATTGGTAACGAGCCAGACGAGCTGAGATGGAAGCTAGAAGCAACAGGGGCATTTTTGGTGAGGTCGGCGAGAAGCGCCATCCAAGGCATCGGGCAGCAGCTCACCCCCACTGCGCACTATTGGCACACCTGCATACCCAAGAAGTGGTCCTTCCTAATGTGGAGAGCCATAAAGAAAAAATTACCCACTGACGACAGCCTCAACACCATCAGGATGAGCTTAGCTTCTGCTTGCACCTGCTGCTCAGAGCGTCAGATGGAGACTATTGACCATAACTTCTGCCAGGGGGCCCTTCCGGACAGCATTTGGAGGATCCTCAACCAGTTATTCAATACGCTACGGGTGGCGGACGCTTCCACGATCTAGCGAACTCTTACGGTTCTACCTCCCATGGTCACCAGATCGTTGCAGCGGCTGCCTCATGGGCGATTTGGAAGAATCGCAACAAGGCGAGATACGAAGGTCACCAATACTCCGCCGACCAGCTCGTCAGGGAAGTTTTTCGCCAATGCCGCAAGTGAAGCACTCTGTGTTCCCACACTTCAAGATCCTTCTGGTCAGTGATCCCCCCTAGTTCCTGGCGGTTGTTTTGCCTCCCCTTTCCCCTTTCCTCTTTTGGTGGTATACCTGTATGGGAAATGTTTGGTTTACAACCAAAGTTTTACAACATTCTTACAACTTACACCAATTTACTGACATGTGGGTCAGGCCACCACCTGGCCCACATGTCAGAAAATGGGTGAGTGGTTGTAAGAAGGTTGTAAATGTTTGGTTGTAACTGTAGCATTGCTCATACCTGTATAGGCTTCGGCATTTTGCGCCTTGTATACGTGTTCCGGCTTCGATTTTCGAGTCGTGATTAATAAAAGGTGGGGTTTTCTTCAAATATATATATATATATATATATATATAATATGTAAGTTTGTTCTCAGATTTAGCCCTCAACAGCACCATACAGCAGTACACACACATGCTTTCTTCTTTCTTGTGTTATATATATATATATATATATATATATATATATATATATATATATATATATATATATATATTATTTAGCCAAAATACCCCTATTTTATTCCATGAAAAGAAAAGCCGCAGCTATACAAGTATACCAGAAGGCGCAAAATGTTGAAGCCTATACATATATACTAACAAAAGGAGGGGAAAAGAAAACCGAAACGGCTAGTCAAGGGAGAAGAGGGAGTTCCAAAACACATTGTGTCTGTGATGACAGAGGGCTATCAGTTTGCTACATTACCGACTGGTCTCTGCAATAAGCTGGTCTGCGGAGTATTGATGGCTTTCGTATCGCGCTTTGTTACGGTTCTTCAAGATTACCCACGTGGTAGCTGCTGCTATGATCTGGTGGCCATGGGACAGAGAACCCCATGCCGCTACGAGGTCGATGAAGCACCCTCCCCTGGGAACCATCCTGCAGCGTTGGGAGAGAACACTCCAGACCCTGACCGATAGGTCTCCCTGACAGAAGATATGGTCCACCATTTTTGATTGACGATCCGAACAGCATGTGCACGCAGATGCAAGGCTGAATCCGATAGTGGTGAGAGTGTCATCGGTGGGGAGGATCTTGCGTAGTACTCTCCAACTGATGAAGGACCACTTCTTGGGGATACAGGTCTGCCAGAATGGTGCAATGCTAGGGAAGGGCACTGCGGTACCGTGGACCACTCTCCTGGCTGATCTAACTGAGAACTTAGCTGTTGCCTCAGCTGACCACCGAATCTCGTCAACATCGGACCCGATCGTTACTTCGCATCGGCGGATGTGCTCTACTGCCTCGGGGCCGGCTCAGTCCCGGATCTCGTTCCAGCTCTAGTTGTTATTGTTGTGGTCCCACATGTCCTTGATCTTGCAGTTCCTGTAGGCTTCTGAGAGATTAGGAAGTAAGGATTCTCCAACCCATCTTTCCAGAAAGGCCGGCGATTCGCCGTCGCCAACTTGAAGACGCATCACAGGTTCGGCAAGAGAACGATCGTTGAGCATGCGCCGCCACGTCGCAGAGGATCTGCTGTTAGAGATGGCCGTCAAAGGGTGGGTGTGCTTGAAGTATCTAGCCTTCATGAACCTGGTCCATAAGTTCTAAATCGTACGAAGCTTTCACCATAATTTTATCGAGAATGCTTTAACGATGTAGGATAGATTGTTGAACCCCAGGCCTCCCTCCTCTGTAGGACATGCCATGGTATCCCAACTAGCCCAATGATGCTTGTCGTGGCCATCGCTGTGCCCCCAAAAGAAGTTGCTAAAGATGCTCTCGACCGAAGACAGCACTTTTTTGGGAAGAAGCAAGCCGCCAGGGTATAGATGGGAATTAATGTGAGGACGTGCTTGATGAGGATCATCTTGCCACCTGGGGATAGAGTAGCGTTATGCCAACCTTGAAGTTTTTTCCTGATCCGATTTATCAGGTCCTCGAAAATGCCAGCATTGGATTTCTCGTACACTAGGGGACAGCCCAGATAGTGGAACGGAGGATGCTTGATGGGGAAGGAGGTGATGTCGAAGAGAATGGCTGCGTGCTCTCTTTTGATATTGTGGTGGGTATAGATGACGCTTTTATCTGGGTTGACCTTATGGCCCGATCACCTGGCGTATCTATGGAGAGTGTGGTGGACAACTTCTACTGACCCTACATCCCCGGAGAAAAAAATCAGGATATCATCAGCAAATGCCAGATGGGTGATGATCGGGCAGCCGCTGGCTGTATGATAGTGGTGGAAGTTAGTAGCGCAAGCCATCTTATTAAGGTTCTTGCTCAAGGCATCCGCCGTAATGATAAAGATGGTGGATGGTAGAGGATCTTCTTGCCTGACCCTGCGACTCAATTTGAAGAATCCTTCTGCCTGACCGTTGATCAGAGTAGAGAACCACGAGCTGCTGATCGATCTCTATATGATGTTGTTCCAGGTTTCGGATAATTCGAAAGCCCTAAAAATCTAGATCATGAATTGCCAATCCAGCCTGTCATACGCTTTCTTCATGTCCAATTTGATAGCAATATTGCCCCCTCTATCTGGAAACTTCATACAGGTGATTAACTCTTGAGCCAGCTTGATGTTATTCTGGATATTTCTTTCGCGGACAAAACCACTATGCCCTTCTGAGATGATCTTGGGGAGGATATCCGCCATGCGAGTAGCTACGATCTTGGATATGATCTTGTTGGTGAAGGTATAGAGACTTATAGGACGAAAATTGTGGAACGTCTCTAGGTTCTCTTTCTTCGGGATGAGGATCAGGTTGGTGCTGGAGATGGCTCTCGGGTATATGGCTCCTTGGAAGAAGGCAGAAACCGCATCATAGGTATCCATTTTGATGATGTCCCAGCAGGTGCAAAAAATCCTCCAAAAACCTGTCCGGTCCGGGCGCACTGTTCTCGTCCAGGGCCCATACGGCGTCTTTGACCTCTAGCTCGGACGGAGGAAATTCGAGCTGGATGTTATCACTGTCGCTGATAAGGTGGGGTATCGCCTCCAGGAAGGATGTGTCCTTGGGAACTGTCTCTTTGGATAACAGTATGGAGAAGAACTTAGTCGCCGCCGTCGCGTGGATACCCCTCTGATCGTTGATGATGTTCCCAGTTTCGTCGATTATTTGATGAAGCGAGAGTTTCTGTCTGCGGCCATTGACGCAGGCATGGAAGAAGCTCGAGTTTTTGTCGCCTTCGCTATCCCATTTAAGCCTCGCTTTCTGCTTCCAAAAATCAGTCTCAACTTTCAGCCGAAATTTGAGGATCGATTTGGTGAGGTTGAGAGCGGTCCTAGCGACCGACGATCTGTTGGTCATGAACCTGATTTCTGCTCGAGCGACGTCATCCTCTACCTCACGGATGGCTTGAAAAATGTCCCCATATGCCTGCTTGCTCCAGACTATAAGGGCTTTCCTCGTGGCATTAAGTTTGTTGGCCACCCGAGTGAGGGGCTCGGGGGAGTCCGCTCATTTCCAAGCTTCCGTGACGATGCCCAAGAACTAGGGGTGATCGCTCCAAAAATCCAAAAAATGGAAGCTCTTTTTGTGTAGGCCCGAGGGCCTGGTAATACCAACAAGCAGGGGGGCATGGTCAGATTCAGTGGCGTTGAGGTGGGAAAGATTAGAGGTGTTCCCCATTTCGTGCCATTGGGCGTTCGTTAGGTCCCTGTCGAGGCGGAAGTATTGACGTCGGTCGCCTTCTTGCATGTTTCACCAGGTAAAGGCGTTGCCGACGAACGGGAGGGGGGAGAGGTGAGCGTTAAAAATGAAGTTGAAATCCTGTATGGCCGAAAGAGGCGGAGGTCGACCGCCCGTCTTCTCTTCTCTAAAGGTAACAGCGTTAAAGTCCCCAATTCAAAGCCAAGGGAGGTTGTTGTGGTGGTGATGGATGTCCAGGAGATTGTTCCAAAGATGTTTGTGCTATACAATGTCACAGCTGCCATAGACCGCGGACAGGATAGAGCGATTGGGGATCAATGGGTGTTCAAACCAGCAAGTTAGGGCCTATCTGGAGTCCTGAATGACTCCTATATTGACGTCCTTCGAGCAGAGGATCCAAATGTCATATCTGTCTGCTATGGTCGTAGGAAAGCCTAGCTGCAGCAGAGTGGGTTTGAGTTTCTTATTGGGGATTTTGGGTTCAAGGATGATCAAGATGTCAATCTTGTGAGCTTTGTTAAGGAAGGTGATTCTCCTCTTGGTAGGTTTGTTCGCCAGACCTCGGACATTCTAGGATAGGATATTCAGCATTAATGGAGCCGGTAGGGGGGTTGGTGAGCCAGCCTGGTTGCGGACCTGGTACGGATCGCCGATGACTCTCCGGCTTTCTGATCTGGTTTTCTGATGGTGGTAACCTATCCCATCTTCGACGTAGAAGTGCTGGGTATGGAATCCTCGGGTGGGTTGGTGCGAATGTCTTCGGGGGGCTCGAGCAATTCTTCTGCCGAGTCCGTCTCTGGTTCTTCGGGGGGTAAAAGAATGGTGTCATCCGAGTTGTCGATCTGGTCTCCTTCCTCGAAAAGGGAGAATCCTGCAGCGAGAACCTGTAGGGCACTATGAGCTTGTTCTGGCCCTAGTATAGCGAGTGCTTCTACGACATCGACTTCGTGGTGAGGATGAACCTTGTCGGGGCAGTCTGGGAGAAGTCGAGGTTCTAGGGTGGCCTCCCCAGTCGCCTCCGTGTTAGGGTCGTAGACGACATCTGGGTTCGGATTGGGGGCCTATGAAGAATCTCGAAGGAAAGCGGTCTCAAGGGAGGGTTCAGTCGCGTCCTCGTCGAGGGCGTAGAACTGATTGGATAGAGTCAGGGCCGGTGGGTGGTAGGGGATCACCGTACTGTTCGAGGGGGCTGCATTGGCTGTTTTGCCTTCACTGGAGTAAAATCTGGTATGGCGGTTCGGTAGGGGTAGCAGGGGGATCTTGTAGGCGGCTGATGCTGACCCTCGTTGGTGAGGGATTCTCGCCTAATAGGTTTCCTCTTGAGCTCTGGATAAAGACGATAACAATGTTTTAATAGATGACCGTGCAGATGGCAGTGAGAACAGAAGATAATATGGTTATCATAGACGATTTGCTGGATGTGGGACTGGTTGCCAAGTTCAATGAGGATGTGGCTGGTGGGCTCGGAAGTGAGATCGAGTTCCATGCAAATCTTCGCATAGTGAGCTTTGGTCAGATTGCTGGTTTCTGCTACAGTAGCCACATAAGTCCCGAAGTAGTTGGCTATACGCCTAAGGGCTGCTGGGATGAAACAAATAAGGAAGAGGTTGGGAAGGGTCACCCAGGCGGCAACCGTCGCTGAGTCTTCCTTGGTGCTAAAGCTCGTTGACCATTTGATAATCTTCATCTGGTGGGAGTCCACCCTGCTGGTGCCTTTGGGCCACACCGTCCTGTAGTCAACGTCGGAGGAGCGATGGAGCAAGATATGCTTGGGATCCAGGGGTGCCACTCTGTATTCTGCGGAGAGCCTCCAGCTGGCAATAACCTTCTGAACCCGAGAGAGTTTGGGGCATCCTGAGGAGAATTTGAGAATAAAGGAGTGGGGGAAGAAGGTGGCCAGGGAGGACAGTTCCTGGTCGGAGAATGGAACTGAAGGCACAGGAGATTCTACCGAGTACTCAACCTCAAGGAGGGGAACATCAGGGATCAGGAGTCCCTGCTTGGCCGCACTGTCCGGACGAAGCTTGTCGACGTAGGAAGGCCTCAGAAGGTCCGCCGAAGGAGGGGGTCCCTGGGCCACGCGAGGGGGAACCTGCACAGGGAGGGTGGGGGTAGGAATAGCCGCGAGTGGGTCCCTCTCCCGGCAGGGAAAGAGAGCAACGAGGTTGGGGGAGGATCGGGCAACAAGAGGGGGGTAGGGTGGGGTGGGGATGGGGGGAGAAGGCTTCACCGAAGGTGTTACTGATAGCATGGCGCTGTCGCTGGGATCGACCGGTTGGAGGGCCTGGTAAGACGAAGATGAAGCAGGAGAGGTAGAACGGCCAGAAGCGCGTTGGATAGGGGCCATGCGAAGTGGGCAACCTAGGGACAGAGCGACGAGAGGGGAGGAGACTCAATATGCGCCCCCGGAGACAGAGTGGCCATATGCGCCCACGATGGCGAAGTCATATGCGCCAGCAAAAACTGGGCCATATGCGCCTGCAGGAACAGAAGGGCACCCACCAATGGTGCCAGCGAATGAGAGGGGAAGGGGTGCACCCGCAGAGGACGCTCCAACGCATGCGCCCGAGGCAGCTGGCATAACGGCGACCGCATGGGATGAGCTGAAGGCGCCGAGAGGAAGAAGGCATGCGCCTCCAATGGGGGGGCTGACATATGCGCCCACAATAGGGTGGTCATATGCGCCTGAAAGAGGCTGGCATGCGCCCTCAATGGGAGGGCTTCCATATACGCCCTGACACAGGCGATCATATGTGTCTACTAGCTCGGTTAGGGGAGAGGTGCATAGTTGAGCATCCCCAGACCGAGGGAAGCCGCTGCCCGAAGAAGCGGCAGGAGATTTGAAATTCAAATCCAAAGAAAGACGAGGCCCCGCGATCGCTAGCCCCGAAGTGGGTCGCTGGGAGAACAGGCGGAAGGCTGCCACCGCACCATGGGAGGCTGAGGGGGGATGCCGATCGTCTTCCAAGAACCGGCCAGAATCCGGCGATGCCCCGGCGAGGATGGAGGGAGGAGCAGGGAGCGGAGGGGGAAAAGCAGGGGGATTTCGGAGGAGCAACGGGGTGATGAGGGGATGGAGAGGAAGAGAAGGAGGAGGAAGAGAAGGGGGCGGTCCGAGGGGAACGACGGTCGGGGAACGGGGGGCCTGGGAGGGGGGTTTGGGAGTGGGGGGCCTAGGACGGCGATGAGGTCGGGCGGGGGCTTTTGGGTCGAGCCCGGAGGGGGGCCTCCATGCGAGGAGGGGGGACACTGGCGCGAAGGGGACGGCCTCCGGCCTAGGCGAGGCCGGAGGGGGAACCAAGAGATCGCAGCGCATGGAAGGGAGGAGGGGGAACCATCTTCTTCTTCTTATATATATATATATATATATATATATATATATATATATATATATATATATATATATATATATTTTATATTGTTGTTGGTATAGGATGTTAGCCTAGTTAGTTAGAAATGACCCAATAGGCTAAGTTAGGCATAGTTGGCTAACAAGTTGACAAAAGTCAACTTTGGGTCAGACTCAATCTAAATTGACTCAAACGGACTTGAAATGACTAGATAACTTAAGTTTGACCTAAACTTGGGATAATGGACTAGTTGACTTAGGGTTGACATAGTTTGACCAGGATGGTTGACCAGGGTTGACCAGAGTTGACCAAGGGTTGACTTTGACCTATAAGGACCTAGAATCATTTAGAATGCATTGTAGATTACTCTTATCTCATATTAGACACTTTGTAACCTGTGGTTGATCTAAATAGGACTCTGTGACTCCAGTTTGGACTTGTATTCTCATCAGACATTCGGGATACCAGACGAGTACATTCTCTGACCGTTTCATACTTGCTAGGAATTATATTCTTGTTATAGACTAATTTACTTGATGCTGACACGATGTTGTCATGGATTAGTACTATATGGATCTTTACATGAGATGTTATCCCCCTCGGGTGCATCGAATACATCATGTCATGTGCTTTTCACGAATATCATATATTTCATGGACTCTTATTATTCATGTACACTCATGTGCTCTCATGTACTCTCATGATCTCATGAGCTTCACGTATAAACTTTCATGTACAATAACATAACCTGTCTAGATCCTTGTGTATTGATTGAGGTATGGGAGAGTAGAAATAGTCATGTGAACAATTCCAAAGTAGGGTAATCATGTATAAACTATGTAGTGTAATCATGTATAAATCAAGGCGTTCACATGTCTATCTTGTACTCTAAATCACTAGTCGCTTACAGTTCTCTATTACCATACCTAAATACTTCCTGTTATCAAATTCTCTCTTTTTTATGTTTATTCTTACAGTTTTCATGTACTTTATTCTATAACATGCTTTATATTTCCTGTCATGATATGAACCGTGTGAGATATATGTATTCGTTCATGTCCTGATTGGACCTGTTGATAAAATTTTACAGGTAACATGGAGGATCACAGCTAGCCTAGAGGATACTAGTAGAGCTTGGAGTAGATGTCTAGAGTTTGTTTTTCTTATTTCTTGTTTTGTTTTCGAGTTATATTTCAGATATTGAAATTTTGTGGTTGTTAATACAATTGACTTATTTCACTTCTGGTTGTATCCCTTTTGTGGATTCTTATCTATTTCATCGTGCTGATTATCTACCTTTAGTTTTGATTGAGATTGTATCCTCCTGTGATTGTCCTCCATTTTGATAGTATATCATATTGTGATAGTTGTAATTGTGACCTAGAACAGCGTTCTACCGCCGGTACTGTGGCGTAGGCTGGACGTATCCACTTCTCGTACCCTTACACTGGGTGCGGATCGTGACATGTATTTAGTGGTGGCCCATGCAGGTCAAGATTCGCATTCGTGCAATATCATAGTAGCGCAACGACTTAGTTGTACTACTACGTGCCTGCTATAGAGTATTGAAGTAAGGTGTTAGAATGAGAGGATACTCAATTACTGTTAGAATTCCTTGAGAGATTCCTGGGACGACCCTTGAGAATCTTATTTTGAACTTCGATTTGAAATCCTTTTTCCTCTTGTTTCGATTCACCCATAATCCTTGCTATTGAATTTGATTTTGATGGATTCATTGTTGAATTTTGAATCTTGATGTTAGTTGTTGATTTTGATTTTGTATATTAAGTATTCTTTTTGGAATTAAGGTATAACCTGATAACATATTTGATAAGGACAGTAAGAAAGGTAAATGTCTGCCTTATTTATGGAGTTTAGAATTTATCACAGTCATATTGGCTAGCATGACAAGGACATAGAGCCTAATTTTAGATATACTATCCTAGTTATGGAATTTAGATTCTCTTGCAGCCATACCGGTTGACGTGGTAAGAATTCTAGATAACATGATTATAGGGTGTATACCTTAGTTACGGACTCTATCGTTTATTGCAGCTATGCTTACTGGCGTGGCAAAATTCTGACAACATAATTTCAGGAAGACGCGCATGGTATAAGATTATATCTTGAATTGGTTCATTTCTTTGAACAGATGAGCAAGAACAGATTTTTTATTATTTCTTTTCTTGCCATTATTTCTTGTATTCCTATTTTCTCTTATCTTAATTAACTCTGTCCTAATTACATCTATCAACTATCTTATATCTACTTCTGTCATCCACACTTTCAAATCTTGAATCTCCATAACTCTTTACCTTGGAAAGGTCGAGAAGGTAACGTAAATCATCTAACTTGGGAAAGACTTGATTTGTTATCTTATGATAATCTAGGTAGGAATATAATATGATGGACCTTGATATAGAATTTTGAGATAGAGATATGGTAAAGATTAGGAATGAAATCAAGAGATAAATATTATTAATTAGAAACGATCACACATAGAGAAATATTTTGGATATAAATAATTCATAGATGTATTTCCTAACTGATGAGGATATTCAAGGTCAACTTAGTTTTGAGAACTTGGATAATTTTTGGTTATTGATTCTTGAGATGTTTCACTTTAAGGCTATGATGTTAAATTTAGGGATTTAGTAATGGAGAAGAGATTTTAACTATATACGATGATGATACGAAATTGAATAAGATATTGTAAGAAAATGGCTAGGACCAGAGAGAACATAAGAATTTTGAGTTATAGAAATTTAGAGATTTTGTGAAAATTTTAAATTTAAGAAGAATAATATTTGAAGGTGTACGTTGAAGAAAATATGAAGGTTGATTTTATAATGGAGAATAATTTTAGTAAGGCCTAGTGGTTTTAGATTGAATAGCACGAGGAGAGTAATTTGAATAAGTTCAAGGATTTCATAAAACTTGATTTAGAGGTTTCTGATCCAATTTAGGACAAGGTGAAAGAATTTGGATTTATGATGATTAAGTGGTTAGTGTTGATTGCTAATAAGAAGTGTATGCTTTATGAGTAATGTTTTGGAATTTAGAAAATTAAGCCTATGGTGATCATGAAAGGTCCAATCTTCATAACGGAAGGGTATTGTCACGACCCGCACCCAGTGTAGGGGCACGAGAAGAGGGTACGTCCAGCCTACGCCACAGTGTCGGAGATAGAACGCTGTCCTAGGTCACATACATCTAACAATTATAAGGTACATGTATAATGTATACGCTTCGAATGGAGGACAATATAGAAATGTACAACTCAATCATTGCTAAGATAGAAAGTACGATAAGATAGATAGATATGAAAGTCGCCAAATGAAATACAATAAGTGAAGAAGTCTAAGAGTCTAAGATAGCATCTCCACAACATCCAGAATAACAGAATCCCTAAATAATTACATAATGTATCCAAAATAAGACAAGATAATAAATAAGATAACTAGTCTAGCTAACTAGCCTAGACTACTGGGTTAATGTCCTCTGCAAGGGCTGGGTCCTCCCGGGAGTCCAGTTCACAAGTGTCATCTAGGCCTGCTCCATAGTATGTAGGACAGAACTCCCCAATGTCATCTGTAATATTTCAACAGGTCCAGTCAGGACAGAAACGAGCACAATACATCTCACGCAGTTCATAATATGACAGAATATGTAAATATGCTATAGAGTAAGATACATAAAACGCTGGAGAAAATATGAAGTAAAAGAGATGACTGTAAAAAAATATCTACTATAAGTAAAGAGCTAACAGTGGCTAGTGATGTAGAGTACAAGATAGACATGTGAACGGCTTAAATATGCACATAATTATTCTAAGTGTTTGCACATGATTACACTACTTTAGAATTATTCACATGACCATTTATACTCTCTCGTACCCCAATCAATACATAAGGATCCAGACAAGTTATGTTATTACACATGATATTCACACGAAGGCCCATAAATGGGTGCACATGAATGTATACATGGGGGCTCCATGAACATAAGAGTACATGAATCACAATAGTGTACAAGAATGGTAAAAGCACCGGAGTACATGATGAAAGTGAAACGCACATGACATGACGTAACCTGATGCTCCCAAGGGGGATAACATCTCATGAAGGGATCTATATAGTACCAATCTATGTTAACAACGTGACAGCATCAAGTAAAGTAATCTAGAGCATAAATGTAAATCCTATCAAGTATGAAACGGTCAAAGAATGTACTCGCCTGGTATCCTGATTATCCGATGAGTATATATGTCTAGACAGAGTATATGAGTCCTATTTAGAGCAACATAGGTCACAACATGTCCAAAATGGTAATATTAAACTTTACAATGCATTCTATATGAATTCTAGGTCATTCTAGACTAAAGTCAACACTGGGTCAACTCTAGTCAATTTTACTAGTCAAACTAGGTCAACTAGGCCAATCCTAGTCCAATCAAGTCTCACTAAGCCTGACCAAGGCTAGGCTAGCACTCACACACAATCTCAAAGCTACACAAGTCATCAACACACATTATATATATATATATATATATATATATATATATATATATATATATATATATATATATATATATACATATATATATATATATATATAAAAAAAAAAATATATATATATATATATATATATATATATATATATATATACTCAATGTATATAGGCATACACATAGGAAATCATATATAGGCTATCATGTATAGGCTATATGCCTATAATCAATTTAGCATATATTCATACAATATATTTATAGGAAGCTATATAGGAAGCTATATATATTTATACATACCAACTTACCTACATACATACATTATATCAACATATATATTACATGTATATATATTAGAGAGATAGAGAGGTGAGATGGTGTATAGTGTCAATGGGGGTTAGGTTATATGTAACAAGTGTGTGTGTACAGTGTATAGTGTAACAGGGTGTGTGTGTGTTAAATGTGTGTGTATGTGAGATGAGAGTGATAGTGAGGGTGACAGGATGTGTGTGTGTGTGTTAGTTACATAGTGTGTGTGTATTAAGGTTTCAGTCAATAGCAGTAAAATATGTGTGTGTGTGTGTGTGTGTGTGTGTGTGTGTGTGTGTGTGTGTGTGAGTTCTCAGATTTTAGTGTGTACAGCAGTGATAGGGTTCTCAAGAAAAATGTCATGTTACTCTCATTCATTTCAACATATATTTATATATATAACCCGATTCATCATCCCTATTTAGTTTTCAAGTATTAGTGAATGTCAGTTCTTCGAAATCAACCCAATTGCAAAGAATAAAAAACAAACATACAACCTAAACATAAATCAATATCTACCAGTCATGGTAACATCTGACATTAACATTGAATCATACATTTTGAATTACATAAACCCAGGTTTCAGCTATTTACCCGATCTCATTTCAGTCCAAACAAGGAAAACCCAAATTCAAAATAAAATTCAAATAAACATTAAATCAGTGTGTGCACAGGTGTCACACAAATGCATACGTGTCAGGGGGAAAGGTTTTCGTGTCCACATGATGGACACGAAGTGTCAAAATACAAAAAAACATGGTATCAGAACCTGTTCGTGCACAGGCTCATACTGAGGTGTCGAGCCCTATAGGACACGACACACTCCATATTGAGTCACGTGTACGTGTCCAATAGGTAGCCCAGGTGTCAAGGTTCGTGTACATGTGTCTGCACTGTGTCCACAACGTGTCCTTGTGTGACACGAAGTACATGTCAGTGGAGGATTTTTGTGCGTAACAGTACAGTTTAATATCAGTGCACTCGTGATTTCGTGTTCGACACGACACGAGGTGTCGTGAAACTCGAGGGGGGTCTGTCAGTGATGGCTCCCACCTCTGTGCCAAGTAGAACGTGTCCACGTGGCCTACACAAGGAGTAATGGGGCTCGGATAGGAGGGCATCCGAGCGGGGCTCCGTACAGCGTGTCCAGTTGCTCGTGGACAGGACACAGACACGAAAACACATACAATCCTTCACGAAAATCAAAGTGTACAGATCTACAAATTTGTTTAAATAGTTTTGAAAAAAGCAGCAATAAAATCTCTCTTGGGCATTTCATCAAACACCTACTCATACACATAGATGCGTGTCCGATACGGACACCAAATCAACACGAATTTCCACTAAACTTTTTCTACAGCTAGGGGACACCTAGATGGATGAATCTATGAAATAAAATCAGGAATTTAGGGTGATTTGTAGGGATTACCTATAGGGATCCAATCTCCACGAAAAAGCCCCAAATAGTGAAGTCTTCTTCCTCAAGCTATGTCCCAGTGAGCTCTCCTCCTTGCAAGCTAGCCTTCTTCTCCTTCTACTCCAGATTTGGATTCCAATGCAAAAGATTGGGACCAATTTGGTGGAGAAATAATGAAAGAGGGAAGAAATTATGGTTTCCTAAAGGAAAGTTTCTAAAAGAGGCAAGTGGTTATGAGAAGACATTATATAGGCTGAAATTAGGTTAGAAATGGGCTGTGGTGGCCGGCCATGTAGGGGATTAGGATTAGGGTTACATGTAAATGGGCTTGAGCATAAGTTCATAAGCTAGCTAGCACAACCCCTTAGCTATAAGTCCAAAATACATAACTCTCCCAATCCTCTCATGAACCCTAGCCACACTCAAGTCAACTAAGACTAACTTAAGTCACATTAGGGTCCCACACCATGCTAACTAAGTTACTAAATTCAAAGTCAAACTCTAGGCTAGTCTCTAAAGTCACAACTAGCAAAAGTCAAAAATCACAATACCAATACAATAATTAATAAAATAATTCACAAAAATCAAGATGACCAAAATACCCTCAAGACTAAAATGTGGTAGTAACAAATCTACCCTCCTTAAAAGAATTTTGTCCTCAAAATTGAAAGGCAAAACTGAAATGATGAGAAGGATAGACAATCATACCTCAAGGTCCAAAAAGATATGGGTATCGCTCGCACATCTCATCCTCCCGCTCCCAGGTAGACTCTCCTGGAGAATGATGCCTCCATGCGACGTGAACCAAGGGTATCACCTGGTTTCTCAGAACCTTCTCTCATCGATCCAAAATCTCCACAGGCTACTCTGGATAGCTAAGAGTAGGTCCTACCTCAATCTAAGAGTGATCGAGTATATGGCTAGGATCTGCCACATACCGTCTCAGCTACGACACGTGGAATACGTTATGGACTCCCACTAGTGCAGGTGGCAAGTCTAGCCTGTAAGTCACGTCACCGACTCTCCCGTTGATCACAAAAGGTCCGATGAAGCGCGGGATAAGCTTCCCACCTCCACCAAAACGTATTGTACCACATGTCAGAGATATCCTCAAGAAAATCAGATCTCCAACCTAATCACAAACAAGGTCTCAATTACTAATATATTCAAACATGATCAAACAAAATCACAAACAAAACAACTCCTAATTCTAATCCTATCCCTAAAATGTACCTCAAACTCCAAAGGTCTGTGGTGGCTATCGACCTAGTGCCGATGTCTGTCGTGCACCACGCGAATTCGGTCTCTGATGAGCTTCACCTTCTCGGCTGCATCTACAACCATCTCAGGTCCCAATAAAGTTCACTCTCCAACATTATCCCAAGATAAGGGTGTACGACATCTGCGCCCGTACAGTGCCTCGAATGGTGACATCTCAATGCTGGCCTAAAAATTGTTATTGTATGCAAACTCCACTAAGTGCAGGTGATCCTTCCAGGGTCCTGCAAAATCCAAAAGACAAGTCTGCAGCATATCCTGGAGTGTCTGAATAGTCCTCTCTGACTGTCCGTCCGTCTGAGGGTGGTATGCAATACTAAACTTGAGCTGAGTGCCCAAACTAGTCTGCAGACTCCACCATAAATGAAAAGTAAAGCGACTATCCCGATCTGAGACAATACTCACCGGAACTCCATGAATCCTGACAATCTGTCGCATATATATCTCTGCTAGCCTCTCAGTAGACGTACCCACTTTAAATGGCAAAAAGTGGGCCGATTTGGTCAACCTGTCTATGATGACCCAAATCGTGTCTTTTTCTTCTGGTGTACGCGGCTGTTTTCCATTGATTATAAAAGAACAGAACAGTTTTATGGGAGGAATGAACTTTAATTCACAATTACAAACTCGTTCGTACAAAAAGAGCCTAGAAATAAAACCTAGGAAAAGCAATCTAAGTACAATTGTTTAATTTGGATTCTGGGGGGTGACAGTAGAGGCTCGAAAAAGTGCTATCAACTCTGTCTTACTCCTTGGACGATCGAACGCAACCTCGGCTCCGGTGAAAAGATGCTCTGTGTGTATCTCTCTATGTGTATGTACAAGGGAATAACACCTTGCTATTTATAGAAGTTTGTGATGAGTGGGGTGTGGCCACATCATTGTAATTGTGCCTTAAAAAGTGGGCAGTTGGGGATTGGTTAAGATTAATCTTGATCTGTTTGTTGCAACAAATATGGACAGTTATGTTGTTTGAAATAAATCTAAACTGCTATGATCTGTTGGTTGTAATAAATCTGAGTTATTAAGACTTAGTCAACTTATGCCACGTGTCCCAACTGCCACTAGGTTGCGAGCCGCATGAAGAACCGTTTCCTTGTCTGAGCCGCATGAGGGTGGCCTCACGACCGAGCCGCATGAGGGTGGCCTCACAACTGAGCCGCATGAGGGTGGCCTCACAACCGAGCCGTATGAGGGTAGCCTCACAACCGAGCCGCATGCGGGTGGCCCCACATCCGAGCTGCATGAGGGTGGCCTCACAATCGAGCCGCATGAGGGTGGCCCCACAATCGAGCCGTATGAGGGTGGCCTCACAACCGAGCCGCATGAGGGTGGCCTCACAACCGAGCCGCATGAGGGTGGCCTCACAACCGAGCCGCATGAGGGTGGCCTCACAACCGAGCCGCATGAAGTTCACTCAGGCGATTCGCATAAAGAACTGATTTGTAAATTGTGTCAGCTAAAAGATTTTCTCTTCTTTTTATGTTGAACCTCTCCTTTATGTCAGAGCCATGTCAGAGCTGTCACTTTGTGTTAGAGCATTAACGGCCCGCTGCACAGAGTAATGATGGCCAGCTGTATTAGGCCTATTTCTAACCGCATAAGGCCATGTGGCCGTTCCTGAGCCGCATAAAACTATCTGAGCCGCATGAAGCTCTTAGGGATTTTTTTGACCCGTATGAGACCACCCCAGTTTTGAGCCGCATGGAGTTTCTGGGCCGCATAAGAATCACTTTACTTTTCCATGCTTCTACAAGAGCCCCTTCAAAGTTTTCAATTTGTAAAATTGAAATACTTTGAATAAGAAGCATGGATATGTCCGCATAAACTCCTCATGCCGCATAGACCTCTCTGGCCGCATGGTCTTCTCTGGCCGCATAGGCTTCTCTGGCCACATAGACTTCTCTGGCCGCATAGACTGGTCTTTGTGCCACGTGGGCGTCTCATTAATTGCTCTTGATTTGTTCTTGATTTAAAGCCATCTTTTGGATAGGATCCCAAGAGTCGGCATTAAATGTTTAGATTTGCCTTAATGATTATGAGCATTCTTTTTTGCATGAAAGGGGATAGAATCCCAAGGGTCGGCTTTATCTCCTAGGCAGCACGCAACCAGAAGCGTCTATCAGTTCACACGCCATTGCCAGCCTATAAATATGAGTAATTTTTGAAGAGAGAGATTCTTTACTCTCTTCTTTCTTCAAATTTTCGTGACCTAGTTGTCGTCTCTTCTTTTCCTTCGATCATCAATGGCTCCCAAGGCATCCTCCAGTACGGCGACGAAGGGCAAAGGAGTTGCCTCCTCGTTAGCGGTCCCAGTTCACCCCGACGTTCATCCTGTCATTAACGGTAAGAATGTTGGGAGAAAACTGCATGGACTCAAACCATAGCGGCTACATCGCATGTTTATACGTGAGCCTTTCTCTTTGGCATATTCTTCGTCTTCATTGAACTATTTAAGTTCGGTATGATGAATCCGCATGAACGTCTCATGTCCGAGCCGCATGGTGTATGCCTTATGTCCGAGCCGCATGAGAGTCGTCATGTTGCCGCATAAGCACTCTATGAACTGGACCGCATGAAGACCCACTAAACAGAGCCGCATGAACTCCTTTAAAATTTGCCGCATAAGGACCCACCAAACAGAGCCGCATGAACTCTTTAAAACTGGGCCGCATAAGGCCCCCACAAATCAGAGCCACATGAACTCTTTAAAACTGGGCTGCATAAGGCCCCCACAAAATAAAGCCACATGAACTCTTTAAAATTGGGCTGCATAAGGCCCCCACCAAACAGAGCCGCATGAACTCTTTAAAATTGGACCGCATAAAGACCCACTTAATCAGAGCCGCATGAACTCCTTTAGACTGGGCCGCATAAGGCCCACTTAATCAGAGCTGCATGAGCTCAAAATATACTAAGTGGTTTTCTCTGGCCATCTTCTAACCTGTTTCTTTTGCCTTTTTTCAGTGAAGTTGCCAGTCAATCCTGCGGGAGAACTCTTGGTAGGTTGCGCCCAATCTGCTGTGGGTGTGAGGTTCGACCACATAGTTGATTATGTGTCAAACCAACTTCCCAAAGATGAATTTGAGGAAAGGTTGAGAGATATCAAAAACCAGTACTTCAACTTTCTTACTGGCATGATGAACTCAGGGAGATTGGGGAACCAACACCTGAAACCTGCGTTCCTTTTCGGAGATGCCCTGACTGTAAAGAACTCCCGTGTTCTGGACATATCTGAAAGTTGGAGCTTTTCTTCTAATGGGGGTAGCGATCCACATTCCTCAAATGGAACGTCACTACCCACTGTCGTGGTTCAACATGCTGTCCATGGACAGAAAGATGGTAGATTCCTTCACTCCGAGCCCGCAGGAGATGTTTGTGGGCGATATCCACTATAACAGAAACTTGGGGTCGGTAGTCGCGACCAGGACACCGATCAGCTGTTGTGTGATGGGGTTGGCCCCTGCTAGTTTCTTAAATGTACAGGGTCCCAACTTCAGGTTCTCTCAAGCTGACACTTTCATGAACCAGCTTGCTCAGAAGGGGTCCTATCCCATTGGTCGGTTGGCGCTGCTGAATTGGATAAACCCCATCCCTTCGTGGACCAACTTGACCATGTGGATTTTGCGGACATACGAGAATCTCCTGCACGAGATCGGCTTGTATCATGCCATTCAGGGCACCTGCTATGGTTTGCCCGTAAACAAGAAGCTCTTCATGGCCTTGCTTGAGATGTATAATTGTCGCACAGGGTCCTTCTTTACACCGGGAGGGGAGATGGGACTCGCTCTCCACGAGATGCGTGAAGTCTCCAGGCTGCCCTGGGGGAATGAAGTCTTTGAAGTGTATACCCCCACAAACGAAGAGTTCGAAGAATTGGAGCAGGGGTTCCCGGGCTTCGTTGCTGTCTACCGGGAATTGCTGTGTCACCACAGCACATGCCAGCAGATGTCGAAAAAGAAGAACGACAGCTCGGAAGGGAACCTTCCGCATACGAAGGCCTGGGTTAGTTACCTTTTTAAGCTTGGCGCCTCAGGCCGGGTTTCTTCCTGAAGTCCCCGAACCCAGGAGGAAGTACAGGACCAGGTGTCGACCGCCAAGAGGGTGAAAACCACCGACGACAGATTTAGGAGTCAGTCTGACTCTTTCACTTATTTTTATCAGGATACTCAGCCGTTGTCTGAGAAGGCTCTCCTGGCAGGATTTTTGATGGTATGGCTACGGAACTGTGTGGTCTCAGGACGGGCTGGTTCTATCGAGAGGATCAGCCGTAACTTTATCCTTCCCGCTGTGAAACTGGTCTTTGGGGCCAGGCTAGCTCTTCTCCCTGCCATGGTGTGCAGCATACACCATGGTCTTCGCACTTTCTCGTCCAAGGTCATTGCCCGTGATACGGCGAAGGACTTTGAACGAATTGAGCTGCCCTATCATTATCTGATGGGGTGGTTGTTGCTGCACTATCGGTCTTTGATGAGGCCTGGCCCAAAAGATGACGTAACTACGGATGACGCCTTCATCTTTCAGTATCGCCGTATGCCTTGGGAGTGCAGTACCATGCCAGCCTGTCGAATGGTACTGGCGAGAGTGGACAGATACAACTTTTTCGTGTTTGTCCCTCACTTTACAGATGAAGAGGTGAATGGTGTACATCTTGATGGTACTGGGTCCCCCTACCTCTTGTCCGATAAGATGCTCCTTTAGTTGCAGAACATCCGTCCTGTGCACCTGATATATCGCAACTGCAACTCTGTCTTCATGGAGCCTTACTTGCCCAGTCGGTTCTCCCGACAGTTTGGGTACAGCCAGCTATTTCTGGACAATCCCAGCCCCTGCCTGGGTTTTGAGGGTAGTGTCCTTGACGGCATCAGGGCCTGGCACTACTATAATACGGTTCATACCCGTACCAGCTTCTCTGTGCCTGATGCTGAGGAGTCAAGGCAGATTTTATACCTGGCGGCTCTGTACCATGTGATGGTGAATAAGCCCCTACCGATTTTGACCCAAGTACCAGTTTTATTGCTGGTACTGGCTTGGAGGAGAAGCCAAAAGGGTCCAAGACGAGAAAAAGGAAGGAAAATATAGTTGAGGTGTCAGACTCGGAGTCCACCAATATGGACGAAGAGGATGACGCTAATAACCCGCCTCTTCCTTCTACAGATGATGTGGTGGAAGATCAGCCTCCTGTTGTGCCTGGTCCCTCACGCAAGCGAAGCAGGCGTGAGTCCGCTGTTGGCGGCATAACTTACTCCCGGAAACGGGCTGCCATCAAACCTCGCAGGCCAATCATTCGGGAGAGAAGCGAGGATGTTGATGCTATTTCGGAGGTGAATCTAATTACAACCATCTTTTCGTAGCTTTTCTTTTCTTTACTATGATCTAATCATTCTCCTTTTCTTTGTAGGCGTCAGGAGAAGCGGAGTCTCGAGAGCCGGCTACTGTCTCTGAAGTCGACCTGGCTCTTGCCACTTTAATTAGTGATATGAGTGCTGAACTTATCTCCGCCCGGGTTCTCCCGGCGACGGTTGAGGTTCCTCCTGTTGCTGATATCTTAACCCAGGGCGATGCGGGCTCTATTGAGCCAATCCCCGAGGTTGCTGAATTCCAGCAGGGTGATGCTGACCCCGTTGCGTCTACATCCGAGGCGACTGGGGCAGAGGAACCGGCTGCATTCGGCTCAGATATCGCTGGTGAGGAGGATACAATGGCTGTGAGCGAGCCTCAGCTTCAGCAACCCTCTCTAGGTAAGCTAAGTCAAGTCTTGACCAGTGAGGAGGTTTACTTGCTCTATCTTCAAATCCTTCAGGTTAAGCTGATCGATGGTTGTTCCGGACATACATGTCCTGGTCCTTCACCGCTGACGACGGACATCGTTGAAGGAGAAGTCATCGTAGGGGATCTGGTGGAAGAAAATATGCCTCCTCCTCCTTCAGCTCATATCGAGGGGCCTCCTGACGGCTCGAGCTCGGGAGAACAGGCAATGGAACGGCCGGGACGGGAAGAGATGGTCCTTGCATCCTCCTTGGTTCATGTTGCTCCAACCCCGGGGGTCGACCTTTCTGCCCTGCCGAGTCTCTGGATCCTTCGGGCTTCGGAGGAGGAGATGGCCGCTATTCAAGCATCCTTTTGCTCGAAACTTGTTTCCCTAGTGGCAGGGGCATCAAGTTCCGGTGAATCTTCTTCAACTCTGCCAACTACTCTTCCTCTGACGCCATCTTCTTCGGAAGTTCTCGATGAATCGTCGAAGGATGTGGTTGACAGTTTCTACCGCCACCTGAAGCGAGGGGTTGAAGCTGCCGTGGAGAGGGAAACATCTTTTGTATTGGCCCGTCAATGTGCTCGTGGCCAGATTGAACTTCTTAGAACCCTCCCCGATGGGACAGGGATAGTTGAGCTTTTGGAGCCCAAGTTACTAAAGGCAGATCAACTGGCAGCTCAATATCAAGTATTGTGGCAAGTTGATCTATCTTCAGCAATAGATCAGGAGCGTGCCTTCCTTTTAACTGCCATGGAAAAGGTAAGGACGGTATGGGAGACGTCCAAGCCCACTCTGATGAAGGACCTCCGAGATTTTTTGCTGAAGTATGATCAATTAAGCCACAGCGGAGAGGAATGCATCGCTCGGGAAGAGGCCGCCTCTCGTGGGGTAGCCGAGACCAAGGAGCAGATCCTCCAGCTTCAGAGAAAATTGATTTCTTTGGAGTCTGAGTTGCAGGCCTCTCGTGACGACAAGGAGCTAATTTTTTGGGAGACCGACAAGGTCACCCGTACCTCAGATGCCCTGGAGCAAGCCCTGAAGAAACTTGAAGATGATTGGCGGGCCCATGCGCATCTGGAGGATGCGGAGAAGCTGACGCAAGAGGCTGAACGTCGGGCCACCCTGAGAATCGAGCGTTCGATGTCCAAACTGAAGGACCGTCTCTGGGAATTATGTGTCGCCAAACCATGATCGGCTTTTTCCTTTCCTTCTTTATGTTTCATCTTTTTGACAGGGACGTGGTCCCAAAAAATATAGTACTTTTGATTTAAATTAATAACTTTGTTTGCATCATCTTGTATCTGTCGTGCTTGTACTGCATCTTTGGTATTATGTGTTTACCCCACTGGAGGACTATCTGTGGACCTATAACCCTTGGCATACCTTGGTTTTAGGTACGGATAATAAGTTTGATAGGGATACCTAGAACAACTCCGCAGTAAGGTGGATATGGAAGTTCTTGGTATCGGGCGAAAGAATGCCATGGAACAGCTGGGTTCCAAGGCATGAGATTATGAGAAAAGAGGTACGTGTACTAGAGAACATAGTACAACATTTATGGTCAACTGCGGACATTTGTGGTCAACTGTGGACATTTGAGGTCAACTGTGGACATTTATGGTCAACTGTGGACATTTGTGGGCCTATTATCCTTGGCGTACCCTGGTTTTGGGTACGGATAATAAGTTAAGAGAAAACCGACATACTTAAACGTGGTAAGTATGGGGGCTTTACAATGGAGTCTTCCCACTCAGAGGTAATGAGGACGTGGTAGGAGTGGACTCCACAAAGGGCACGTAGAATAACTCAGAGGTAATATGGACGTGGAAGTTCTACGTAAGGGATGGTTTATTTTTGATGGAAGTGAAACAACTCAGAGGTGACATCGATGTGGCTGTTTCGGAAATTTTGTGGATCTGTTACCCTTTTTATGCACTGAAAGTGGGGGTAATAGATCACGAGAAAAATGTTCTTTTAGGGAGGAAATTCAGAGGCATGATCATACATGACTTACTACCCAAAAGATGCGATATATATTCATTTGGAGTGACCAGAGTGTAAGTTCAGCGGTACCTAAGGGCACATAACTCAACAATCCAATTGATTCGGCGGATGTCGTTTAGACATAGTATTTTTTTAGGAACTTGCCGTTGATGGGCATCATAAGCAAGTCTCCGTTTTGCTTCGCGAGACGGTATACACCATTAGAGAATAATGCCTCGATGATAAATGGGCCTTCCCACTTTGGCTGGAACTTGCCGGCGGTTTTGTGAGTCATAACCATCGGCCTCCGAACTGCCAAGACGAGATCGCCTACTTGGAATGTTCTAAGTTTAGCCTTCTTGTTGAAGGCACCAGAGACACGGGCTTGATAAAGCTCGATTTGCTGCGGAGCTAGCAGGCGCTTTTCATCTAAGGCTTCCAACTCTTGCAGCCAGCGACGGTAGTTATCATCTGTCGTCAATCGGTAAGTGAGGGCGACACGGAGCGAGGGGATTTGAGTCTCCAGTGGGAGAACTTTCTTCCTTTCGTACACCAAAGAGAATAGTGTGTTCCCAATGGCCGTCCGGACTGTGGTACGGTACGCCCATAAGCATTCGCCAAGCTTTTATTCCATTCGCGTTTGTTTGAGGACACGAACTTCTTGAGAAGCTTGATTATAGTTTTGCTGAATGCTTCCGCCAAACCATTAGCCGCCGGGTTGTAGGGTGTTGACGCAACATTCTAGATCCGGTGTTTGTCGCAAAACTGATAGAAGGCGTGGCTTGCGAACTGCGGACCATTGTCGTGGATGATCCTTCGGGGCAGTCCAAAGTGATAGATGATGTGATGCTTGAGGAAGCTGATCACGTTTGATGTCTTCACCTCTGCAAGTGGAACAGCTTCCGCCCATTTGGAGAAGTAATCCGTAATCGCCAGTATGAAACGGTATCCTCTGGATGAAGGTGGAGTGATTGGACCAATGATATCCATTCCCCACGCCTCAAATGGCCAGGATGCCACCGTCGGATGTAGGAATTTATATGGTTGATGTATGAAATCTGCGTGGACCTGACACGCTTTGCACTTTCTTGCATAATCTATCGCATCTGCCACCATCGTAGGCCAGTAATAGCCCATCTGGCGAAGGCGGTCTTGCAGCTTCGGGCCAGGTTGATGGGCCCCACAAACGTCGTCGTGAGCTTCGCGTACCGCTTCTTTGGCCTCTGTATTTGACAGACACCAAAGTAGTAGTCCATCATAGGATTGCCGATACAGTATTTTTTGTCTCAGTATCGTAGAAGAATATGCGAGAACGTCTTCTGATAGAGGTGGCTTCTTTCGAGTTCTCTGGCAAGATGCCATAGAATGTGAAGTCAATAAATGGAAGCCTCCAGTCTTGTGTCTCGTCGACCATCAGGGCAGAATAACTCTCGACAAATTGGACGTTGTTCTTCGGACAGACCAATTCATGGCCTATTACGTCAACCAAGTGGTGAGTATAATTTAGGACTGCCAGAGAAGCGGCCAGTCCTGCTAAGGCGTCGGCTTCAATGTTCCGGAGTCTTGGAACATGTTCTATGAAGAATCCTTTAAGGGACTGTAATGATGGCAATTGCTATCTGATGATAGGGGATTCATGTCTTCATGGCAAACTTCATATAAACCCCGGATCTGGTTGACGATTAACTGTGAATCGCCATATGCTTCCAGGTACTCTACCGCCAGTTCCTTTACAAGTCGGAGGCCGATGACCAAAGCGTTGTACTCGGCCACGTTGTTTGAGCAGAGTTCTGTAAGGGAATATGCCCGGTTGATCACCAAGCCAGAGGAAGAAATTAATATCCACTCCGACCCCAACGATGATGTTGCCCTTGGGTCCAGTTCTTGAAGCACTGTCAAAGAAC
This sequence comes from Iris pallida, assembly GCA_029216955.1. NCBI lineage: Eukaryota > Viridiplantae > Streptophyta > Magnoliopsida > Asparagales > Iridaceae > Iris > Iris pallida. The sequence continues at coordinate 21,150,065 of JANAVB010011397.1, read as the reverse complement.
ATTCGCCAGACGGTATTGTGAGAAGCCATATTTGAATTGGCGACCTCGTCTGGGATTTTTTTCGTATATTATGGTTGACTCCGAACCTGGATGGGCTGCTAAAAAGTCTGCCAGTGCTTGTCCTTTAACAGCCTTCTACGGGACGAAGATCATGTGGTAGGGGGATAATAATATCGCCCGGGTTGCAAGGCGAGAGCTGAGTGCTCCCGGCTTGGTCATGAGAACCCTGAGGGGGTTAACTCGAGATATGACATGGATAGTTTGTCCTATAACATAGTGTCGCATTTTCTGGATAGCGAACACCAAAGCAAGACATTCCTTTTCCACGACGGTGTATCTATGCTCAGGCCCTATCATCATTCGGCTGAGATAATAGATGGCCTGTTCATGCCATGTATCATTGTTCTGTGCTAATAGAGCACCGAGGGAATGCTCCATCGCTCGTACATAGAGCAAAACGATTTTCCAGCAACCGTGGCTACCAAGACTGGAGGGTTTGACAGATATTCTTTAATGTTGTCGAAGGCACGTTGGCACTCTTCATCCCATACGAAGGATACGCCCTTCTTCATGAGGTGGGTGAATGGTTGACATCGCCCGGAGAGGTTAGATATAAACCTCCTGATATAAGCTAGCCTCCCTTGAAGGCCTCTTAGTTCTTGGAGATTTCTCGGGAGACCCATCTCCATGATTGCCTTCGTCTTCTCAGGGTCTATATGGATTCCCTGGGCTGTAATGATAAAACCCAAGAATTTTCCGCTAGATACGCCCAAGAAGGATTTGGTGGGATTCATCTTCAAGTTGTGCGCTCGTATCAGGTCGAAGACTGTCCTCAGATCGTGCAGATGATCTTCCTTAGAGCGACTTTTGATGGCGATATCATCGACGTAACACTCCACAATCTTACACAGGTGATCTCTGAAGATGACACTCATGGCCCATTGATATGTGGCACCAGCATTCTTTAAATCGAAGGGCATGACTGTGTAACAGTATACGCCAATCGACGTTCGGAACGATGTATGCTTTTCATCATCAGTAAATATCTTGATTTGGTTGTATCCTGAGAAGCCATCCATGAACGATATGCGCTCAAAGCCACATGTGTTGTCAATCATTATGTTCGTAATAGGAAGAGGGAACTCATCCTTAGGACATGCTTCGTTCAAACTTTGGAAGTCGATGCAAATTCGAATCTTTCTATTCTTCTTGAGGACTGGTACTATATTGGCGACCCAGTCTGGATGTTATTCCTCTCGGATGAATCTGCTAGCTATCAGTTTGTTGACCTCAGCCTCGATAGAATTTATGATATCTGGGCGGAACCGTCGTTGCTGCTACTTGACAGGCTTTGCGTCCGGATGAATATTGAGTTTATGGAGTGCAACCTCGGGGTTTAGCCCTAGCATGTCTTCATAGCTCCAGGCGAACACATCAATGTATTCCCTGACGAGTTACAAAAGCGCCTCCCGCTCTTCGTCTGTTAGGTTTTTGCTGACGAAGATTGGCTTTGGAGAGCATTTATCGCCGAGGTCAACTTACATGACCTCATCTTCGGTAGAAGGAACTCTCTGTTCGAAACGCTTCTCCCACTGTGCATCTAGTTGTTGAACCCAAGGCTCTAACTCGAGCAGCTCGAGTACATCTTCGTCTTCTTTATAGGCGTCAGTAAATGCCATATTGACAGACAAAACTTGCCTGAATACATCTTCGATGCTGGCATTCGAATCAGAAGTGGGTGATTCGGTCGAATGTGAATACCAGTCACATTCCTCATCTGAGCTTTCTGGAGTTGTTGCAGGTGTAACATAGCCTAGACCACGTTGGTTTTGTTATAGTAATCCCGTAGTTTTCCAGCCGGGACTGGCAACTGCAAAGGTAATCGCCGGCCAGTGCCGAAGTTCAAGCCTGGCGTAGCCTCCATGTCATACCCCTGTTTTTGCATATGGTACTTAGATCGAGAGCTATACAGGTAAAGGGGAGTCTCCCGGTGTCGGGTTCGAGATCAACTTCTTCTATCCTGAAAGGCTGTGGATCATTCTTCCGGCCGAAGATGATTAGATGGTCTTCTCCCTCAACTATGAAGCAAGCGTCTTCCACAGGAGTGAGTTGGTTCGTGGTATAGACATTTGTCACTTGTGTGTATAGGTTGGTGCCTATACCGTGTTCTATAGCGTACATCATACAAAGCTTATTAAGCTCGAGGTAGTTCAAAGATAGCCCTTTATTGATAAAATAGGGTATCTTTTTAGGAGGAATTACATCATCAGCAGAAGGAAAATCAGTATGAGCAGCCGCATACTTGGCTAGCTCTAACTCCTCCTTGGCCACCCCCTATATTAATAAAGACTGTGAGGATGACCTGGGCAGCTTGATCATCAGGGGCTCCACTGGTGGTGCTGAACGTGGAGTTATTGGCGCACTAGCGACCCCCGGCTTAGTGCTTGGTGTTGAACGGGGAGATGTTGGCTCACTAGCAGTCCCCGGCTTAGCGCTCGGCTGTCAACTTGTCCTGGGAAGACGAATCGTCAGTGGCTTAACAGAAGGGTTGGACTCTTCTGTTTGTGGTTGACTGGCTCTAGGCAGCCTGACTGTCAGAGGCTCCGTAGTGGGTCTCGGCCCTTGGCCAGACCTTGGCAGTCGGATTGTCATCTGCTCCTTTTGTGTAGTGAGCACCGGGAGACTCGTTGTTTCTCTATGCAGAGTGGCTGTGAGAGGTGCCGTCTTGCCTGGTTTGCAGGGTTGGAGATGGATTCTCAAGGGTTCCTCAGGCCCCGCAATAGCCTCCGTCTGCTCTTGAACATCCTCCTTGATCAGGTGCCTCATTGACTTCTCATACAAGCAGGAATCTGAATAGTAGGATTCGATCCCTTTGAAGGGATCGATGTCGCCAAATTTCGTCTTCATGAAGCCGTGCTTATCGACGTACTTGAAGCACTGGTGCAATGTGAAGGGCACGATCATATAATTATGTATCTACGGACACCCCAGGAGAATATTGTAGGAGGCGTCTACATCGATAATATAGCAGGTTACTTTCGACTGAAGGTCGCCGATTTGGCACTTCAGGCGAATCTTCCCGATGGGATAGCTTCTCTCTGAATTGAAACTGCTAATTGTGGTGCTGGTAGGAGTCAGCCGATGCATAGGGATGCGTAGATGCTGAAGCAAGCTCTTCGGAATAATGCTTATCGAAGAACCAGGATCAATGTGCATTCGATCCACCTTGATGTCGCCGACGTATCCAGTATAATACAGAGAGCGATCGTACAGGTTGGCCTTGATAAGCATGTCCTGCGGAGTGAACACAATGTTGGGCATCGCACCCGAACAAGCGCTGTCCTGGATATCCACCAGCGAGCTCTCTCCTGTAAGATTGACCTGAGCCAGATATGCATCGGTATTCTGGAGTGCTTCGCTCAGTGCGACGCAAACATCTTTGGAGAGTCTCAGGAGTTCATATAATGACAATTTGGCCGGTATGTTGGCCAATTGCGCAAGAATGTCAAAATTGTAGGGCCTCTCCAGCCCCTGAGGCGTGTCTTTCCGGAGCGGCTTGTCAAAGCGGGTCTCCTTTGGCTTGGGCTTATCGGCTGGCGGAGGCTGAGAAGGTCCTGGGGTACCAGCAGTGGCCGGCTGGCGTTCTTCAGCCGAGTTACCCGGTATGGGTTGAGTTTGTGCACTAGACCGGGTAACGGCAGCTGTAGCTTCTTCGACGTCAGCTGAGATTGTACGGCAGGACTTGACTTTCCCGCCCTTCTTCTTGCCAGTAGAGGGTGATGCTGGCTGGGTTACTTTAGACACTAAGTTCGGGTGGACCCACATGACCTCCCCTCGTGATGTGGTGAGGGGTACCAGCCCAGCAGCCTGGTCTCGGGGAGGTGGAAGATTAGCGACCTCCATTTTTACCCGGGGGACGGGTACTACGCCGTCTTGCATCCTTGTCGGCGGGAAGCTGCCGAATTGGACTGACACGATGTTGGCAGCGACTGTCACCTCCTCAAAATCAATGGCCAAGGCCTTGGAATCGATGAGGTTCTAGATGTACCGTTTCAATTGGAAGCAGTCTTATGTAGCATGGTGGACGTAGCGATGGTAGTGGCAGTACTTGGGGCTCTCCATCTCTGCAGGTCGAGGTTCGTGCCTTGGCGGAGGGAGCTGAATTCTGTCTCCTTGTAAGAGCATGTCAAAGATGGGCTTGACATGACTATCCTCGAAGGAGTAAATCATCTACGGCCACTGCTTTTCTGCTTGCTTCGGTTCGGGCTTCGAGGCTGTGTTGGCCACCATAGCCTGTTTGCCCTTGTTGTCTTGGTTGGTGGAGGAAGTACCGTCGTTGTTGTTGTTTGCATTAGGGCATTTTCCCTTGTCCTACGCATCCGAGATGTGCAATCCCAGTTGGCGAGCTTTCTTCAACTTGTCTTCTGCGCTAGTGGCGCTGATGATGAAAGTCTTCCAGTCCTTAAATTGACTTTTGCCCATCCAGAGGCTGATTGTGGGGAGCATCCTCTTTTGGCAAATTTCAATTAAGGAAGAGTCCGGATTACCGGAGGGTAATTTCATCGTGGTTTGGCGGAACCGCTCAATGTAGTTTCTTGTCAGCTCCTTCTCTCCTTGGACAACGTCCATAGGGGTTGACATGGTAACATCTTGTCCCACCTCGTAGAACCTCTCCAAAAACATACGTTTGAAGCCATCGAAGGAATAAATGCAATTGTCCGGAAAGTTGCGATACCAGTCGAATGCGACTTCCTCCAATGCCCCGATGAACAATCGTGTAAGGATGGCGTCGTCATACGGCAGATGATCTGTTGTGACCTCAAAGTAGGTCACGTATCGGCTTGCAGATGTCTTCCCGTCATAAGGGTTGATGTTGAATGGTTTGTATCGAGGAGGGATGGGGATCTCTCTCCATGCAGCGGGATACGATTGTTGTATCCTGAGGTCCTGAGAGTTTTCTCGGGCGTGAAACATTGCCCGAAGCTCCTGGACCTCTCTTCTTGCCTCTCTAGCCTCATCTGCAGCAGTGGACGCCGACATTCCGGGTGGTTTTGTTTTAGTCTGCATTGACAGCGGGACCCAAGCTTGTTTGGCCAAGTGTTCTTCCTTGGAGAGTCGACAGGGCCACCTTGATCTCGTCTACTGACTTGACCAGGGTATGAAGTATGGCCTCAAGAGTGTCGAGGCGCTGTCAATCGCTGGGACCGTCCTGGTCGTCCTCAGTCATAAATATTGTTCTCACACGAGGAACAGTGGAAGGAACGGTGGAGGATGTGCTCCGAATCATACCCCTGAATGGAGAAGTCGTCGGGATATGTAGGAATGTTCTCCTCTGGTTCGGACTCGGAGGAAGTGCTACCCCCTGCATAGGAGGTTGCTTCATCTTGGCACCCATGGACGTTTCCAGGGGTGTCTGGTTTTGTTGCATCTGTTGGAGGAACTGTCTCCCTTGGTTCATCTTTTTGGAACACCGGATTGTCGTGGATGTTTCGGGGAGAGCGACCCCCAGCTTCGGCTACCCCCATGGATATAGATGACGAATCTCCGAGTGTTGAGGGTTTCGTCTTGGAGCGAGTGCCTTGATAAACTCCTCTTGTGGTGGTTGTGGACCACCGCTTGGATGAGAGTTTCTTAGCCGTGCCAGTTGAGATCATCGGGCTAGAGACTTTCTTCCCTCCCTTGCTGGTAGGGACTTTCTGGTTAGAATTACAAGAGGCGAAAGTAAGCATCTCGTCTCCCGAGCCTTATTCTAGGACCATTGGCCGCTGCAGTCGTTGGAAGACGGACTATCGGCCCTCTTGTACTGCTATCTTGTTGCAGCAGCAGTTGACAATGACTTGAGTGCAGTGATGTCCATGGAAGGACTCTCTGCACATCAAGCTTTCTTTTCTTTCCTTGCGTTTGTGAAGGATCGTATCACACAAGTCAAGTGCTTCTCGAGCAACCTTCACGCTCGTTTTGTGGGCCCGGGGATCCCGAGCACACGAGTGTGTTGGTATCATGTTTGCTCCCTGACGTGGGGCTAGTAAAAGTACTTGTCCCTGATCATTATTGGGAGACTCTTGACCACCCTGTCCGTTGGCCGCCGGGGGCTGGACACGGGTAGTTTTGTACAACTTTCTATCAGAGGCCCGCGTAACAGTTAGCGGTACTCCCTGATGGTCAGAAGTTAGGACAGCTGACTGAGCTCGATGAGCACGCGCTGTCCTAGACTTCTTCGCTCTAGCACCCGAGGGTGCATAGTAGGAAGAGTCCAAATTGTGCCGTACAGAGTCTGGCACACCCTCATGAGAGCTTCTGAGGTCAGGACCGCGTGAGAGCCGGTCAAAGACTGAACCTGAGCCGCATAGGGTGGATGGCCTGCAGTTGGGATTGGATGCCGCATAAGCCATCTCCCAGCGGTTGGGCTTGGTGGCCGCATAAGCATCCTGCATGCGGCTGGAAATTATAGGGGCCGCATGAGCCTTCTGTATGCGACTGGAATTTATGGCCGTATGATGCTTCTGTATGCGGCTGGAGCTTGTGGCCGCATGAGCCTTCTCCATGCGGCTAAGATTAGTGGCCGCATGAGCCTTCATGCGACGAGCGCCCTTATGCGGCTTTCGCACAGAGTTTCCCCTTGCTCCCGCAAGTCCAGCATCGTAGTGCTTTCCTCTGCCGGACTTAGGGACAGCAGGGTCCTCTGTGGCCTGAAGTGGGGCCGCATGTGAGTCTTCTTTGCCGTCTTATTCAGCAGAGAACACTTCTTCCAGAGCTTGGGGAGGAGCAGCAGTCTTGGTCCTCCACTCCCTGCGGGCCTTCTTCGTGCCGGCTCCCTTCTGGACCGGGCTAGGGCTCCCGTCGGAGAGCATCTCTTCAAACGCTTGTTGGTCAAAGCGAACAACCAGCATCTATTGCGTGGAGCCGAGCTTGGTTGCGTCCGATTGCATCACCAACTTCTCAGCAGTAGAGAAGTTAGTCCCTAGCAGAGTCGCCATCGTGTTTGCCATTGATTATAAAAGAATATGACAGTTTTATAGGAGGACTGAACTTTAATTCACAATTACAAACTCGCTCATATAAAGAGAGCCTAGGAACAAAACCTAGAAAAAGCAATCTAAGTACAATTGTTTAATTTGGATTCTGGGGGGTGACGGTAGAGGCTCGGAAAAGTACTATCAACTCTGCCTTACTCCTTGGACGATCGAACGCAACCTCGGCTCCGGTGAAGAGATGCTCTGTCTGTATCTCTCTGTGTGTGTGTACAAGGGAATAGCACCTTGCTATTTATAGGAGTTTTTCATAAGTGGGGTGTGGCCACATCATTGTAATTGTGCCTTGAAAAGTGGGCAGTTAGGGATTGGTTAAGATTAATCTTGATCTGTTTGTTACAACAAATCTGGACAGTTATGCTGGTTGAAATAAATATGAACTGCTATGATCTGTTGGTTGCAATAAATCTGAGTTGTTAAGACTTAGTCAACTTATGCCACGTGTCCCAACTGCCACTAGGTTGCGAGCCGCATGAAGAACTGTTCCGCTGTCTGAGCCGCATGAGGGTGGCCTCACGACCGAGCAGCATGAGGGTGGCCTCACAACTGAGCCGCATGAGGATGGCCTCACAACTGAGCCATATGAGGGTAGCCTCACAACCGAGCCGCATGAGGGTGGCCCCACATCCGAGCCGCATAGGTGGCCGCATGAGGGTGGCCTCACAACCGAGCCGCATGAGGGTGGCCTCACAACCGAGCCGCATGAGGGTGGCCTCACAACCGAGCTGCATGAGGGTGGCCTCACAACCGAGCCGCATGAAGTTCACTCAGGCGATCTGCATAAAGAACTGATTTGTGAATTGTGTCAGCTAAAAGATTTTTTGTTCTTTTTATGTTGCACCTCTCCTTTATGTCAGAGCCATCATGTCAGAGCCATGTCAGAGCTGTCACATTGTGTCAGAGCATTAATGGCCCGCTGCACAGAGTAATGATGGCCAGCTGTATTAGGCCTATTTCTAACTGCATAAGGCTACGTGGCCGTTCCTGAGCCGCATAAAACTATCTGAGCCGCATGAAGCTCTTAGGGTTTTTTTTGACCCGCATGAGACCCCTCCCCCAGTTTTGAGCTGCATGGAGTTTCTGGGCCGCATAAGAATCACTTTACTTTTCCATGCTTCTACAGCGACAATCCAGAAACAAAGTCCATCGTGATGTGCTCCCACTTCCACTCTGGAATGGGCAATGGCTGCAACAAACCTCCTAGCCTCTGCCTCTCTGCTTTGACCTGCTGACAGACCAAACATCTAGCTACGACGCGAGCTACCTCCCGCTTCATCCCATACCACCAGACGTGCTCCCTCAGATCCTTATACATCTTGTTGGCACCTGGATGTATAGAGTATTGAGATCGGTGGGCCTTCTGCATGACCTGCTCCCGGAGCTCTCTACTGGGCACACACAGCCTAGAACCGTGTCTCAATGCGCCATCCTCTACAAGAGTAAACTCATCATCCACCAACCCTGCACGAACCTGCTCTCGGATACACCGTAGAGCAACATCCTCGAACTATGTCGACTTGATCCTCTCCATCAAGTCCGACTGAATCTGGAGGCCCCACATCTGTATCTAAACTCCTGGCACAACCACCTCGATCCCCAGGCTCTCTAAATCTGCTAGCAAGTGACGATCCATAGCCAAACACATGGCTGTCGGATACCTACTCAAGGCATCGGCAACCACGTTGGCCTTCCCTGGGTGTGATACTACAGCGAAATGTCGAAGTCCTTCATCAACTCCAACCACCTGCGCTGCCTCATGTTGAGCTCCTTCTGTGTAAACATATACTTCAAGCTCTTATGATCTGTAAAGATCTCCACCCGCTCTCCGTATAAGTAGTGTTTCTACATCTTCAAAGCAAATATAACTGCTGCCAACTCCAAGTCGTGGGTAGGGTAGTTCTTCTCATAGGGACGTAACTGCCTGGAAGCATAGGCAATCACCTTTCCATGCTGCTGCAAGACACAATCCAAACCCTTCCCTGAGGCGTCACTGTAGATAGTGAACCCTCCTGATCCTGATGGCAATGTCAGAATTGGAGATGTCGTCCGCCGCTTCTTCAACTCATCAAAAGCGACCTAACACTCCTCTGACCAGACAAACTCTACATCCTTCCGGGTCTGCCTAGTCAATAGCTCTGCAATCCGGGTGTAACTCCTCTTCCTGAAAATTTTGAAATATTTTTATTTATTTATTTGATTTAAATGGTAATTTTTGAATGTTATAAATAATTAATAGTTAATTATTACAGTAGATGCCTTTAGTCACGAAATTTGGAGTACAAGATGACCAAGAATTTTGGCACAGATAGTGTAGTTGGGTGCCTTGACTAGTATTTTAGCTATGGTAGGAAAGGCCGAGCCATAGGTGTATTCTAACTAGGAAAACTAGGCCAAGTTGCGACTTAACCCCCACAGATAATTTATTTATTTAATTATTAGATTATTGACTTTCTAGGAGACCCGGTTGTACCAATTTAGCCCCGACTTAACCCGAACCAAATCCAAATCTAAATAAACATGTAGTACTCTCAAATACCTTCATGTTGATCTATATTTTCTATATATATTTTATTAATATTGATATGTTTTCAATTTTGGAAAGTTTCTATTTATAGAAAGTGTCTACGTGTAATCCTAGTGTAATCCTAGTTGGCATTAGTTTATATTTGACCCAAAGTCCAACCCAATCCTAAGTAGGCATGTTGGACATTAATAAATATTAATGAATACATATATTTTGTATTTAATTCAGATTTTGGATTGTATTTATATAGATAGATTTAATTAGTCGATATTAGGAAAGACCTTTTTAATCCTCAATACAATCAATTAGCCAACTCACCAAACCACCACCCCAACCAAGTAGGAGTACTCTTAGCCGACCAAAGCAGCCTCTTCCTTGGATATTCGACCAAGCATCTCATTAGGAATAGGATTTTCACTCCTTTTTATGCATGCAACCCAAAAGGCCCATATATGTACATCAACTCATACCCAAACCCTAACCCTAACCCTAACTTAATTTCTTCTTCGTTTTCTTTCTTGGCCGACCACTCCCTTACTTTCCCCTCATATTTGGCAGCACCTCTCCCCCATAGCCCTCCACACATCATCTTCTCCATTGCACATCTCTCCATCCTTCACAAAAACTTATCTCCTCCACCAGACATCCACCCAACCACTCAAAATAAACCCTAAAAACTCCATCTTCTCCATCCAACCATCTATAGCCATTGCCAACCCTTCCAAACTCATCAAGAGAGGATTAGCAAGCAAAGATAGCAAGAAAGGTTGGAGCTTTGGCAAGGAGAAATCTTCACAACCTCTCTAGCAAGGATTTTTGGTAAGAAACCCTAATTTTTCTATCTCAAAACCTTACTAAATTTATGTAGAAAATATGTTATTAAATCTGTAGAAATCATATTTTGATGGCTTTCGCTATGTATAATCATCTATAAAAGCTTCATGGTTTATAGTCGTAATATTCATGTTCCGGTAGGATCAAAATTAACCCCGTTGTGAAGGAACTATAAGTTATTTGTGGTTATTTTCAAAAATGAATATTATGTGTGTTCATATATATAAATTAGGATTTTTAAATATTTTTCCATGAATTTATCAACTCAAATCTGGTCGAAAAAATTATAGGTCAAAACTAGCTAATTTCGGGTAATCGGGTGACCTAGAATGTCCCAAACTTGTAGTATAACTTAACCCTTGTACCTATGATGTTATTCTGAGAAAGAAGATATTTTAATTCTGAGAAATAAGATATCTTAACCCCGTTGTGAAGGAACTATATATATCCTAATGTGTGTGTATATATATATATATATATATATATATATATATATATATATATATATATATATATATTTTATTTTTTATTTTTTTTTTAACCCCGTTGTGAAGGAACTATATATATCCTAATGTGTATATATATATATCCTAATGTGTATATATATATATATATATATATATATATATATATATATATATATATTTATATATATATATATATATATATATATATATATATAATAAAATAATATATATATATATATATATATATATATATATATATATATATATATATATATATATATATATATATTATTTTATTATATATATATATATATATATATATATATATATATATATATATCCTAATGTATATATATATATATATATATATATATATATATATATATATATATATATATATATATATATATATATATATCCTAATGTATATATATATATATATATATATATATATATATATATATATATATATATATATATATTTTATATATATATATATATATACACATTAGGATATATATATATATATATATATATATCCTAATGTATATATTTATACCAAGGTGCAAGACATCTCCTCGACAATCTTGGGACGCTATCAAGGTCCTGACGAGTCCTACCAAAGTGCCATCATCAGGTTCGGCAGGCTGAACTGGCTGGACTGGTGGCTCTCCGCCAGAAGGCACGACTCTGGAGGCTACTCCGGAATGCTGGGCTTGATCTCCGGGTTGCAGCTGATCCGCGGGAAATGCTCCGCCTTGCTGACCGGCAGGTCCAGGAACGATGCCGCTGAAGAAGACGACATAGGGAACAATAAGGAAGGACCAGGACAGATCAATGATACAAGCATATGATCAGGACAAGAATCCAGGGATTCAGAAGATACGAGCAGAGATCAAGGGCGAATACTGATTGAGACATCTATTCGGTAAACCCTCACATATCTTGATTTACAAGACCTGCATGGGCCACCACTTAAACCATGTCACGCCCCAAAACCAGAATACTGGAGAGCGGGGGCAGACATAGCCAGCTACGTATATTGAAGTGCAACCCACCTCGCTATACGCTGTCTAGATACATGAGGGTTTAATTACAAGCCAACAGTCTCTTAAGGTCATGAACAAGCCTAGTGTCTCAATCACAAGCAAGTAAGTAAATGTTACAAGATATAAGATCACCAAATATACAATAGTAAGGCGTCCCAAATATTACATATTCAGTTGATCATGGAGCTAGTCGTTACAAAATGTTAGGACTAGCAAGAGTTTAGTCATACATGATCAACCCTAGGATCTGTCAATCATGTTACAGCCCGTAGGCAGACAGTAAATAAGTACAATCGAGCTAAACAGGTGCTCGTCGGCTAAACGCCTCAAAAGAATATTTTTACAATAGAGTGGAAGAGCCAAAAATAACCCACTCGTTGCCCTGGTTACGCCTGGTGGTCACCATCGGGCTGGAAAGTTGGTAGATCCTCTGGAGCTGCTCCGAAATCTGGCCATACAAAACCAGCTGGGTCAGATCCCAGAAAGAGCAAATGCCACAAAGGAAGCTTCACTTAGGAACTAAAACCAGCAATTAGCACAGAAGATAATAATATAGTAAAACTGGAGAAAATATAACATCACGAGGATATACGGTAAGATAACCATGGGACCATTCAGATAACCAGGTTACAATCCTTAAACCAAACAAGGACCAGGATTGTAACCCTTCGTCAGAACCGAACTTGGTTTCTCCCATTTATCAGCAAGATAATATAAGGAAATCAAGACATGAAACAATCTTGTGCAGGATCAAGACTAGACAGATTATTCCTCATTCAATCAATCACGGCCAAGCAATGAGTACGACTTGATACTTTAACTAACTAGGGTTATCACAGGCCTAGTTACTAGCAAGACGCAGTGAGATTTTCTACAGCCACAAGCCCTGCAGACCATCCAGGTTACCCAGGTCGAAAGATTAGGGTTGAATTCAGGTGGGTACATCATCTAGGAAACACATATACCCTTAGGTAGCTTGAAGGGTGCAACACATGACAGTGTGCTGAAAATGTGCCCTACTCGACGGCAGGCTACAGATCCCAGGAGCGCCCAGGTAACGAGATTGCCTGTAGCTGGGAAATCTCTTCATGACTACTTGTAATTCTAGTTATTAACCTTAGTCCATTTTAGTAGGTACTCCTGGCCGTGGTACTCAGGAGTCCCTGTCCTAGACATGATGCAAGACAAGACTGGTTTATTTGTACAAGCACAATCGCCCACGGTGTCCAAGTCATTTATACAGGTCATACCATGTCAGGTAGCCGTCGTAACAGCTTAACAAGATATATCATGTCAGGTTATCACGTCGAGTGTACTTGTCAGGAGTGCGCCACGACGGGCCACTATCAGGTCATGTCATGTTCACTTGTCAGGAGTGCACCACGACGGGTCACTATCGTGTTCAGGTACATGTGCAGGGCATCATAGTGCAGGCATTCAGTCAGAAGATCTAAGTTGATCTGAGGTTACAGGACATGAATTAACAGTAACAATCAAGTAATAATAATAACTAATCATTAAATCATGGTACAGGGAGGGGCCATGCGGCTCAGGGTCCAAAGCCCATGCGGTTCAGGGAGAAGGAGGCATATGCGGCTAGCGGAAAGAGAGGAGCATATACGGCTGAAGGAGGAAGGGTTCATGCGGCTGAGAGCAAGAGGGTTACATGCGGCTCAAGAAGTTAAGCCTCATGCGGCAAGCGGGAAGCAGTTCTCATACGGCTAGCGGGAAGCAGTTCTCATGCGGCTAGCGGGAAGCAGTTCTCATGCGGCTCACGAGGAGCGGAGTATTATGCGGCTGGGGTCGAGCAAGTTTCATGCGGCTCGCAGAGATTAGGCCCATATGCGGCTAGAAGAACAAGAGTCTCATGCGGCAGATGGAAAGAATCCATGCGGTCAGGATGAGACTCAGCTTATGCGGCCAAGAGAGGAAGTAGGCTTATGCGGCTAGATGAGTTTGGCCCTCATGCGGCAAGCGGACATGCGGCTGGAATCCACTTGCCGCATGAATGTTCATGCGGTCAAGTCTAGGCAATAGAGCATGCGGCTAGAACAGTGAGCATAAGCGGCTGGAAAGACTTGCCGCATGAATGTTCATGCGGTCAAGTGCTGCCATGCGGCTCGGACTGTGCTTCTTCTCCAAATTTCCGAGAAGAAGTACACCACGAAGCCATGGCTTCCAAGCTACATAAAACCTTCACTCGAGGTCCAAATCTGAACTTCCATAGGTCAAAATAGGGTAGAACGAAATTCTCTACAACATGAAACCATCAAAACTCAAAAATAACAAGATTAAGTAGGTCAAAACCTAAGACATCCGAAAATAATATAAACTTAGATCTACAAGAATCTAGCCATGGAAAGTGGAAATGCCAAGTATTAAAGTAATTTAAAATGCTGTAAGGAAGAGAATGAAGCAATAAAATTAGAGTTCCTCCATGAAGTAAGTTGCACTTGCCTAGACCTCTCTCTCTGGTAGGTAAAGAAGTAAATAGAAGAAGAAGAGGTTAATGAAGAGAGAGAAAGAAGAATGGGTTAATAAATAGGGATGGTGGTGGTAGGTAGGGGTTCACTCTTTGGTCCATGATGAACCAAGGCAACCCCAACCGAACCAAGCCAACCCGAACCAAGAATAAACCAAGCCATGAAGAAAACTAAGCAAGTAATCATGCAATACAAGATAAAATACGTACATGTATTCCAAAATACGTAATACGAACCACAGGCATTACAACTCTACCCATCTTAAAAGAATTCCGTCCTCAGAATTTAATTAAGAGGCTAGAGAGGCGAGGACAAGCTATATTAATCACAAGCAAGCTATAACTAGGCAGGCAATCACTCATTCAAGCAAGGAATCGAAAGCATGAGGCATAACGAAGACATTATACCTCACGAGCCAAACAAGTCGGGATATCGCGATCGGATATCATCCTCACGCTCCCACGTTGACTCACCCAAAGAGTGATGACCCCAAGCAACTCGGACTAACTTGATAGTCTTGTTCTTGAGTATCTTCTCTCTCCGGTCCAATATAGACACGGGCCTCTCCTCATACGAAAGGTTGGTACCAACAACCAATTCCGAATGATCTAGGACGTGGCTCGGGTCTGGGATATACCGTCGTAATTGGGATACATGGAACATGTCATGCACCTCACTTAGCGACGGCGAAAGAGCGAGACGATAGGACACATCTCCTGCTCGCTCCAGAATATCGAACGGCCCTATATACCTAGGACTAAGATTTCCTCGTGCACCGAAACGAATGATGCCACGGTTAGGCGAAATCCTCAGGAATACATGATCGCCGACTGAAAACTCGAGAGGACGCCGATGAGAATCGGCCCAATGACGCTGGCGATCTTGGGTAACTCGAAGATGATTTCGGACTCTCCTGACCACTTTAACTGTCTGGGCAATCATTTCTGGATCGAGCATTTGCCTCTTTCCAATATCATCCCAGGATAGCGGGGATCTGCACTTCCTACCATACAGTGCCTCGAACGGTGCCATTGGATACTGGCTTGGAAACTGTTGTTGTACGAGAACTCCACCAGGTACAAGTGATCTTCCCACGAACCACCGAAGTCAAGTGTACAGGAACGCAACATATCTTCAAGAGTCTGGATTGTATGCTCCGACTGGCCATCTGTCTGCGGATGATATGCTGAACTGAACTGGAGACGAGTTCCCAAACTCTCCTGCAGGCTACGCCAAAAGTGCGACGTGAATCTTGAATCTCGGTCCGAAGTGAAACTGACTGGCACTCCGTGTAACCTGACAATCTGCCTGAGGTACATCTCTGCTAACTGAGCTGTCGACTGACCAACTCGGAACGGGAGGAAGTGAGCTACCTTGGTGAGCCTGTCAACTATAACCTAAATAGCATCTCGACCAGCTGGGGATCTAGGCAATCCGGACACAAAATCTATGGTCACATGTTCCCACTTCCATTCTGGAATCGGCAAGGGCTGAAGAAGTCCAGCGGGCCTCTGATGTTCAGCCTTAACTTGTTGGCAGACCAAACAATGAGAGACAAACCGGGTTATCTCCCTCTTCATGCCATTCCACCAAAAGTGCTGACGGATATCACGGTACATCTTCGTACCGCCCGGATGAATGGAATACTGTGAACTGTGGGCCTCTGTCATGATCTCTTGTCTGATATCTCCACTGGGTACACAAAGACGCTTACCATGCCTAAGTGTACCGTCTTCATGAATGCATAGCTCGGGTCGCCGGCCTGCCTCACACTCTGTTCTGAGTCGCTGAAGCTTGGAATCTGCTGACTGCGCCATCCGGATCCTCTCGACTATAGTGGACTGAACTTGCATGCTGGCCATCAATGCTACACTGGAAGGGAGAACAACTTCAATACCCATCTTCTGAAGATCCGCTAACAGCTCTGGTTGCGCTGTTAGGAAATAAACTCCGGCTCTCCTGCTCAATGCATCTGCAATGACGTTGGCCTTCCCAGGATGATACTGTAGGTTGACATCATAATCCACAAGCAGCTCCAACCATATCCTCTGATGCATGTTAAGATCCTTCTGGGTGAAAATATACTTCAGGCTCTTATGGTCGGTGAAAATCTCTACCCTATCTCCGTACAAGTAGTGCCTCCACAACTTAAGTTCAAACACTACTGCTGCCAGCTCCAAGTCATGGGTTGGGTAATTTCTCTCATGATCACGAAGTTGTCGTAAAGCATAAGCTATTACCTTCCCATGCTGCATCAGAACACATCCTAAACCTCTGCCCGAAGCATCACAATACACTTAGAATCCTCCAGTTCCATCTGGAAGCGCGAGAATGGGAGCCGTCATCAAGCCTCACTTCAACTTCTCAAAAGAATCCTGACATTCTGCTGTCCAAGCAAACTGCACATCCTTGCGGGTCAACTGGGTCAACGGCGCCGAAATTTGAGCAAAGTCTGAAACAAACCGTCGATAGTAGCCGGCCAATCCAAGAAAACTGCGAACCTCTGCAACGGTGTTGGGCACTGGCCATGACTCAATGGACACGATCTTCTGGGGATCCACTTCTACTCCTCCTCTGGTGATGATGTGACCCAAGTACGAAATGTGATCGAGCCAGAACTTGCATTTACTGAACTTGGCATACAACTGATGGTCCCTGAGAATCTGAAGAACCACACGGAGATGCTGCTCATGCTCCACCTCACTCTTGCTATAGACCAGGATGTCATCCAAGAACACAATCACAAACTGATCCAAGTAAGGCATGAAGATGCGTTTCATGAGATCCATGAATACCGTTGGCGCATTAGTTGCTCCAAAGGGCATAACAAGGAACTCCCAATGCTCATACCTCGATCTAAAAGCTGTCTTCGGGATGTTCTGCTCTCTGACCCTGATCTGATGATATCCTGAGCGCAGTCGATCTTCGAGAATACTGATGTCCCCTTGAGTTGATCAAACAAGTCATCTATCCTCGGAAGAGGGTATCTGTTCTTGATTGTCACTGAGTTCAAGGTACGATAATCAACACATAACCTGGACGTACCGTCCTTCTTTTTCACTAGAAGCATCGGGGCTCCCCAAGGTGATCTACTAGCACGAATGAATCCCTTGGCTCGAAGTTCTTCAATCATCTTGTACAAGGTCTCCAATTCTGAAGGCGCCATCCTGTAGACTCTCTCTGACACTGGGGCTGTCCTAGGAATCAAGTCGATGGTGAACTCGATCTCCCGCTCTGGCAGCATACCTGGAAGCTCTTTTGGGAAAACATTTGGGAACTCTTCGACTATCCGGGGCAACTACACTGCTGCTACTGCCATCCACAATACTGGAGGAGAAGGTTCAACTGTGCCTCGGGAAAAAGAAAACTCCGGCTCGCATGGAATACTAAAAACAACCCTACCAATATGGCAGTCTATTCTAGCATACTGGTTTCTTAACCAATCCATCCCTAGGACCACATCATAATCGGCCATCGGAAATTCTATCAATCTAGCAGGAAATTCCTTACCACTAACAACGATCCGACACGAGGAAAACACCCTATCGACTCCCACAAGTCCGTTGCCAGTAAGTATATTGAGCCTTACTGATAATGACTCGGGCTCCAATCCTATCCGTATCGCGAATCGTGTAGACATAAAAGAATGCGATGCACCAGAATCAAATAAAGCTGAAGCTGGAAAGGAGTTGACGAGAATAGTACCTGTCACTACCTCTCCTGGTGCCAATCCTTCCTCTGCGGTCATCACCATAGCATGACCATGCCCTCGGGGTGCTGGTCCCCTCTGCTGAAATCCTCGCTGCCTTCTCTGACTCTGGGCTTGGGCATGAGTATGCTGCTGGGGGTTCTGCTGCTGGAACATCTGGGACTAAGGCGGCAAGGGCCTCGGCAATGGATACTGCTGCTGCTGCTGGACCGGAGCTGGTCCTCTCACCGAAGAGCTAGAAAGGTTGGACGATGATGAACCACCCCTATTCGGGCAGGATCCAACCCTGTGGTCTGGGGCTCCACAAGCCAGACACAATCCCTGTGCCCTACGGCACTCTGCCACTACATGGCCTGGCTTCCGACAATGAGAACATCCCACTGCGGAAGACTGCTTCTGCTTCTGCTGCTGAGGGTACGTCGGGGCTGAATGCTGAACCGACGTCACTGAGGCCGCCCACCTCGGAGCTCCGATAGTCAAAGCCCTGGTTGCCGGGGCTGGGGCTGAAGACTGATTCATCTGGCCATGGGATCTCTTCCGACCTCCGGCCCTATCCACAATCCTCTGGGAGGTATACTCATGCCTCCTAGCTGCTCTCAGGACTGCATCAAAAGTCTGATGCTCAAACTGCTCAACTACCAATAGAATCTCCAGGTGAAGCCCCTGTTAGACTCGCTGGGCTCTATCATACTCGGTTGCCACCAAGGTGGGAGCAAACTCTGCTTCAGATTGGTGAACCTCGTCTGTAGATCATACCGAGCTACAGCATCAAAATACTTGGTCTGGAATCTCTCTCTGAACACCGCCCAAGCAATGGGTGCTACTAACCCAACAGCCTGAGCCGTCCACCAGCTGCGGGCAAGATCTAGCAACTACAGGCGTACTACGGCCACCTTCTCGTTCTCTGGGGTCCTGGCTGCTTCTAGAATCACCTCTGTGTCCTGAAGCCAAGCATCTGCGGCGATCGCATCTTCACTACCATCGAAGAAGGGAGGGTTCAAGCGCTTGAAGCTGCTGGCCGTGCTGTTACCCTGATGACCGCCCCTGGTCAAAGCATCCATCACTGCCTGGTGCAAGACATCTCCTCGACGATCTTGGGAAGCTATCAAGGTCCTGACGAGTCCTACCAAAGTGCCATCATCAGGTTCGGCAGGCTGAACTGGCTGGACTGGTGGCTCTCCGCCAGAAGGCACGACTCTGGAGGCTACTCCGGAATGCTGGGCTTGATCTCCGGGTTACTGCTGATCCGCGGGAAATGCTCCGCCTTGCTGACCGGCAGGTCCAGGAACGATGCCGCTGAAGAAGACGACATGGGGAACAATAAGGAAGGACCAGGACAGATCAATGATACAAGCATATGATCAGGACAAGAATCCAGGGATTCAGAAGATACGAGCAGAGATCAAAGGCGAATACTGATTGAGACATCTATTCTGTAAACCCTCACATATCTTGATTTACAAAACCTGCATGGGCCACCACTTAAACCATGTCACGCCCCAAAACTAGAATACTGGAGAGCGGGGGCAGACATAGCCAGCTACGTATATTGAAGTGCAACCCACCTCGCTATACGGTCACGGCTGTCTAGATACATGAGGGTTTAACTACAAGCCAACAGTCTCTTAAGGTCATGAACAAGCCTAATGTCTCAATCACAAGCAAGTAAGTAAATGTTACAAGATATAAGATCATCAAATATACAATAGTAAGGCGTCCGAAACATTACATATTCAGTTGATCATGAAGCTAGTCGTTATAAAATGTTAGGACTAGCAAGCGTTTAGTCATACATGATCAACCCTAGGATCTGTCAATCATGTTATAGCCCGTAGGCAGACAGTAAGTAAGTGCAATCGAGCTAAACAGGTGCTCGTCGGCTAAACGATCCAAAAGAATATTTTTACAATAGAGTGGGAGAGCCAAAAATAACCCACTCGTTGCCCTGGTTACGCCTGGTGGTCACCATCGGGCTGGAAAGTTGGTAGATCCTCTGGAGCTGCTCCAAAATCTGGCCATACAAAACCAGCTGGGTCAG
>JANAVB010011397.1:21094930-21124930 GCA_029216955.1 Iris pallida | reverse complement strand
TTTATAATACTAAAAATAAATTTGGTTTTCTATTATAAGTCGAGATAAGCATTTGAAAAATACTTAAGAGTCAACAAAATTATTTTTGCCTAAAAACAGTAAATTTGTAAAACTTGATTTTTGACAAAAATGATATTTCAATAAAATACCTTAGATAAACATTCTTAGAAAACTGTATTTTTAGGGTAACCTACTTTTATCAAAATACTTTTTAGTATACAAAAATAAGTATTAATATTGTAACAACATATCTAGTCTTCGAAATCCAGTTTTTTTAAATAATATAGGGCAAGCCTAGTACCATATATTTAACATACTATGAAAATACTAATAAATTTATTTACAAATAACAATAATACTTATAATAAAAATAACAATTAAAATATTGTCAATAATACTAATATTAATAAGGTATAATAACTAATATATAGTTGTCGTAAAGTACACATGCTTAAATATAAACAGTTGTCCAAAAATACATCTCAATAAAATATATTTAAATTATAGATGTTCACTATGAAAATACTAATAAATTTAATAATAATAATAATAATAATTATTATTATTATTATTATTATTATAATTATAATAAGCAGATATTTCTGCTACTACTTACTGAAAACAAAACAAAAATAATAGGCCGAAATAATACCTACAGACGAAATCTCACTGCTCTCCTCGTGAGGAGCTACAGGTCATTAAGCAAAACTGTGAGAGCATTATATGGTAGCAGAGAGAACTGAAATTTAGGGAATGAAGGAAATTCGAGGGAGGGAAGGAGAGGAGAAGTGGGGAGCGGAGAGAGCGGAGATGAAGGGAGCAGAGAGGGCTAGTGCGAGCGCTGGAGTGTGAGAGCGGGAGAGAAGTGGAGAGAGAGGGGAGAGTCAGAGGAATGAAGAGGGGCTCGGATGGCAAGGGCGGGGCCGGAGGCTCTGGTCGCGACGGCCGTCGGCTTCGCCGGAATAGGTGCGGCGATGGGGTTTTCACGCGGTCGGAGAGATGCACACGGCGGAGGGAGAAGAGGACTTCGCTGGGGAGCTACAGCGGATAGAAGGAAGGCGCAGTGGTGCGGAAAGTCGTCGGAGTCGGGGTGCAGCGGAAGATGGCCGCGGTCGACGACGGAGGTAAGGGGATTTCCTATTCCTTTTGTTTTCTTGGAGTGTTGATGGTGATGGGGCTGTGGATGTTGAGTTGGTGGTAGATGGGGCTACGGCCTAAGGTCAGGGGTCAGGTTGTGGCGAGGCTGGTGTGATGACGGGTGGTGAATTTGGTGGTGACGAGGTCGGCGGGCTGGCGCTTGTGAGGGCTCAGGGAGGCGGTAGTTTTGGTGGAGGAGCGGTGCTGGGGTTTTGACGGTGGGGGTGGCCAATGGTCGTTATTGGGGTCCATTGGAGGGAAAGGAGTTGGGGTGTGGTGCTAAGGTAGCCGGAGTTGGCCAGGATCGGTGGCGGTCTGGTGGTGGTGGTGGATGCGGGTTGGGGACGGGGAATGGGGGAAGTGGTAGTCATGGAGTCGACGGGGAATGGTCATTAGAATAAGATTAGCGTTTAGGTGGTCGTCGTGTCTGGGTGTCCGACACGGCAGGGGGATACTGGATTTGTGTCCAAGATGGTTGGACGAGGGTTGATATTTGTATATGTAAAAAGAAATAACATATTGGAAAGAAATCTGGGGTCGAACCCGAGGCCAATCACGGCTGACACAGAAAGGATTGGACACCGATACGATGCACTCACTTTTGTGGTAAAAATTTGTGGAAGAAATATTGTGGAGAAATAATGTGAAGGCTCCCCTATTTATAGGGTTGAGGAAAATCCTAATTGGATATGGATTGGGAAAAATTAAAAACCCCTTTAGATAAATGATATATTAATTTAAATCAATTCAAAACATAATCCTTAATTTATTATAGTTTAATCATTTCTTTAAATAAATTATTTAAATCAAATCAACATAATCTAATCATATTTAAATTTCCACCAATAAACTCAAAATATCTTTTTCTATAAATTAAAATAATAATTAACTTCAAAAATTTCCAATGAATATTTAAATATTTAGAATTTCTTTTCAAAAATATACAAAACAATTATCATTAGTTTTCTCGAAAATCACAATATACATGATACAATTTCATGTTTCTCACATACGAATAAAATATTGACATAAATATTGTAACCATTTTTTGTATAATAGTTAAAGCAAAAAAAATCTAATTTCTGGCAAACGTTTGGTATGTCATATACAAATATTTACTATATAAGTATTTCAAACTAAATATTTATTTGCTACTTTTATTAAGAATTTATAATAAAAATTGGTTTAGAAAAATAATTAATATTACGTATCACGCGTTTTTACTCGTCATACAATACTCAAAAATAGAAATCAATACAAATAACAATTTAAAATCGTAGAAAAAATTTAGGGGGTTTACATCCTACCCAACTTACAAGAATTTCGTCCTGAAATTTTAGGAATTAGTAGGGGTGAGAAGACACAAGGGGTATCGATAAGGAAATATGATCAAGTTATTGGGTGAGGCAAAGAAATAACGCTCAACATAAACATGTGATTAGTAAGTCGTAGCTTAGGTCATAGAAACAATATTACGGATAGGGTTATGGATAAGGAATGAGGGTCATGAGTTTAAATCAACAATTAAAAGGTTAAGGGTTTAAAGTTAATCAAGATTATCATGCAATAAATAATAGCATGGTAAGAGAAATAAATTAGAGACCTAAAGATATGATTTCTTGAGAGTAGGTTGAGGGCACGATTAATAGAATAGATTAGATTTACTCCTAAATTAAGCGATTAGAAGGTCATGATAGTAAATATAGGACCGAAAAAAGGGCGAGTAGTTTAGGATGAAGATATAGCAATATCGAGTGATAATGGTCATAATCGATAGGAAGGCTAGAGGAAGTTCTAGTACAATGCCTTCGTCCTTCTAAAATAGGTGAAGGCGAAAGCAATAAGGAGTTCAAAGACAATATTATTGAATACGAATACGTGGTTCAAAGGCGACCGAATAATTTTAAAAGAATTGTCAAGGCAGTCGTGGATGAAATTCTAGGGACAAGTTTAACTATGTCTCCATCCACGTAGAACGATATATGAAAAGCGAACATAAATGCACTAGGTTGATCAGACCATCGTGCACCGGTTCTGATTAGACAATATGTTAGTGGGTGCGCACACAATAAAACATGTCATGATCAAGCTCGATAAAGAAATAAGCTTGCAAAGCTTAGGCTAATTTAGTAGTAGAAGATAGTCAAAATATAAATAGGGGAATAATAATGAAAGAAATTATATAGTCCAAGATCTTTAACATCTAAGTCTCGCCCGAAGTTTGGGCTTATGCAGTCGTCCTAGTGTTTCCTTTTCTATGTCTTGGTTGGCTAGATGGATTAGGGTCCTCTAAAGTTTAGAATCTAGGTAACTTAGTAATATGGGTCACAAGGCAAAAGGATTGTTAGGTCGTGAGACATTCTACCCAACTTACAAGAGTTAAACTTATGGTATTTTGGGACAATTGAAACAAGTCTATCTAATAGGGTTCACCTGTCTAACCTCTAGCAAGCAAGAAGGGAGGGTAAGAATTATGATAGAAGGAATCAAGCAAGATGCAATCGATGAGTCGAACAGTCGAATATGGAATCGAGGAAAGAGGTCAAGTATGTGGATGAGATCCTAGACTTCTAATCCTATTCGCAGGCTTGCTTGGTACGGTAAAGTAACAAAACAATTCATCTTGACATGCATGGGCCACCACAAAAATATGTAACGCCCCAGTCCTAAAATACGTAGGACTAGGAACGTAGACATGCCAGCCGTATAATAAATATACGTAAGCTGTAAAATACAGTAGAAACCATGACTAATCTCATCCACACAAAATAAATGAATAAAAGATATCATATAATGATAATAAATTATCTTGATATAATATGTTGGGTGGAGACACATCCACTACCAACAAAATAAAAGGAAGAGGTACATGATATACAAAAGAAATGACGAAGGTAGCAGGATAGATCCAAGACAGGTTATCTTCGAATAAATGGAGAAGTCCACAACCTCGGCTAGAATACCTGCGGAAGATATGAACACACACCTGGAGAGATAACCAGGTCCTCAGAGGGACGTAACAAGACACATAATACCATGCCAATATAACTAAATATAAATTGCTCAAATAAATAAGTCAATTGAATTATAACATGGTCCAATACACACCATTGAACTAACGTACCATCCTCCAATCAAACAAGGACAGGAGATGGTAAACTAATTCACGATGACGTAGCTTTCCATGCTATAAATCCAATATGGTATCCGGACCCCAACAAGGTTCAATATCTTCTCATCGGAGTAGTAAGCCACACCTACAACCAAACAAGGACTAGATGTGGCAAACTAATCCGCGATAAGTTATTGTTCCAAGCCACGGTCAGATACAAGTACCCAAACCAAAAGTACTCGTACCTAACGGACAAAGGTGCCTAACCATTCTAAGTGAAATGTAGTTAAGAACAATCCTTCCTACGCATGGGCCCTGGCTAAAATAGGATCGACATGGTCCCCCCTTGGGGCACCAGAGGCCCAATCAATAAGAGCATAACGTTCCGCAGAACCCCAGTGGCCGTTAGTAATCATGGGTCATCAATCTCGTATCTCCAGCGGAGCTTCCGGGTCACAAGAGAAAGTGCATCGAAGCCCATACGCTAAGGAATTGTCCTCCCCGCCCAATACCTACTATGTTGTATCCACAACAGAAAACCTCTATAACCGCTAAGTCAAACTAGCATGCAATTCTATTAGTGGTTAATCCTAACGCACGGCTTGTACGTACTGGTAGCCAGCCAATCACGTACGTCCATATTCTACATACGACACACAACTTTGTGGTACGACGTGTCAAGGCCAAATGAATACAACACACAAGGTGGTCCCTTAAATCTAGGTTTAATGTGTAAGAAAAATAATACATAGTAGGAAATATAACTGAATAGTAAGTTCTAAAAGGTTGTGCCATGTATCACAGTTTATTTTGCATAAAGAAAATAATGAATAATACATGAAGTATGAGCTAAATAAATAAACAGCAAATGGCAAGGTGTCTTGTCTGATAGAGCGCCTGGTGTACTACATTGATCAATATGGCACGAACTGCGACTTCGGATAACAACTACACAAGGTGACCTCTGATGGTGGCACGGACTGTTCCATCGGGTCCAGGACGGTCAAATTAGTTAGGGTCAATGGGAGGATGTACAGAATTTGGCGATCGAATAGGAAAGAGGGGGTTGAGTCACGGACGGAAGAATAAAGAAAATTTTGACGAATAATAATTATATGATTTTAGAAAACTAATTTATAATACTCAAAATAAATTTGGTTTTCTATTATAAGTCGAGATAAGCATGTGAAAAATACTTAAGAGTCAACAAAATTATTTTTGCCTAAAAACAGTAAATTTGTAAAACTTGATTTTTGACACAAACGATATTTCAATAAAATACCTTAGATAAACATTCTTAGAAAACTGTATTTTTAGGGTAACCTACTTTTATCAAAATACTTTCTAGTATACAAAAATAAGTATTACTATTGTAACAACATATCTAGTCTTCGAAATCTAGTTTTTTTTAAAAAATAATATAAGGCAAGCCTAATACCATATATTTAACATACTATGAAAATATTAATAAATTTATTTACAAATAACAGTAATACTTATAATAAAAATAATAATTAAAATATTGTCAATAATACTAATATTAATAAGGTATAATAACTAATATATAGTTGTCGTAAAGTACACATGCTTACATATAGACAGTTGTCAAAAAATACATCTCAATAAAATATATTTAAATATTTAAATATTTAAATTATAGATGTTCACTATGAAAATACTAATAAATTTAATAATAATAATAATAATAATAATAATTATAATAAGCAGATATTTCTGCTACTGCTTACTGAAAACACAAAAAAAACAATAGGTCGAAATAATACCTACAAACGAAATCTCACTGCTCTCCTCGTGAGGAGCTACAGGTCATTAAGCAAAATTGTGAGAGCATTATATGGTAGCAGAGAGAACTGAAATTTGGGGAATGAAGGAAATTCGAGGGGGGGAAGGAGAGGAGAAGTGGGGAGCACAGAGAGCGGAGATGAAGGGAGCAGAGAGGGCTAGTGCGAGCACTAGAGTGTGAGAGCCGAAAAGAAGCGGAGAGAGGGGGAGAGTCGGAGGAAGGAAGAAGGGCTCGGACGATAAGGGCGACGCCGGAGGCTCTGGTCGCGGCGGCCGTCGGCGTCGCCGGAATCTGTACGGCGATGGGGTTTTCACGCGGTCGGGGAGACGCACGCGGCGGAGGGAGAGGAGGACTTCGCCGGGGAGTTGCAGCGGGTCGGAGGAAGGCACAATGGCACGGTTAGTCGCCGGAGTCGGGGTGCAGTGGAAGATGGTCGCGATCGACGGCGGAGGTAAGGGGATTTCCTATTCCTTTTGTTTTCTTGGAGTGTTGATGGTGATGGGGCTGTGGATATTGAGTTGGTGGTAGACGGGGCTACGGTCAAAGGTCAAGGGTCAGGTTATGGCGAGGCTGGTGTGTGAATTTAGGGGTGACGAGGCCGGCGGGCTGGCGCTTGTGAGGGCTCAGGGAGGTGGCAGTTTTTGTGGAGGAGCGGTGCTGGAGTTTTGACGGTGGGGGTGGCCAACGGTCGTTAGTGGGGTCCATTGGAGGGAAAGGAGTTGGGGTGTGGTGCTAAGGTAGCCGGAGTTGGCCAAGATCGGTGGCGGTCTGGTGGTGGTGGTGGATGCGGGTTGGCGACGGGGAATGGTGGAAGTAGTGGTCGTGGAGTCGACGGGGCATGGTCATTAGAATAGGATTAGCGTTTAGGTGGTCGTCGTGTCCGGGGTGTCGGACACGGCAGGAGGATACTGGATTTGTGTTCCAGGATGGTTGAACTAGGGTTGATATTTGTATATGTAAAAAGAAATAACCTATTGGAATGACACCCGGGGTCGGACCCGAGGCCAATCACGGCTGACACGGAAAGGATTGGACATCGATACGATGCACTTACTTTTGTGGTGGAAATTTATAGAAGAAATATTATGGAGAAATAATGTGAAGGCTCCCTTATTTATAGGGTTGAGGAAAATTCTAATTAGATATGGATTGGGAAAAATTAAAAACCCCTTTAAATAAATGATGTATTAATTTAAATCAATTCAAAACTAATACAATCACATCAAAATCAAATTTTAAATCTAGACAATCTTATCCTTAATTTATTATAGATTAATCATTTCTTTAAATAAATTACTTAAATCAAATCAACATAATCTAATCATATTTAAATTACCACCAATAAACTCAAAATATCTTTTTCTATAAATTAAAATAATAATTAATTTCAAAAATTTCCAATAAATATTTAAATATTTAGAATTTCTTTTCAAAAATATACAAAACAATTATCATTAGTTTTCTTGAAAATCACAATATACATGAATACAATTTCATGTTTCTCACATACGAATAAAATATTGACATAAATATTGTAACCATTTTTTGTATAATAGTTAAAGCAAAATAAATCTAATTTCTGGCAAACGTTTGGTATGTCACATAAAAATATTTACTATATAAGTATTTCGAACTAAATATTTATTTGCTACTTTTATTAAGAGTTTATAATAAAAATTGGTTTAGAAAAATAATTAATATTACGTATCACGCGTTTTTACTCATCATACAATACTCAAAAATAGAAATCAATTCAAATAAAAATTTAAAATCGTAGAGAAAATTTAGGGGGTTTACATGTATAAATCAAGTCATTCACATGTCTATCTTGTACTCTAAATCACTAGTCACTTACAGTTCTCTATTACCATACCTAAATACTTCCTGTTATCAAATTCTCTCTTTCTTCATGTTTATTCTTACAGTTTTCATATACTTTATTATATAACATGCTTTACATTTTCTGTCATGATATGAACTGTGTGAGAGATATGTATTCATTCCTGTCCTGATTGGTCCTATTGATAAAACTTTATAGGTAACATGGAGGATCACAGCTAGCCTAGAGGACACTATTAGAGCTTGGAGTAGATATCTAGAGTTTGTTTATCTTATTTCTTATTTTGTCTTCGAGTTGTATTTCAGATATTAAAATTTTGTGGTTGTTAATACAATTGACTTATTTCACTTCTGGTTGTATCCCTTTCGTGGATTCTTATATATTTTATCGTATTGATTATCTACCTTTAGTTTTGTGATTGAGATTGTATCCTCCTGTGATTGTCCTCCGTTTGGAGAGTATATCATATTGTGATAGTTGTGATTGTGACCTAGAACAGCGTTCTACTGTCGACACTGCGGCGTAGGCTGGACGTATCCACTTCTCGTGCCCTTATACTGGGTACGGGTCGTGACAGGTTTTCCCTTCCCGTAGGAAGTCACGAGCGCGGACTCCTGCGACGATTCCACTTGCTTGTGCCGGACCTCCTTATTCAACAAGCTACTTTTGACTGCCTCCATTGTGACAATTCTATCAGGCACAGAGTTACTCACCGACACCACCAATGTCTTCCAGTTGTCCGACAGAGAACTCAAGAGCAGTAGGGCCTGAAGCTCATCATCAATCACCATCTTTATCACAGACAGTTGATTGATGATACCTGAACCTCGTTCAGATGTTGTGCCACTGGGGCACCCTCCGTGTACTGCGAATAAGAAATGCCTTGTTGTCAGCCGTCTTCCTTTCGTACAGTGAATGCAGCTTCTCCCATAATGCTTTTGCCGAACTCTCCATGGACACAAGGTGAAACACCGAATCATCCAACCATTAGCGAATGAATCCAACGACCTTTCGATCCAGTCGTTTCCAGTCTTCAGTAGCTTTGTCCGTTGGCTTTGCGCTGTCGCCCTCTAATGGACCATGCAAGTCCTTGCACTAGAGTAGATCCTCTATCATTGGCTTCTAAATTGCCTAGTTTTTTCCTATAAGGGTGATCATACGAGTGTTCATCTGCTCCGTAGACATGGTTGTCAGAACCTCTAAAGCTCTGATACCAATTGTTGGGCGCGTGCAAAAGCGTTTGCCAACCCACCTGACCAAAACTAACCCCCGTCTAACGAACACCAGGCACAAGATGAAGACAAGTATATGGCGGTGACATACGTCACCTGGGTAAATCGTAACCTTTAATAACTTAGATAAAATTACAAGATTGATAGAACTCACGTTGAACCATTTGCCCTAATAGGTTCAACTCTCTCACCACTCTCAAGAAGAAAAACAAAATATTACAATTGAGATACTCACCAACCCGTAGCAATCTCCCTAAACGAAGTTAATGACTCTTCGATTAGATCTTCTTCTTCCTTTTGTCTTGGATGGCAAAGTCCTAAGAGCAACGTAAGGACTTTCTCTTAGATTTTCTTGTGGACAAGCACCTCGAATCTCCACTTTTGTGCTTTGTGCTTAGAGCAATGCTACAGTTACAACCAAACTTTTACAACCTTGTTACAACCACTCACCCATTTTCTGACATGTGGGCCAGGTGGTGACTTGACCCACATGTCAGCAAATGGGTGTAAGTTGTAACAATGTTGTAAAAGTTTGGTTGTAAACCAAACATTTCCCTTGTGCTTATTCTTTGTGCCTCCACCCTTACCCCATACATATAGGATAAAAAATCCTATTTTAGGTCATAATATAATTTCTTAATTAGGAAGCCCTCAAATAAAAATCGTATTACACCTAAAATAGTCCATCCACTACCAAAATAAGTCATATCAGCGATGAAATTAGTGACGTCGACATTAAACATCGCTAATATTTTTGGATTTAGCGACTCCAAAACTATGCGTCACAATACGTCGCTGATAACGACAAACATCGACATATTGCGACTACCTTTAGTGTAATAAAAACCAACGTCGTTGATTTGTCGGAAAACGTCGCCAGTTTTATTTGTTCAGCGACGTTTAGCGTCGCAAAGATCATTACGTCACCTAATATTAAAATAATACCGATGCTTTGCGACGTATTTAATTACGTCGCTAATTTCTGCTAAATAGGGTTTTCTCGGTTTCTCTTTTCATTTCTCTCTCTCCCTAAATTTTTTGTTCCCGCCCCTCTTCCCCCGACCTCGATGACAGCCCGACCCCCTTCCCTCCGGCGCCGCTCATCCTCCTCCTCCACCGCGAGCCCCTTCTCCTCCCTCCGGCGAGCCCCTTCTCCTCCTCCTCCTCCACCGCGAGCCCCTTCTCCTCCTCCTCCTCCACCGCGAGATCCTCCTCCTCCACCACCGCGAGGAGACTGAAGGTAAACCCTAACCCTAATTGAGGTGTTTTTCGTGTCCAAAATGGACACGGAGACACATTACGACCATGTGTTCACTGTTACAGTGTGTTCGTGAGGTTTTGGACACTTTGTGTCCATTTGTTGGACACGTGGACACCCCCAAGCTTGTATATATATGTATTTTACCTCTGTACACTTAATCCCCTCCTCCTCCACCACCGAACTTGTCCTCCTCCTCCTCCTCCACTACCACGAGAAGACTGAAGGTAAACCCTAACCCTAATTGAGGTGTTTTTTGTGTCCAAAATGGACACAGAGACACATTACGACCATGTGTTCACTGATACAGTGTGTTCGTGAGGTTTTGGACACTTTGTGTCCATTTGTTGGACATGTGGACACCCCCAAGTATGCATATATATGTATTTCACCTCTGTACACTTAATCCCCTACATACACTTGTGTACTTTCGTATTAATTTGGATTTGCATATTGGGTTTGGGTTTCGATATAGTGTTTGATACATTGTTTCACCTTGCAACATTCCTACACTTATTTTAGACAACAAGTATATGAACCAATTAGTCAACATCTATTTGTTGAAGTATGGTACTCCATTCTTCGTAAGTTCTAGCTATATATGTCTCTCAAGATCCAATACTCAAAAAATCCCAAGAAGAAGAAGAAAAGAATAAAATGACATCGCTCAACACCCTATGACAACTCTTTGTAGAATTGTGTTAAAGTGTGAGTTCTATAGTATGGTTCTCTTTGTAGAATAAAATGACATTGCTCAACCCTATCGATCCTCCATACAAGTCTTCCTTCATCTATTGTCTTAAAGTGTGAGTTTTACATCATGTATATGTATGTGTGTGTCTAGTGGGAGAAAGGGGGAGGGTTAACTAGTACCAGGTATTTGGAGAGGAGGGAGAGTTTATACTAGTATATATAGACTAATATCCTAAAACTTGACTTATACAACTTAGAAATGGCTAGTTTGACCAAGTTGGACTAGTTTAGCTTAGAGTTGACTCGGTTGGACTATACATAAATATAGACTAATATCCTAAAACTTGACTTCTACAACTCAGCCTATATGAAATATTGTAGACACGGGTGATATACCGCCGCGATAATCTCTGACCACCGCACGCACAAACACGCGAAAGAAAAGTTAGCAATACGAAAAGAAGATGACAGATAATCTCTGATCATTTAACGTAAAATGTCATGTGTACATATACTGCGGAAAGTGTAGACCGCATGAACTGACAATTGCATATCATTCACTACCTTGATGTATCTATCTTACAGAATTATGGAGCTGAATTACTATCTGCGGAATCGTACTTGGAAGTACAACCGTCATCCTGATGACATATGCGGTATGCGGGATGAATTCATAGAGGGTGTACACCAGTTCCTGCAGTTTGCCAAGGCGTTCCCTCAGTACATGGACGGTACCAAAATTAAGTGTCCGTGTGTGAGATGTCGCAACTTGAAATATCATCCAGAAGTGGATGTCACGTATCATTTATACTCGAAGGGTTTTACGCCGAATTACTATCAGTGGAGCGAGCACGGAGAACTTGTGTCTTTAGCATCGGAGTACGAGCCTTATGTGGATGTCCACAACAACGCTCCTCACGACGATGGGTTGGTGAACATAGTTTTCGACGCGGCCGAGCCTAGTTTCGATCCGGATGATCATGATGCACCTGAGGAGGCACCGAACCCCGATGCTGCACAGTTCATGGAGTTGCTGGAGAATGCAATGACTCTATTATATCCTGGTTGTGAGGATCATTCACCGTTGGAGGTGGTTACAAGATTGTTGAGCATCAAGTCCGATTTTAATATGTCGCAAGATTGCTACAACCGTCTTATGGAGTTGCTTATAGAAATATTGCCTGAGGGTGCGAAGTTGCCTAAAGACTTCTACCGGTCTAAGAGGATGGTTAGATCGCTCTGGATGGGATACGAAAAAAATCGATGCCTGTCGCAACGGGTGCATGTTGTACTACAAAGACGACAAGGATGAAGATGCCTGCAGATTTTATGGTGTCGATCGCTACAAGGCATGTGGTAGAGGAAAGTCTGTCGGTGCCAAGAAGCCTATCTCTTCGATGCACTACTTGCCGTTGACGCCGCGGTTGCAGCGGTTGTTTATGGTGAAGGAAACTGCAGAAAACATGAGTTGGCATAAGAGGGAACATACCGAAGGAGTGTTGGATCACCCATCTGATGGAGAAGCATGGAAGCACTTTGATCGAGAGTATCCAGATTTTGCTTCTGATCCGCGTAATGTCAGATTGGGTCTCTGCTCTGACGGTTTTACCCCATTCGGACTTTCGGGATCCCAGTATTCGTGTTGGCCTGTGATCGTCACCCCGTACAATCTACCGCCTTGGATGTGCATGAAGACTCCGTATATGTTTCTCACCGTTATTATCCCAGGTCCGAACAATCTGAAAAAGAACATCGATGTGTATTTACAGCCGTTGATTGATGAGTTGAATCAGCTGTAGGAAGTAGGTTCTAACACGTACGATGTATCAAGAAAACAAAATTTCCGGATGCGGGCAGCACTTATGTGGACCATCAACGACTTTTCGGCCTATGGAATGTTATCTGGATGGAGCACGCATGGTCGTCTTTCATATCCTTATTGTATGGACAGCACTAAGGCTTTCCATTTGAAATACGGAGGCAAACCGTGCTTCTTCGATTGTCATCGACAATTCCTGCCGAAGGATCATCCGTACCGGAGGAACATGAATGCTTTTCGTGCTGGCGTTGTGGAGAAGGCTAATCCCCCACCAAGGTGGACCGGATACACGATATGGGAAGAGGTAAAAGATTTACCAAGAGCTATTGAGCAGCCTGCTACGAGCTACAAGTGTGACGGATTTGGTCGCACTCATAACTGGACGAAGAGGAGTATATTCTGGGATCTTCCATATTGGAGCACCAATCTGATTAGACATAACCTTGATGTCATACATATCGAGAAGAATATGTTTGACAACATAATTAATACTATAATGGACGTAAAGGGGAAGACGAAAGACAATCCAAAGGCTAGATTGGACATGGAAGAAATATATAGACGTCCTGCATTGCATTTGATAGAGGACGGGAATGGGAAGTTGAAGCAGCCTAAGGCAATTTTCTCACTGGAGAATGAGGATAAAGTGAGGCTTTGTAGGTGGATTCAAGGTCTAAAATTTCCAGATGGGTATGTTTCGAACTTGAGAAGATGCGTCGACCTCAAGGAGAACAAACTGACAGGTATGAAGAGCCATGATTGTCACGTATTCATGGAGCGGTTAATTCCAATTGTATTTCGAGAATTCTTACCGCAGGCAGTTTGGGATCCATTGACGGAGCTTAGCATATTCTTCAGGGACCTTTGTTCTAAGAAATTGCTCGTTGAACGTCTAGAAAAGCAAGAGAAGGACATTGCGGTAGCACTGTGCAAGCTAGAGAGGGTGTTCCCTCCCGGATTCTTTGCTCTATGGAGCATTTGCCGATTCATCTTTCCTACGAGGCACGTGTTGGTGGACCCGTCGAATATCGATGGATGTACCCATTCGAGCGACATTTGAATCACCTAAAAAGAAAGGTGAAAAATAAGGCTCGGGTCGAGGGTTCTATTTGTGAAGCCTATATTCTCGAGGAGATTACAAATTTCTGCTCCTCCTATTTCAAACCTCATGTTGCTACGAATAGAACGAGGGCTCCGAGAAACGACGACGGATATCAAGAATTTAATGATGGAATACTGAAAGTATTCAATGCGTCCGGAAAGCCTTCGGGGAAAATAAAGAAGAGATATTTGAATGACGAAGAGCTAAGGGCTGCTCAGTTGTATGTATTACTCAAT
The DNA here is from genome assembly GCA_029216955.1 of Iris pallida. Lineage (NCBI taxonomy): Eukaryota > Viridiplantae > Streptophyta > Magnoliopsida > Asparagales > Iridaceae > Iris > Iris pallida. Next base: position 21,110,697 of record JANAVB010011397.1, on the reverse strand, counting down.
TGCGACGAGGATGAAGTGGAGAAGCTAGAGGGGTAAGTAACTCAGGATGATGAGTTTACGTCATCTCAATGTAATAGTATAAGCTAATATTATTGTACTAATAGGCGGTTGCTTCGTTGTTTTCCAGCACATATAATGATGAGTTGAGGTGGGTTAGACCCTACCTAACAGACGAAGCATTAGAACAAGAAATGAGACGTCATTTTCCTTCTTGGTTGAGCGAATATGTAAGTAGCTCGGTAATTACTGGCCTCTTCTAATGTAACTGCACAATAAATAACTTATTATCGCTTCTTTGATATTCAGGTCGATCGTCTAATTTCATCCGAGATTAAATTAATTAGAACTCTTGCCAAGGGACCAATTACTTTTGTTAAAATATGGCCAAGTTACTGTGTCAATGGCTTTCGGTTCAAGTCGACAAATGCTCCGATCAGAGACAGCTTCCTGGATCTTGATTCCACGAAAAACAGTTGTTTGTGTATCAAGTCTTCGAACTACAATGACGTCGATCCAGGAAATGATTTCTTTGGCATCTTGCGAGAGATTGTGGAGTTGTCATATAATAATGGCAGAGAACCTGCAAAGATCATGTTGTTCAAGTGTGAATGGTTCGATCCGATTGAAAATCAAGGTTGGAAAATTGACAAGCATGGTCTTCTGGATATAAACTACAAGCGTAGATATCAAGGCTATGAACCGTTTGTCCTAGCAACTCAGGCTCAGCTCGTGTACTTCACAGCTTATCCGAGACGGGGAGCAACGAAGTCTGACTGGTGGGCAGTATACAAGACTAAAGCCAGAGATACTTTTGAAGTTGACGAAAAAGCTTACCAAGAGGACGAGCTACCTCTTGTAACCAATATTGTCGATGTGGACTCCACGGAAGTTACGCATTACACGACACATAATGTAGAAGATGTAGAATTATCCGAAGAGGAAGACGAAGCTGACGAAGGCGAAGATGAAAGTGAAGATGAGGAGGAAGAGGAAGATGAGGTCGAGAAAGACGAATAAGATGATTATTCTGAAGATGATTAAGAGAGATATACTTATCTGAACTTAGATGTTTCTTCTAGAATATATTATCTGGACTTAGATGTTTATTGTAGAATGTATCATCATATGTTGTCTTGGTTATTATCTTGTCTTTGTTGTACTTTCATATTTCTAGTCTCTATTATTTGTTGTACTTTCATATTTCTAATCTCTATTATTTGTTTTACTTTCATATTTCTAGTCTCTATTATTTGTTGTACTTTCATATTTCTAGTCTCTATTATTTGTTTTACTTTCATATTTCTAGTCTCTATTATTTGTTGTATTATCATATGCTGTTATCAGGTATGGCAGGTCGTCGCGGAGCGTTCCGAAGGGGACAACGAGGTCACTCTCCTCCGGTACTTCCTACAGGTACTGCTAGAGGACGGAGTTTTCCTTCGGTACCTCATTCTGGTACCGGCTCTGGATCCTCGTCGCCGATTATTCCTCCATATCGGACAGTAGGTGGGCCTTGTGGGACGACGTCACGTGGCATATCTCCTGGGACGACTAGTTCCAGGCCTGTTGAGAGTGCTCGCCCGTCCAGCGTTTCTGCTGCTGATACGACGATGGAGACGGATGAACAGATGGCGGAGGCTGCGGCGACGGCCGAGGCGGCGGTGCCGACGGCCGACTAGCATCATGCAGATGATGCTTGCGCACCTCCGGAGGAGAGGAGGACGGAGATCTGGGCCGACGGAACAATGTAGGTGTTTTGGTTTATAATTTTTTTCTTTCTATTTTTATCATAATTTAACTTTTTTCGTGAATATAATATGTTTGTATAGATATCATCCCCCAGAGGTACAGAGACGTCTAGGCCACATGCTGAGGCATAATTATGGTGGTTCTTGGATTAACTACTCTGAGGCTCCGGACGAGAGGAAGGCCTTCTGGTTTGCGCGCTTTAAGGTTAAAATATATTTGCTTTTAACATGAATCATATAATTTTTGTATATTATATATAACTGATAAATATTTGGTTTGCGCTCTTCTAGGATATGTTTTTTTATCCACCGTACCGGGCCGAGCTTATCGAGGGGATGTTTCCTGCCGTCGCTGCCAAGCTGATCCGTGACTCTATCAATGATCAGAAGGATCGTGATCGTGCCGGAAAGCCGATCCAAGGTTGGATCACCCCTGATCAATGGAATGTGATGAAGGCTCGATTCGAAGACCCAAAGTACAAGGAGAAGTCGGAGAAGGCCAAGGCGGCTAGGCAACATGCCTCGAAGTGGTGCGGTGGGTCGATTCCGATGACGGAACATTTCCGTCGTCTGGTATGTCTTCCTCTTTTAGAAATATTATTTTAATACAAAACCGATAAATTATTACTAAGATAATATATTTAATTACAGGTAAGGAAGGTCGGTAACGCCGACATGGTGACCGTCTTCCTGGCCACCCATCGTCGCGGCGGTGACCTTATTGACGAGAGGGCCGAGCAGACTTATGTAAGTATTACAATACGTTATCTTAATTTAATACTTCGTGTCAATTTTAATATAACTTAGTAAATACGATGCAAATAAATATTCATGTAGTTAGTAATAATAAGTACATTAATTAGAAATTAGAAATAATAAGTACATTAATTAGAAATTAGTAATAATAAGTACATATAGAAATTAGAAGTTAGTAATAATAAGTACTTTCTAGGCCGAGTATCAGAGGCTGCGGGAACGGGCGGCTGCTAGTGCACCTGATGCAGGAGAGGCCGGTACTTCCTTGCAGCCCACTCAAGTTCCGTCGGCGGACGAGCTGTGGATGGCCGCCGCTGGTGGACTCCTGTCACGCCCCAGAACCAGAATACTGGAGAGCGGGGGAATGACTCAGCCAGCTACGTATTATGGGTAGATGAATACCGTATAATACGATCAATGCTGTCTAACCAGACGAGGGGGTGCATACTACATAAAAGTCTTACTATGGTCATTACACATCTATTGTCTCAATCATTCAAATAAGAAACAGAAATAGAGAACATGTAAGATAAAGCAGTAAGGCGTCCCAAACGCTCAGTCAAAATGTTCTTGAGATCTGGCTTTACAAAACATAGCCAGATTGATGTAGCAAAAGTATACACAATTGTTATCAGCTGCAGTCTGACTTAATTACAATCATGTAAAAGTAAGTACAAGACAATCCGACTAACATGTCGGTGCCAAACGGCTAAGTATAAAGGTAAATAACAAAACGAGCGGTGAAGTAAGGAACCCACTCGAGTCCTCCTGCGATCATTCCCCTAGTATTGACCATCTGGGAGGTAGAAGTACGCTGGATCCTCGGGAACCGGCTCTAAATCTGGCCATGCAAAACCAGAGAGGTTAGACCTCTAATAGTAAGTACCACAAGGAAGGACGATATGAAGGACATAAACCAGTAAGTAAAAGAATATAATAATAGATCTCTGCTTGCTACTAGGATTCACATCACATCACGACACTTCGAACCAACCTTTCAACCAAACAAGGACAGAAGTTGGCCCGTCATGTCCTGACATTCTGATTATCCCAGTTAGGTAATAGAGTAGTACAGTACACAAACAAATCATCTTGAACGGCCAATCAAATCCTACGGCTTGCTATTGTGAGTCCCAAGTTATCCTGGAATAATGCAATAAAGATTCCTCAGTTCTTACTATGTGCGAGCAAGGCTAGTCTATCCAGTCAATCATGTGCGCCATGCATGAATTAGACGAGTCCTAGCAGGACGCCCGTCAATATACAATATACAATAATAATAAAAGTAGATACTGTTCCCTGCCCGTGTGGCAGATTTACAGTATCTGTGGGAACTAGCCAGCCCGTCGGGTACTACTCGTCCCAAGGGGGCTGCCATGTAAGAACTCGGGAATCCATTCTCTCCATGCAATCATTATTTTATTTAACTTAATAGTCCCTACGTTGAGTGAAATCCCATACCGTGGATCATGGTCATTCAAATGAGTACTTTCGTACGGGGTACGATATGCACAACTCTACAACGATACCAGTACGGTTAGATTGCAGGTCTTATATAGCGTAATGCAACAATCAAATCTAACCACGGTAATCATGCCTTGACCATAAAGTACACATGCTTCTTTTGTAGAAAATAAATAAATAAATAAATAAATAAATAGATTGAAGCCTGCATGTGCATGTATGTCAATATTCGGGATCAGCCAGTCGATTTGCAATAGTTCATAACATGAACGTGTCTCATTCATTCATTTTAATAAGACGACTAGCCAGTCTCTTAGTTCCAACTAGGAACGCATGATCAATTAGTCAAATAACCATCGTCATTAATGGTGACAAGGCATGAAAGTCATTTAGCATTAAATAGGGTTGAGTCTATAACTCTCAAGGTCAAGTTCCAGTCTCACTGGATATCCATAAACCAATCCAGACACTTGGCACTAATACACAACCATAGGTATTAAAAGATTAACATGCTAAGATTATCGGGTTCATACAAAATGGTGTAAGGATATAATAGGAAATTATCATGCCAATATTAAATAAATAAAATATAGAACAAATAAAACTCCCAAGTCAGGAAGTCATACTAACAAGTCTAAGCTAAGTCCAAAAGTCACGCAAGAATCGTATGCGTGAAAAGTACGCCAAGTCTGGCATGAAGGAGTGAGCATGGAACGTGGTACACGCTGGCAAGCGTGAGCGTGAAAAGTCACGCACGCAAGCACAGCGTGAAAGTGACTAAAATACATGCATGCACAGAGTGAGTGTGACAAGAAATTCACGCACGCACAGAGTGAGCGTGACTAAAAATATACGCAGATACGCACCGTGTGAACGTAACTCAAAAGTCACGCAGACACGCACAGAGTGAGCGTAACTCAAAAGTCACGCAGACAAGCGCAGAGTGAGCGTAACTCAAAAGTCACGTAGACAAGCACAGAGTGAGCGTAACTCAAAAGTTACACAGACAAGCACAGAGTGAGCGTAACTCAAAAGTCACGCAGACACGCACAGACATGAGCGTGACTAAAAATACACGCACGCTCATGAGAACGTTAGCGTGACTAAAATACACACAAACACGTAAAGACGTGTGCGTGACTGGGCTGATGTTTCACGCGAGCACGTAAGAACGTGTGCGTACAACATCTCCCGAACTCCAAGTCCTATGGAGCATTTGCTCCAGTGCCAGAGAAAATACACGCAAAGTTGGGAGATCAAAAACCCAGGACAACCGAGAATAACAAATTAGATCTAGGAGAAACCAGCCACAGAAATCAAAAACGTTAAGAACTAATCCCTCTCAGAATCATAAGAGGAAGGGAAATGAACCACAAAAATGGTTCTCCAAGCAAGAAGCAAGATTGCACTTGCCTTCTCCTGCTGCTGGTAGGTGGTGGAGAGTAATGAGAGGAAGAAGAAGAAGTAATGGTGAGAATGAAGTAATGAGGAGAGAGAAAGAGATGGAAGCTTTAAATAGGAAGGGGGTGGTAGGTGGGAGCTAATGGGCCGGGTTGTCCATCACCAGTCCGAAACCCAATAAGGCCGAACCAAATAAGCAAGACTAAAAGCAGAAAATAAAAGCAGAAAGAAAATGCAGAGATAAAATTGCAGGAAATAAATTAACATGGAATTTAAAGAGCAGATAATTAATTAACATGAAAATTTTAAAGGAATTTAAATACAGAATAATACATGATAAATACTAAATAAATACACATGAGTTGTACATGTATAAAAATACGCATTCCGGGAACGAGGAGTGACAACTCCGTAGGGGTACGAACTACGGTACGGGATCCTATGGCGCCCTAGTTGCGACCAGTCCTCTAGGACATCTCCTGCTAGTGTGCATGGTCCACAGCCATCCCAGGAGTCTGCCCGAGTCCACCAGATGATGGAGTCTCTCCGTGATGACCTGCTACGACGGATCGAGGAGCAGTCTCAGCACCCTACGGAGGATCCTGCGCTGCTAGCACGATTGGATGCACTCGACCACGGCATTATGGACCTCAGGGAGACGACTGAGAGGACAGAGCGCACCGTTGGAAGGTTAGAGCGCACAGTGACGGAGCTGCAGACAGGACAGGTGACCATGGCCGAGAGGATGAGATTGGCACAGGAGTCGATGGTCCAGAGCAGTGATAGAATGTTATCTATCATGGATGCATACCACCAGCGACTTACAGCGTTGGAGCGTGCTGGTCTTCCGGGTGCGCCCTCATCGTCGTCGACTCTGTCGCCTCCACCGCCTTCTTCTTCGACACCGACTCCACCGACGTCACTGCCTCCATCGGTATCGATTTCACGTGAGGAGTATGAGTTATTCTTATCCCTTCGTCGCGGCGGTGCCCCTTCCGCACCAGATTCCAAGTAGTCCTAGTTAGGACTGTTTCTTTGTGTTTGTTTCATTCTTTGTTTATGACTTGGATATTTGTTGGTGGTGTAGATTTAGATTTTTGGATACTTGGTTATTTGAATACTTGGTTATTTGGATATTTGGTTATTTGGTTAGTTGTTGTGTGATTGTTGTAAACTTGGTTATAGGGACTGAAATCTGTGTACACTGAGAAATGGACATTCTGAGAACTGTACATTGTGTGATTGTTGTAGACGTGGTTATAGGGACTGAAACCTGTGTACAGCGAGAAATGGACATTCTGTGATTGTTTGGATCCTATTCTACAGTGAGAAATGGTTATCTTTTTTAAACTGCAGGGAGAAATGGACATTCTGTATTTTATTTTTTTTATTTTTTTTGCAGACTTAGCGACGTTTACCGACGGCCACCGACGTAAACATACGTCGGTAAACGTCGGTAAATATGCGAGATTATCCAGGCTACCGACGTTTTAGCAATGTCGTAATATGTCGGAGGACGTCGGTAAAAGTCGGTAAACGTCGGTATTCATCCTAGGAATTCCCAGGATTTACCGACGTTTACCGACTTTTAACATGTCACTAAACACCGACGATACGTCGGTATTCCGTCGGTACTTTACCGACGCCTAGCGACACGTCTTAATACGTCGCTAATTCACCGACTTCACGACGGTAGACGTCGACAACCGTCGATAATTGCGACGTTTGGCGACGTTTAGAAGATTAGCGACTTACATTTCAGCGACTATAAGAAAACGTCGATAATTTCGTCGCTAAATATTTTTAGCGACGAAAATTGTTGTTTTAGCGACGTCTTTAGGCGTCGCTAAAACGACTTATTCTGGTAGTGATCAATTATCATATTTTAGATCATAATAGAATTTCCTAAAATAAGAATCCTATTATATCTAAAATAGCACAACACCAATTATGGATATCGAAATCTAATCAAATCAAATATTTAATAAGATTTGGATTCCACAAGTATGTTGTTACCAAATTCAGACTGGACTCCAACATTTTTCTTGTCTACATATGCTTAAAGTATGGTCGTAGGCTTGAGGGACCCGTCATGACAAATGACCCCTCTTCTTCTGGTGGTTGCTAACAGCTCCAAGTGAGGAAATATACCTCACACAACCATCTACAACTTTAATACATGTTCCACATGGTACGACTAATATAGAAAAAGCCGATCAAACAACCGACCATATAACAATAGGACAACGATGAAATATCACCTGTTAAACAACATACATGTTTTATTAACCTATCAAGGATTTGGACTGACAATGACTCATTAAAGTATCTTTCTATTTAATACAACTACAAACACATAAAATGATTTTTGTTTTTTCAGAGGCTTCAAGGAAGCTTAACGAAACACCAACTAAAATGAGACAATCTCCCCAGTTAAGAAAAAACATTCAAAGTAAACAATTTTGTCGTATTGTAAACAATTTTATCGTGTTGTACAATTCAAGATAGACAACACAAAGAGACATGCAAATATATATAAGTATAACTAGTTAATTCCAATAATAAAATCACAAAAAATTTCTCAATTAGTAAATTTCAGACACATGCACCTTAAGAATTTGAATTTTACGTTGATGGCAATGGCTTTTTGTCGTCCTCGAGCAGTCGAGCGGATTCCGGCTTCGTTTGGGGAACGATTGCTACCAAACGAACGATTGCTGCAACCGTACGATAGACAATAGAGGTCGGTCCTGAGTGTAGAAGAATTTTAGGGTTCAATATCATTCAAGGATAGAAAAAAATTGTAGAAGTGAGGGAGAACCCATACCTCTTCTTCAATTGATTTTTTTAGGGGGGAGAGTTTTTGAGAGGTGCCCTTCAGTGAAAAAAGATGGGAGAATATATATGTAGCGGGAATGGAGGGAGGGAAATTTTGCAGCAAAGAAATCATGGAGAAAAATGGGGGCACGGGAATTGCTAGGGCTTGTGATTTCGTGGAAAAAAGAGAGGGAATTACTAGGGTTCCGTTGGAAAGGGAGATGGAGAAGCTGGTATTTATGGATATTTTAGTATCCATATATAGGATAGTAATAGGATTCCAAATCCGATTGGAGACTTGTGAATATTTGATGGAATTATTTTTTATATACAACCGAATTATAATTAGGATTGTGATATTTGATATGAATAATTTTGGTATGGTCAAATCCGGTTACATTTTAAATATTAATGTCAAAATAGTATCAAAATCAGAATATGTTGTTTATTTAACTTTTTTAAAATTATTTTAAGTTTTTGTTACAAGAAATAAATTTTTTATTTGTGACTAATACTTTTGTGTGACGTACAATTATTTGGTAACTAAAAGAAACTTTTAAGTGACAAGAATACAATTTTAATCTTGTGGCTAATACTTTTATGTGACAATAATATTTTCTTGTAACTATTAAAAAAAACTTAAGTGACAAGTATTTCCCTTATCACACATAAGTTGTCTCTAAAATCTAAATTTTATTTCAGTGACCACATTAAGTGACGACCAATAAAAACATGGCCACTAAATATTTAACTGTGTGACGGAAAATAACTGTTGTCACAGAATCAAATTATGAGTGACAACAAAAATTATTTGTCACAAAAATATCCCTTTCAGTGACAAGTTTTACACTTGTCACAGATTACTTGTCACGGAAATCCGAATTTCTTGTAGTGGCAAGCATGTTGATCTAATTGACAACAAGATAAAATCCATGAATGCCTTTGTCAAGTACTTCCAATTAACAAGATTGAAGAGGAAAAATGATGTTAGAAGTTGTTCTTGATATATGGTGTATGACAGACAATCTATTTGCGTTTTGGACTCTAATACAAAAAAAAATTAATTTTTTTAATTATTGTTCCGAATTGGAATTTAATTTCATATTACTAGTGTCAACAATTTTTTTTCGGTGGTGGTACGACTTTTATCTAATTATGTTTACCGACTTGATGTTGGAAAGAGATGACTAAAATGTGACGTTGCTACGTTGTCCGCAGACATTGTCCCGCATTTTTTGTATGTTCATCACATGTCAACCTTTCATTGGCTGAATTTTCGATGACAGAACCGAGATAGTAGGGAGCCAATGAGCTACTGCCATATGTGGCAGAACGATCATATCTGCGGTCAGAAACCATGAGCCATATATCATTTTCTATTAAAGAAACGGTCCATGGTGTCCCTATCGCATGTAAAAGTCGGCACACACTTGGATCGTGGATTGAACGGAACCAAAGTTAGGGCAATCAAAGTCTAACATCTATATACCACTTCCACATCACGTGTTATAAAACTTATATTCTATAGGAATATTCAAAATAATGCCTCCTAATCTACCTACCCATCTTGAATGTGTTTGTGACTTGATCTTTATCCACCTTTCTTATTCTAATTAATCAATCATATAAATTCAATACACCTCCCCCATGCTAACCTCAGCCCACTGTCTACAAATAATTGCTCCATTTGTGGCCGACAGCTGTCGACCTCCTATTAGCTGAACGAGCATGCCACAATGGGCCCGCTCCCCAGTTGTTAACGTACGCGCCGCAAAAGGTGACATCAGCTTCACACGCTTCGCCATATAAAACAAAGCGGGGCCCACCTGTTGATATCAGCTTTGTTTCGTACCCACCCAATCGTTTCAGGCACCCAATCGGTCACTTTGTATAATGACAATTCCCGCATATAAATTGATTACGATTTCCTCCCCCTCGTCTGTCTAGAACGATCCTTTGGGTTTTGTACCAAACGGTAACTAGAAAAAACATCATGTGGGGGCTAAGATGGATATCTTGTACCAACACAATATTTTGCTCTTCTTAAAATAAAATTTGGATACCAGTTGATTTTTATTTTTATTTTGGTACAATATATTTGGTTTCGGATGATAGATGTTTTTCGGGTAAGTCATATATTAGATAGTATTTACGTGTCAGAAGTAAATATTGTAAATAGTTTATATTTTTCAATATAAATTTCGTATATTTTTAATTGTAGTATATGAATATTGTACATTACTGCATTCCTAAAATAGTTTTTTGTATCATTGTGTACCTCGTAAAGATTGAGTGAATATCAAATATTTTTTCAAATGCTATTTTCTTCTAAATTTAATATGGTATCAATGTCTGATATTGTTCCCTCTTCTCATGGCTCCGCAAACACTTTCGTCAGTCAAAAGTTTGTAGGCTATTTGTTCAGGACTATCCATCGAGCGATATCAGCAATTAACCATTGTAATGACTAATATGACACACTTGTCTAAGGGTAATAATGATGCATATGCAAATGCAGTAGCACTTGGTCATGAAAAAGGTGATTGGTTGTGGTAAGTAAAGTAGACATCTCTACATCATGTCACTGGTTCACACGTCACCTACCGCATGTCATACTACCACTTCCGATGCCACATGGCACCTTCTTCATGGTCAACCATATCCCGTGTCTCCGTGTAGCATCTAAGTTTGTTTTCTCTTTTAATGTGAGAATAATTAGGATGTTGTCCATTAGCAAAACAAACTCGTTTACCTTTTCCAGCTAGTAGTATTTTCTTCCATTTACCTTTTCAATTAATACATTATGATATTTGGTGTCCCCATAAACATCCAACACAATAATGTGCTCGTTTTTTCTAGCCATTGTTGATGATTTTACTCGTTGTACATGGTTATTCTGTTAGTGTCGAGGCACAATTTTTCGATGGAAAACTGAGAATATGAAACAATTGTAAGAACAATGCTCCAACGCAACACTTCTAGGAAGGTTGCGCAAGTACAACGAAGATCTAAGAAGATCTCGTTATTATATTACGAGAATCTAAAAAGATTTCGTAATCCACGAATAGCATATAATATACAAGAATCTAAGAAAATTTCGTAATCACAGCAGCGAAGAAGATGACAGGAGAAATATGGAAGATGGCCTGCTGGGGTGAATGATCACCGTTGCTTAAAGCTATATTTGCCCCACACGAATAGCTTCCAGGAACCAGCAAGTTTGTCGGAGAACTTTGGAACACTTTTGCTCTTCTGACTCCTCGGATCGTACACGAACTCCCGTGCAAAAAGCAATGCTGGTACAAAACTTCTCTTCTCTCTGACAGGCTCTGTTTACTTGTGTTAAGAAACACTTGTAAACATTCGTAACTCTCTGAATATGTTCTGTATCATATTGTTTGTGAGAGAGAAGAGACCTTTTATAGGCCCGAGTAGCAACTGCCCGGTTAGCACAACATTCGGGACGTGGTAATAACCACTCCGAACGTGCAGTAACCGCTCAAATCATGCACAGGCACGATCTGAAGCAAGTTGCGTCACTCTAGCAACCCGCGCACCTTGCACCTTGCGCACAGAGCCACTTGCGCCACACTGCGCCACACGCCTTGCACACCTTGTGCCACACGCACAACGCGCACATTGCGCCACTTGCGCAACCTGCACGCAACCTGGCGCAACCTGTGCGCAGCCTGCGTGCAACCTGGCGCAACTTGGGCGCAGCCTACGCGCAACCTGGCGCAACCTGTGCGCAGCCTGCGCGCAACCTGGCACAACCTGTGCGCAACTTGCGTGCAACCTGGCGCGCACCCTGGTCGTGCAACCTAGGCTGCACAACCTGTGCCGTGCAACGTGGCACGCAACTTGGACGCGCAAGTGGCTCGCGTAACGAGCACACTATGCTCCTAGCGACGATGCTGATGTGCTAAGTACAAAGTGCGCCAACAAAATGCCACATTATGCCTCATGAGCCCATGAGCCCGAGTCCGAGTCGCTAAGCCCCTACGGGACTTAGCTCCCTTGGAAATAAATTTCCCAAGAGCAAAAAGCATTAATGCTTTTAATTGTTGATTTAGCATTTTTCCCATTAGAAAAATAATACCACATGGCACACCCATGTGCACCTCCACACCACATGTGCATCTCTAAACTAGCATAGCTAATATATAGAGATATAACTTCTTTGGCCTATCCGATGTGGGACTAAAGTTTCTAAAGAAAAGGCCAAAAACCCCAACAATCTCCCACATATCTCTATATATATGGGTTTAAGTGTTCCCCACAGTAACTGTCCATCATGCATTAGGAGAGATGTCGCTGACGACTTGAATCTTTCCGCATGGGTTAAACAACAGACTATAATACAAGAATGGACTAAGCCTTGAATTCTGCATCATAGCTGAAATTCTTCCTACTCACATAATGCAGTTACATGTGCTTCTGGCTACACATTAAAGGCCATGTACCAGCCTGGTTTCAGTGTATAATTTTGGGCGTCTACAAGTTTACTCTCAAGAGACGGCCTGATATCTCTTTGTCCATACACTAGGTGAGTTCATTATAAAGAGACATGGCATGAAGCACTTTGCGTTTCCCTTAAGGTGCTACACCGCTATAACATGGCTTAAAGCCGAGGCCTTACCCCGTACCGGGAACCTCATCGTAGTGTCATACTACTGTAGCATGAGGCAACCGCCTCTTTGTAGTGCCAAACTACCCAACATGAAGCCTTAGGCTCCCTTGCGGTGTTACGCCGCAACGACATGGCTTGCAAGGCCGAGACTTTATCCCTAACTGGGTACCTCATCGTGGTGTCGTGCCACTGTAACATGAGGAACTCCTCCTCTTTGTAGTGCTGACTACACCCCTCTTTATTTTAACATACAACATTAGGCTAACTGCCTATTTGCGGTGCTACGCCGCTGTGACTTGGCTAGCAAAGCCGAGGCATTACCCCATGCCTGGGAACCTCATGGTGGAGTCACCCCACAGTAGTATGGAGTTTCACTCCTTGTAGTGCTGTTCTACCGTGCTTCCTGTAAAGCACACCAGGCATTCACTCTGCCTGTGAACTCATTAAGGCATTTAAGCCAACCTTCCCATAGGATCCCTTTTCCGTAGAAAAATAACAGTAGACAACAGTGGTTATAGGTCCGTAACCTCTCCATGCCCAATAGAACATGTACCCACCGTTCCTGATATTCTTCCGATTAGTGGTCCTCCCTTGAACCAAAAGCTAGATGCCTAGTAGATTTCTCTTTAAACTATTAGCATAAAACTTTATGGTAGGAATACAATAATACAATATCAAAATGCCTTCTAGCCCATTTTACAAGCTGTGTCATCGACCAGCTGGAGCTTGAGGCCCTCGATGAATGGATCTGCCAGGTTCTCCTGACTTCGAACATCAATCACTACAATAACACCTCTCTTGATAAGATCGTGTACTGCCCTGTGCTTCAACCGCACAGTCATCTTCTTTCCGTTGAAGAGGTTATTTGATGCCACCGTCGCAGTCGCCTGGTTGTCGCAGTATATCGGTAACGCCGGTATTTGCGCCCAACCACTGGAAGATCATACATGAGCTCCCAAATCCATTCTGCTTCCTTGGCTACGGAATCAAGTGCAAAGAACTCAGATTCCATGGATGACCGCGAGAGCATAGTCTGCTTCTTCAACTTCCACGATATAGCAGCTCCATCCATTGTGAAAATGAATCCACCTGTAGACCTCTCGCACTCCACCTCTGAGCACCAGCTGACATCACTGAAGCCTTCCACTATCGGCAGATCTTCGCTGTAGTACAGTGCATATGTCTAAGTCTTCTTGAGATATCTCATAACCCGTTTCACAGTTTTCCAGTGTTCAACACCTGGGTTGCTCGTGAAACGACTCAGCATTCCTACGACGAAAGCTATGTCAGGCCTTGTGGCAGTAGTAGCATACATCAAACTCCCGATTACGCTTGCATACTCCAGCTGCCTGACACTTTCCCCTGAATTAGGCTTCAGCTTCAGATCACACCTGTACGGCGTATCGATCCTTAAGAGATCCCGCTACCCATAACGAATGATCATTTTCTCAATATAATGGGACTGTGACAGCGCTAGTCCAGTGTCTGTCCGGATGATCTTGATCCCTAAGATCACATCAGCATTCCCCAAGTCCTTCATACTGAACTTGCTCGAGATAAATTTCTTTATCTCCGTGACATAGCTCATATCCGTACCTAGGATAAGCATGTCGTCCACGTACAGACAAACGATCACACCTCTTCTATCAGCGAACTTCGTGTAAACACACTTGTCCGTCTCGCTGACCATGTAGCCATTTGACCTTATAACTTTGTCAAATTTTTCATGCCACATCTTGGGAGCCTGTTTAAGACCATACAAAGATTTCACCAACTTGCAGACTTTATCTTCAAGACCCTTGACGAAAAATCCCTCTAGCTGTTGTATGTATATCTCTTCGGTCAGCTCGCCATTTAGGAAAGCCGTTTTCACATCCATCTGATGTACCACCATCTTATGTATTGCTGTAAGAGCAATCAACATTCTGATGGTGGTCATCCGGGCTACTGGAGAATACATGTCAAAGTAGTCAATCCCCTGCTTCTAAGAAAATCCTTTGGCTACCAACCTAGCCTTGAACTTGTCAATAGTTCTGTCTGCTTTCATCTTCTTCTTGAAGATCCATTTGCATTCGATGGGTTTCACTCCTTCAGGAAGATCAACCAACACCCAAGTGTTATTTGAGGTGATAAAATCAATTTTATTGTCAATCGCCTCCTTCCAGAAAACTGCGTCTCTGGTCTTCATCGCCTCATCATAGGTAAGTGGATCAGCTTCCACATGATAGGTGACAAAGTCACTTCCGAAGTCCTTCGGCCTCCTCATACGCTTAGCTGACGGCTCAGCTTGTTCTGGTTCAATCGTTGTTTCAACAACAACATCTTCTTGGACCACATTTTATTGAAGACTTCAGTTTCCTGCACACCCTCAATGTTCTCCGGTACATCTGCAAGAACAATATTTTTGTGTCTTGCAAATTTGTCTTTAAAATGTTCTGCGTTGCGAGATTCAATGATATAATTTGACTCAATATCAAGAAATCTCCGAGCATCACTCTTCTCGGCATACCCCAACAAGATCGTCTTAGTAGTCCTTGTCCCAAGCTTTTGAATTTGAGATCTGGAAGCTTGACATATGCCAGACACCCCCACACTCGAATGACATTCAAGTTAGGTCTGACCTTGAACCAGAGTTCATGAGGAGTAACATCTGAAGTTGCATGAGGCACTCTATTTAGAATAAAAGTGGCCGTCAATGCAGCTTCACCCCAGTAGCACTTAGGAAGACCCGCATCAACAATATTGAGTTAATCATTTATGTTAATGTTCTGTTCTTCCTCTCTGCTACTCCGTTTGATTAAGGAGAGTCGGAGCCGTAGTTGTAACGCCCCAGTCCCAAATACTTAGGACCAAGTACGCAATATGCCAGCTGCACATATACGAAGAATACTCCAATAATGAAATCCTCGTATATGTACATAAGCTGTATATATATAATAAATACAGGCCAG
>JANAVB010011397.1:20911054-21094917 GCA_029216955.1 Iris pallida | reverse complement strand
TAGAACATGTACCCACCGTTCCTGATATTCTTCCGATTAGGTCCTCCCTTGAACCAAAAGCTAGATGCCTAGTAGATTTTCTTTAAACTATTAGCATAAAACTTTATGGTAGGAATACAATAATACAATATCAGAATGCCTTCTAGCCCATTTTACAAGCTGTGTCATCGACCAGCTGGAGCTTGAGGCCCTCGATGCGGATCTGCCAGGTTCTCCTGACTTCGAACATCAATCACTACAATAACACCTCTCTTGATAAGATCGTGTACTGTCCTGTGCTTCAACCGCACAGTCCTCTTCTTTCCGTTGAAGAGGTTATTTGATGCCATCGCCGCAGTCGCCTGGTTGTCGCAGTATATCGGTAACGCCGGTATTTGCGCCCAACCACTGGAAGATCATACATGAGCTCCCAAATCCATTCTGCTTCCTTGGCTGCGGAATCAAGTACAAAGAACTCAGATTCTATGGATGACCGCGAGAGCATAGTCTGCTTCTTCGACTTCCACGATATAGCAGCTCCATCTATTGTGAAAATGAATCCACCTGTAGACCTCTCGCTCTCCACCTCTGAGCACCAGCTGGCATTACTGAAGCCTTCCACTACCGGCAGATCTCCGCTGTAGTACAGTGCATATGTCTAAGTCTTCTTGAGATATCTCATAACCGTTTCACAGCTTTCCAGTGTTCAACACCTGGGTTGCTCGTGAAACGACTCAGCATTCCTACGGCAAAAGCTATGTCAGGCCTTGTGGCAGTAGTAGCATACATCAAACTCCCGATTACGCTTGCATACTCCAGCTGCCTGACACTTTCCCCTGAATTAGGCTTCAGCTTCAGATCACACCTGTACGGCGTATCGATCCTTAAGAGATCCCGCTACCCATAACGAATGATCATTTTCTCAATATAATGGACTGTGACAGCGCTAGTCCAGTGTCTGTCCGGATGATCTTGATCCCTAAGATCACATCAGCATTCCCCAAGTCCTTCATACTGAACTTGCTCGAGATAAATTTCTTTATCTCCGTGACACAGCTCATATCCGTACCTAGGATAAGCATGTCGTCCACATACAGACAAACGATCACACCTCTTCTATCAGCGAACTTCGTGTAAACACACTTGTCCGTCTCGCTGACCATGTAGCCATTTGACCTTATAACTTTATCAAATTTTTTATGCCACATCTTGGGAGCCTGTTTAAGACCGTACAAAGATTTCACCAACTTGCAGACTTTATCTTCAAGACCCTTGACGAAAAATCCCTCTAGCTGTTGCATGTATATCTCTTCGGTCAGCTCGCCATTTAGGAAAGCCGTTTTCACATCCATCTGATGTACCACCATCTTATGTATTGCTGTAAGAGCAATCAACATTCTGATGGTGGTCATCCGGGCTACTGGAGAATACATGTCAAAGTAGTCAATCCCCTGCTTCTAAGAAAATCCTTTGGCTACCAACCTAGCCTTGAACTTGTCAATAGTTCTGTCTGCTTTCATCTTCTTCTTGAAGATCCATTTGCATTCGATGGGTTTCACTCCTTCAGGAAGATCAACCAACACCCAAGTGTTATTTGAGGTGATAAAATCAATTTTATTGTCAATCGCCTCCTTCCAGAAAACTGCGTCTCTGGTCTTCATCGCCTCATCATAGGTAAGTGGATCAGCTTCCACATGATAGGTGACAAAGTCACTTCCGAAGTCCTTCGGCCTCCTCATACGCTTAGCTGACGGCTCAGCTTGTTCTGGTTCAATCGTTGTTTCAACAACGACATCTTCTTGGACCACATTTTATTGAAGACTTCAGTTTCCTGCACACCCTCAATGTTCTCCGGTACATCTACAAGAACAATATTTTGTGTCTTGTAAATTTGTCTTCAAAATATTCTGCGTCGCGAGATTCAATGATATAATTTGACTCAATATCAAGAAATCTCCGAGCATCACTCTTCTCGGCATACCCCAACAAGATCGTCTTAGTAGTCCTTGTCCCAAGCTTTTGAATTTTGAGATCTGGAAGCTTGACATATGCCAGACACCCCCACACTCGAATGACATTCAAGTTAGGTCTGACCTTGAACCAGAGTTCATGAGGAGTAACATCTGAAGTTGCATGAGGCACTCTATTTAGAATAAAAGTGGCCGTCAATGCAGCTTCACCCCAGTAGCACTTAGGAAGACCCGCAATCAACAATATTGAGTTAATCATTTATGTTAATGTTCTGTTCTTCCTCTCTGCTACTCCGTTTGATTAAGGAGAGTACGGAGCCGTAGTTGTAACGCCCCAGTCCCAAAATACTTAGGACCAAGTACGCAATATGCCAGCTGCACATATACGAAGAATACTCCAATATATGAAATCCTCGTATATGTACATAAGCTGTATATATATAATAAAATCACAGGCCAGAATATAAGTATCTAATCTCATCACAACTCAACACAGAAGAAACGAGAGTCCAACAAATAATGCATCAAAAGATAGCCGGGTGGACATATCCACTCCAAACAGCTATGAAAAATAGTCACAAAGATCGAAGTCCAACCTTCGCAAAATAGAAAGTAAATAAAAGAACATAAGATGTCCACTACATAGTCTTAATAATCCTCTAAGATAAGAATAGAGCTAAATGTCAAAGGGAAATGCCTCGTCGCCCACAAAAGATGGATCTAATGCCGCTTCGTACTCCTGTGGGAAATCGTCTAATCCTGGAGAGATAACCAGGTCCTCAGAGGTACGTAACAAGATACAAGAAAACACCATGCCATATAAACTGTGATAATATAAAAAATAAGGGATGCATGTAATAGGGTACCTATCCGTACTATAGTGAATATGCAATAAAGAACAATCCTTCACATATGGGCACTCAGGCTGTATAGAAGTGGCATCGTCCCTCTCGGGAATCAGTACAATTCATCCATAACGTTCGGCGAACGTCAGAGGGAATCAGTAAGAAACGTCCATAACGTTCCATGAACGTCAGAGGGAATCGGTACAATAGGGTGAACCCGCGTCTCCAACGGAGCTTCAGGTACAATAGTAGTACGTAAATATGGCCCATACATCAAGGAACGGTTCTTCCCTCCCAATGCCTAATGGAGTCACATCCATGACTCATATGACCATCTAGTAACTGCCAAGTCTACTAGCATGCAATTCTATTGGCAGATTACTCCTAACCGTCGTACGCCTCATACGTATCGGTGGCCGGCCGACTACGCGAGTACGTAGCCTATATGTGACTCACATCATGTGATAAAGAATGTGTCAAGGCCACATGAGATATACCAATACCTTATCAACAAAGGGGTGGTCACTAGACTAAGTCAATGCAAGAAAATAAATAAAAAGCAAGAAAAACGACCGACAAGGTCGCTTGCACCCAAGTGTGACTTGGACGCACAGTTTTATATTAACAAATAAGAAATGCTAAAAATAACAACTGGAAATAAGAATAGTAAATCACAGAGTAAGGGGGCAAGGTATCTTGCCTGATGGTGCAAAGTGGCAAGTCCAAAAAATCACAATGTCAGCCAAGAAACGTCATAATCTCCAAACAACTTTGGACGCTAAAAAAACATCAAAAATGTACTCGGTGTATAAGATATACCTAAGAAATGCCTGTCCAAAAGTCTAATTCTGGAACAGTAGCAAAATCGTAATTTTGGGTCAAAACGATGTCCGCCGTTGGACCCGCTTTGCACCGAAACGCGTGCCAAATTCTACGGTCTCTAAAGTCATCAAAATACATGTCTACGAATTCATTTTGAGGAGAGGAACTCAATGGTATGTCCAGTTTTGGATTCCGATGAGCCGCATACAAAATTGCCCGTTTAAGTGGGTCACAGGCCCGCCAAAAAGGGGTTCCGGTCGACCTATTTCACAATCGAACCAAACTTGGCACACAGGACCAGAATTTCGATTCAGACCTGTTGGCGCAAGTTTTGTCTCGATTTGACGACTGAACACGAAGTTAGGGCGAAGTTTGCAAATTGGCGATATGGGGGTATTTCGACGGATAGGGACTGATTTCGTCGCACACACACGACGAAATTGAGTTCCGTCAGTTCCCACACGTCGGCAACGTCCATACGCGCCTTTCGATGCATATAGCATGCGACCACGTCGCCCGGTTTGTCGGAACGCACGCCGTTTCGAGAAAAATTCAAAAATTTTATATAAATTACACTACAAAAAAAGTGTCTTTTTGGGACGACACTATAAGGAACACTAGTCTAAAAAGTCCTAAAAGTATAATTCTAGGGACGGCTATATTTTAGTTACAAAATGTTGCTTTTTTTTGGGACAGTTGTGAAAATGGATCACTATTGGGACTGATGAAAATTTCTGTTCCAAATAATACATATTTTCGTCCCAATTATGTTGGCGGGAATACCACACGTGTGGCGGCTAATTGCCAACTTATTTGGGGGGAAAGTTTACCCCCACGTGTTTCCATCGTAACCATCCGATCGTCTGGATTAATCCAGACCGTCCATCCCAAAACCTATTTCCTATAGTCGATAGGACTTCTCTCTCTTTTGGATCAAAAAATTTTCTCTTCCTCTCTCTTTCCGATCAAAAATGGCGAGAGAACTGCTTCTCTCTCTCGACCTAGGTGATCCTTGCTGCTCTTTTTCTCTCCGACCATTGTTCCGACCTGGTGCTCCAGTGTTGCTGCTCTCTCTCTCCCCGACCATTGCTCTCTCTCCGTCCGATCTTCCAACCCTAGGTGCTCCATTGCTGCTGCTTGGTATACTTCCCCCAATCTTTAGAATTTTTTACCAAAATGTTTTAGTCTTTCCCTAATATTTGGATGCATGTTATTTTGTCCTAGATTGTTTGCACTATTTACACGTTTACTCAATTTTTCCTTGATATTTGAGTGTTTTACACTGTTTACACGGCTGCATGTAATTTTGTCGTAGATTGTTTGCTTAAAATTTGAGGGTTGTACATTGTTTACTGAAATTTTGGTTAAAATTTGAGTGTTTTACACTATTACACGGCTTGCATGTAATTTTGACGTAGATTATTTGCTTAAAATTAGAGGGTTGTACACTGTTTACTGAAATTTTGCTTAAATTTTGAGTGTTTCACACAGTTTACACGGCTGCATGTAATTTTGACGTAGATTATTTGCTTAAAATTAGAGGGTTGTACACTGTTTACTGAAATTTTGCTTAAAATTTGAGTGTTTCACATTGTTTACACGGCTGCATGTAATTTTGTCGTAGATTATTTACTTAAAATTTTAGGGTTTTACACTGTTTACTGAAACTTTGCTTAAAATTTGAGTATTTCACACTGATTACACGGCTGCATGTAATTTTGTCATAGATTATTTGCTTAAAATTTGAGGGTTGTACACTGTTTACTGAAATTTTGCTTAAAATTTGAGTGTTTCACACTGTTTACTGAAATTTTGCTTAAAATTTGAGTGTTTCACACTCTAGTGATACTGTTCACATTGCTACTTTGTTCTCTGGCAGTGGAGAATGGTTTGCACATATCATCAAGATTGACAATTTTGAGGCACCCATCACTTCTTCTTTTTCATTATCCTATGCAACTCATACTTTTCCCCTGACTTTTGCAGATTTCAATGTGTAAAACATGTGTGTATATATATATTTGTGCCTTACAGGTTATTCTCTTGGATATGTGTGTATATGTGCGTATATGTGTGTGTGTCTGTAGCAAATAACTTTTGTTAAAATAACTGGCAGTGGTTGCGACCATCTCTAGTTAATGGTGCTTAGTATCCTTGTGGTCTTTTCATATACATCAAACGTACTGACATTTCTAATAAGAGTTATTTACCAATTTTTGCTCGAATTTAATTACATGTGACACTGTTTATACATGATTATTTACCAAGATTTTTTTTAGGATTATGTACCAATTTTTCATAATTATTTACATGTGACACTGTTCCCGACTGCATGTTTTTGTCTTAGTTTTAAGCATCAGTTATTTAGGTGATTATTTTTCTTTTGGGAAGATTTCGGTTTATGAAGTATATCAGTTTATTGAGAAAATTATTTGGTGGCAAAAATATGTTAGAGCACCACAATATGTGCACATTGTCATTAATTGTGATTATTTGTGAAAAATAGATTTTTTGGTGAAAAATTGGGCCACATTTAGACCTGTCAATTGGGCCGGCCCATCCCAGCCGGCCCGGCCGAACCCCAAACACTGCTTATCATTTGTTTGTCAATGTGGTTATGCTTGGCTTTAGCACAAGCAATTTGTGCTGTGCTTGGCTTTGGCCAAGCAATTTGTGCTTTGCTTGGCTTGGGTTTGCTTGGCTTTGCTTTTTGCTGTGCTGTGCTTAGTTTGGCTTCTTTTGTGGGTACATGCCAGCCAGTCTTCATGACGGGCGGTGAACGGTGACTGTGTTGTTTGTGGGTACATGCTTAGTTTGGCTTTTTTTTGTGGGTACATGTCAGCCAGTCTTCATGTCGTGGGTCACGTGCCGGACTGGGCTGAGATTTTTCACTCTTGGCCCGGCCCGGCCCGGCCCGGCCCGCTATAGTTCATGGGTCGAAGAGGCCCGAGCCCGGCCCACCCAAATTCAGTGTCGGGCCGGCCCGGCTGACTTGACAGGTCTAGACACATTTGCATGGACAGGAACATGAGTTTGAACCTGGCTATGTTCTTTATAGATTTTAATTTGTCAAATTATTGCGATTATGCGTTCATGTAGGAATTATTGTGATGATTTATGAAAAATTGGGTTTTTGTGAAAAATTGGGACACATTTGCATGGATAGGAACATGAGTTTGAACCTGGCTATGTTGTTTGTAGATTTTAATTTGTCAAATTATTGTGATTATGCGTTCATGTAGGAATTACTGTGATTATTTGTAAAAAATGGGTTTTTTTAAAAAAATTGGGACACATTTGCATGCCCATTCTGGATTGATGTTAAACATGTTATAAATGGAGATGAATTTGAACCTGGCTATGTTCTTTGTAGATTTAGTTTGTTGAAAATCAACATTTGTGAATCATGCTTGAGCTTTTCAGTTGAAATTGGTTATTTGTGCCATGTGTTAGTTCCATGTCAGTAAGTCATAATCAACCTTGGTAGTATATTAATTTCCTTTTTCTAGCTAGTAATTGTCATAATCAATTGGTTATGTATATGTTTATTATTTCTTCTTCTTGGGCACATTAGTACATGGCTACCAATAAGTGTTTGCTCTATTATTAAATTTGTCTTTGCTTGATATTGCATAAGAATTTTAACTCTAATTTGTTAGAAAGTATATTCTTTGAGATATATATTTTGGATGGTGCTAGGTGATAATTGTCTTTTGGAAATTGATATGGATAAGCGTTGGATTGGATCACATGATTGGAATTCAAAGGCATACAAGGATGGGGTCGAAGCATTTCTTAAATTTGCATATAGAACTAAGAATGCTGATACGGTCCATATTTATTGCCCATGTAGTAGATGTGTAAATCTGTTTATCATAATCGACAGACTGTGGAGGTTCATATAGAGATGTATGGATTTGAAAGGAGTTATTTGGATTGGATATATCATGGGGAGTTATTGGGTGGTTTGGGTAATAACACGATAATATAGGAGATGATATGTCAGTTGATGAAAGTGATGCTGGATTAAATGAATGTGCTGATATGACAACAATGGTACGAGAGGGAATGGGATTCTCATTCATGATAGAAAATATGGATTGCGAGGAAGAGCCCATGGCAGAAGAAAACTTGCGGTGCGATGAATGCATGCCGAAATACTTCAAACTTCTAAATGAAGCAGAAAGCGATTTGTACGAGAGTTGTCCTAAGGGTGTCACTGAGCTATCATTTGTTGTCCAACTTTTACACCTGAAGCAACTTAATGGATGGACAAATCATTCTTTCACAATGCTGTTGGTCTTCTTAAAAAAGGTGTTTTCGTGTGCCAAGATTCCCAAATCATACTATCAAGCCAGTAAGCTAACTACTGACTTGGGGTTCACTTACAAAACATGGGATGCCTGTCCTAATAGTTGTATGTTGTTCGAAATGAAACTGAGAATCTCGACAAATGTGAGATTTGTGGGGCTTCTAGATATAAAGTTGATCATGCCAACGAGGGTAATTCCTCCGGTTGACCAGGGTACTAAAGTTTCTCAAAAAAAGGTTCGATATTTCCTTTAATACCAAGACTGCAACGATTATTTTGGTCATCGCATACAGCTTCGCTTATGAAATGGCATGCTGAGAAGCGAGTAGAGGATGGTGTAATGAGGCATCCGGCAGATTCTCGTGCTTGGAAGGCTTTTGATGATAATAATCCATCCTTTGCCAGAGACAGTCGTAATGTTAGACTTGGGTTAATTACCGATGGATTTAATCCGTTTGGTAATATGAGTGTTGCTCACAGTACCTGGCCTGTTGTAGTCGTCCCTTACAACTACCCCCGTGGTTGTGCATGAAGCAACCTAACTTAATTTTGTCTATTCTTATTGATGGACCAAAAGGTCCAGGTGATAAGATTGACGTTTATCTGCAACCGTTAGTAGTGGAGTTGAAAGAACTTGGGAGGTTGGTGTTTCTACTTATGATGCATCAACCAAACAGTTATTTCAACTAAATGTAGCACTGTTGTAGACAATTAGCGACTTTCCTGCATATGCTATGTTGTCAGGATGGAGCACAAAAGGTGAATTTGCTTGCCCTTGTTGTAATAGGGATCATCAAGCTACCCGATTGACAAATGGTGGCAAGTATTGTTACTGGGGTCATCGTAGATTCCTACCAGGGTGCCATAAGTTTCGAAGGGAGAGGGTAACTTTTAATGGCAAATTAGAAATGAGGCCACACCTTTGACATTATCTGGAACAGAAGTGTTAAAGCAGTTGAATGATCTCAATGTTTTAACTGAATATAAGAAGGAGGACCTCTTTACAAAGAGGAAGAGGGAAAGAAGAAGAAAAAGAGAGAGCAAAAACACACAGTCTGCCAAAACAAGATTAGGTTGGAAGAAGAAGAGCATCTTTTTTGAACTACAATATTGGGAACACAATTTGATTCGCCACAATCTAGATGTTATGCATATTGAAAAAAATGTATGCGATAATGTCATTTTTACTTTGCTAGGTATTAAAGGCAAAACAAAAGATAATATAAAGGCTCGAAAAGATCTCAGAGATATGAAAATTCGATCAGAGCTACATCCTCAACCACGGGGAAGAACTCTAGAGTACTTGCCTCCAGCTGAGTTCACAATGAGCAACAAAGAAAGGACATTTTCTTGAAAGTGTTGCGAGATGTAAAAGTCCCTGATGGTTATTCATCTAATATATCTCGATGCGTGCATACAGAAGAGCGGAGTATGTGGGGTCTTAAGAGTCATGACAATCACATTTTAATGCAACAGTTACTTCCTATAGCTATTCGAAGGGTCTTACCAAAGCATGTTGTTAAATCCTTAATTGAATTAAGCAACTGCTTTGTGTGTTGTGTTCAAGTGTAAATAGTATTACAGACTTGGAAATTTTCAAGATCGTATGGCACTTACGCTTTGTAGTCTTGAGAAGATTTTCCACCTGGGTTTTCGATATAATGGAACACTTGCCTATGCATTTAGTGGATGAGTTACAAATTGCTGGAGCAGTATTGTATCGTTGGATGTATCCCATGGAAAGATATTTGCACACCTTAAAACTTTATGTGCGGAATCGTGCTCATCCAGAGGCTTCTATTGCTAAATCAGTTTGTTAGAAGAATGTATGACTTTCTGCTCAAGGTATTTGGACAATAGTACGGAAACCAAATGAAGCGGCCAAGAAGAAATGATGATGGAGGAAAGAAATCTGGTCGCGTTGTAGGTAAAGCAGTGAACTTTCGACTTGATCCAATTATGCAAATACAAGCTCATCGATATGTGCTTGCCAACAGGAGGCAGTAGAACCATTCATTGAGTAAGTTTGTCTTGACTAATACCATGATTTATATCCTCTCGTTAGTGTATTGAAATAAATTTCTACATCTTGATACAGGAAACACCTTGCTGAACTTGGGTCAAAATATCCACAAGCTTCACAATGACACCTTATTAGTCGCCTTCATAATGAACACTTTGTCACTTGGTTTAAGGAGCATGTAAGTAGATGTATCTTTTAATGAACATTTAATATTTTTGACAGCTTGCAGTAAAATATCATTATTAACCTTGTTTAATGTTTTTTAATATAGGTGAAAGGTTTACCAGAGCAACAAATATCAGAGGAGATCAGATGCCTAGCTTTAGGCCCTCTTAAGGATGCTTTGAAATTTAATTCTTACATTGTTAATGGTTTTAGATTTCGAACCAAAAAATTGATCTTCGTAAAAAACTCAGAATAGTGGAGTCCTCCTAAAGCAGAACAAATGAGTTATTCTAGTCGGAAAGATAGAAATCCTCTTACAGGGGGGATGTTATTCTACGGACAACTGATAGACATTATTGAGAAAAATATTTGAACGACATGAAGTATGTTTTATTTAAGTGCAACTGGGTTAATCCACGAGTGGGCCAGAAAGTGGATGAGTTTATTTTACTCTGGTGAACTTCAATCATTTGTTATACAAAGAGAATAGGGTGATTGATGAACCTTATATCTTAGCATCCCAAGCAGAACAAGTTTGGTATGTTCAAGACCCTCTAGAGTCAGATTGGCATGTTGTTGTTCAGATGTCGCCGCGAGACGCATTTGACAAGTACTCAACAATAGTAGAAGATTTGGAAGCTAATAGAGTGGAACCTTATAGCATGCAACATCTGGATGAAGCTCATAATGGATCTTGGGTTAGGCAAGGAGTAGGGCTTGGTGGTTGACACAAATATTTGTGATGGTAATGATGACCATGATGACAGTGGTCATGAGTAGCAAGTTTGTAGCTTGATTTGCAACTATTTGTGATGCATATCAAATTACAAACTTGTTCCTCTTAGCTATTTATATCCTTTCAGTTGTTGGTTGTTTTATCTACTGTGATTGAACGTTGATGAATTTTGCTTATTTCAGTGAATGTTGATTAATTTTGCTTATTTTCTTTACTTCATTCATTCTCAATTTCTATTAGAAAAAATGTTTACAGGAAAGTGGTTGTAGAAGCTATACTATACTTCATTCATCTTGTCATATACTTGCTTCTACATGTTGTATGATAAACATGTTCTGTGATAAACATATTTATTTAGTGGCTCTACTATATATTTAGTGGCTTCTACATGTTCTGTGATAAACATATATTATTAAGTGGCTTCTACATGTTCTGTGATAAACATATCATTATTAAATCTGGTCACGTTGCAGTAAAATTCATTAATCTGGCTTCTGTATCCCTTTAATTCATCATGCTACTACGAGACTACAATTTGTATTTGAGTTGATAGTGTAGGTTTGTAATGACCAATCACGGGATAACCCTGTATATTGCAATTTTTAACTTCTATTAGGAAAAATGTCCCACAAAAGAAGAAGTTTATCAAGCCTGGGTTCATGTCGGGATATGAGAGGCAAAGATTGGAAAATATTACTAGAAATAAAATGAAAATGGATGCTTTGAATTTGCAACAAGCTTCAAAGCTTGTAATGAATTCGAAGATGGTTACTCGAACAAGTTCGAGTAAGATGGGAAAAAGAAGCGCAAGTGAAAGAGATGATGAGTATACCCGTCGGTGATGACTTGCTTAGCGAGGAAGATAGCAACCATAATGAAGAATCTTCCGACCCTAAAATGAAGAAGGTAATAAATTGGATATCAAGTCTTGTGTTTTCTGTCTTCATTCATTGGAATATCTCACTATTTTTCTTATGTTTCAGGTTGCAAACAATGATGACTCTTCTGTCCCTAAAATGAAAAGGTTAAAAATTTGATCACAAGCAATTTTTTACTGTTCTAGTATACATACTACTATGGTTGCAAATGATGAGAAAAGCAACATCCGGGGTCCTCGAGTCTTGATCCCTATTGGTGCTGGTCTTGACCCTCTACCAATGCTTGTACTGCCAATGTCTAATGAGCTGTGATACGCTCTAATACACCAGTGTGCACTTAAATTTCTTCTGATATGCCACTGTTAATTGATACTTCTTCCGATACTCGGGTATCCTGCTATGGTGGTTTGGTTCTTCATTAGTAGAGCTGGTTGAGCCGCATCATGGATGTTATTGAGCTATTGCAGACCCACGGTGAGCTTCGATCTGATGCCTAGCTTCAACTGGGATCAAATTGTAGAGGAAGATTATTTTACTATGGTTTGAGCTTCCTTGCATAGATTTTTATTCTGATTTGAACTTCTTCTATGTCTTTTTAGTGTTGGACTATCTTGATCTAATACAACACATGTAGCAAATGATGAGAAAAGCAACATCCGGGGTCCTCGAGTCTTGATCCCTATTGGTGCTGGTCTTGACCCTCTACCAATGCTTGCACTGCCAATGTCTAATGAGCTGTGATACGCTCTAATACACCAGTGTGCACTTAAATTTCTTCTGATATGCCACTGTGCAATTGATACTTCTTCTGATACTCGGGTATCCTGCTATGGTGGTTTGGTTCTTCATTGGTAGAGTGGTTGAGCCGCATCATGGATGTTATTGAGCTCATGCAGACCCCACGGTCAGCTTCGATCTGATGCCTAGCTTCAACTGGGATCAAATTATAGAGAGAATATTTTACTATGGTTTGAGCTTTTCCTTGCATAGATTTTTATTCTTATTTGAACTTCCTTCTATGTCTTTTTACTGTGTTGGACTATCTTGACAATTCTGGATATTTGATCCTCAAATTTTGTCGAGGATGACCATTTTTTCTTTCTTTATATACATATTGAATCTAATTTTCTTATATCTAATACAACACATGTAGCAAATAATACTTCTTCTGATACTCGGGTATCCTGCTATGGTGGTTTGGTTCTTCATTGGTAGAGCTGCTTGAGCTACATCATGGATGTTATTGAGCTCATACAGACCCACGGTGAGCTTCGATCTGATGCCTAGCTTCAACTGGGATCAAATTGTAGAGGAAGAGTATTTTACTATGGTTTAAGCTTTTCCTTGCATAGATTTTTATTCTTATTTGAACTTCCTTCTTTGTCTTTTTAGTGTGTTGGAGTATCTTGACAATTCTGGATATTTGATCCTCAAATTCTGTCCAGGATGACCATTTTTCCTTTTTTATATACATATTGAATTTTCTTATATCTAATACAACACATGCATCTCTATGATGAGAAAAGCAACATCCGGGGTCCTCGAGTCTTGATCCCTATTGGTGCTGGTCTTGACCCTCTACCAATGCTTGCACTGCCAATGTCTAATGAGCTGTGATACGCTCTAATACACCAGTGTGCACTTAAATTTCTTCTGATATGCCACTGTGCAATTGATACTTCTTCTGATACTCGGGTATCCTGCTATGGTGGTTTGGTTCTTCATTGTTAGAGCTGGTTGAGCCGCATCGTGGATGTTATTGAGCTCTTGCAGACCCACGGTGAGCTTCGATCTGATGCCTAGCTTCAACTGGGATCAAATTGTAGAGGAAGAGTATTTTACTATGGTTTGAGCTTCCTTGCATAGATTTTACTATGGTTTGAACTAACTTCTATGTCTTATTAGTGTGTTTTTTTTGCATAGCTTACTACGTACTATGGTTTGAACTTCCCTATGGTACCGTGTTGGACTATCTTAACAGCACCTACCTATATACTGCTACATTGATTATGTATTTCCAGGCTGCATACAACAGTCCTACACGTAGGTCATCGCGTATTGCAAAGAATATGGAACATGTCATAGCAATGGGTGAGAGGACATTAGAGCCACGATTAGAACCCTCTTTT
This sequence comes from Iris pallida, assembly GCA_029216955.1. Taxonomy (NCBI): domain Eukaryota; kingdom Viridiplantae; phylum Streptophyta; class Magnoliopsida; order Asparagales; family Iridaceae; genus Iris; species Iris pallida. Next base: position 21,081,058 of record JANAVB010011397.1, on the reverse strand, counting down.
ATGGAGGATGTCTTGCGCATTCCTATATCAAGACATCAAATTTTTCAGGAGAGCGATGATGAGCCTTTAGATAATGAGCCAGTAGAGAATTCTGAGAAAATTCCAAAGGGTAAGTTTTGTATTGAAATTTATAATATAAATTGTGAGCTATTAATGGTTCTGGTTTTTAAGTAGTATATTTATGAGTCTTTCCCTTTTGTTCTGATAAGGTACGATGGAGAGTGGACCTTCCACTAGGCAACATAGAGGAGCTGCTAAGCCATGGAAAAAATGGGATAATGGAGTAAAAAAAATCATAGAGTGGGATGAAGATTGCCAACCAGTTGGAGAACATGGGAACCATTTGATGTCTCATCTTGGTAACCTTTCCCGAAATGGCGAATTGTTTTTAACAATGTTATCTTGGCGTAAGGCTGATAAGGATAAACTAGAAATGGTCTGGGCGTCGGTTAAGGTAACTTTCTCCGTCTCTTTATCTGTATTTTTATGGATTACTATCTTTATTTTTAGTTATCCTACTTGATAGTGAACCCCCTATTGTCTGTCTTGCTAAACCTATAGACACATTGGCATTGACTTTGTAGTCAGTAACACTCAAGGTCTGTATTGTAAGCTATAGATCATAGCACTATAATTCACCATCAAGAGTAAAAACAAATCGATTGAAGCAGCTGTGGCCTAGAAGTGTTGATTGAAAATGTCATTTCAAGTGCAATATTTTGTTTATATTCTATTAATGTTGGAATGAAGATGTTGAAGTGGTTACTTGTTTTTGGTTTGGGATGATTCAACTAATTTATATCTTGCTGTTCTTGTGGTTGTTTGGAAGTATAACCTCGGATATCATGTTTGAATGCTTTACCATCACCTGTTGTTCACATTTTTGCTATCGATAATGGCTACTTATTGATAACTTAGATATCATGTTTTTTTAAGGAAAACACAAATGCACCCGATGCTTTTAAAGCTATTTGCTTTAAGAAAATGGGAATTTCCTGGAAGGCCTTCAAGCATCGAGTGAAAAAGACTTCTATACAAAGTTTGAGACCGATGAAGAGCGCCAAGCAAATGTGCCGCCCCGGGTGGAGCCCAGTCAATGGCCAACTCTAGTGGCATATTGGGGCTTGGGTAACACACAGGTATAAATCGACTAACAAATAACTTACATCCATATTCATGCTAGTGGCAAACCCTTTATTTCAATTTACTAAATAATGTCCAAATGTTTTTTTAGAAAGTTTCGGAGAAGAACCAAGTTAATCGCGGAAAACTTTGTGCTCTCCCTAGAACTGGTAGAAGATCCTTTCCAGAAATAAAGAGAAAGGTTAGTATTGTGTTTTTTGGTAAGATAATTGTCATATATTTTCAGTTATAATGTATAAGTTTTTCTTACTTTGGAACATGCATACACATCAGAGGAGGCTAGAAAACAAGCCTGTTGACCTTGTCAACATGTGGAGAGCCACTAGAGGAAAGATGGCAGTTATAATGAAGAAGACGGGCTGCTGGAACAGAGGTATATAAAATTCATATTTGTAATGAGTTTTTTTAACAAAATGTCTATTGCAAATTAGAGAAATTTACAAACCTCCTTGCATGCTATAGAAAATGTTGGAAAGGAGAATTGAAGAGCTACCAGCTGAAGAATGAGATAACGAGGAGCAATTGAATAATGTTTACAGGGAAGTGATCGGACAAGATGGGCATGGCCGAGTTTTAGGCCGAGGAGTAGGTGTAAGCGGTAAAGGATCAACATCCTTAGCAGCTCATCAGGCTGAGATTCAACAAGCAACAAATGCTGAGATTGTACAACTACGAGAAGATGGTAAAAAGTTACGAGAATATGCGGAGAAGTTGAGAGAAGAGACTGACGCTTTAAGGAAAGAGCGTGAGGAGCAAGAGGCCCGGCACAAGAAAGAGCTTGAGGCGGTCAAGAGTGAGCTTAGGACTGAGCTCAAAGATGAAGTTGTGGCCATGTTCCTGAATGCTCAACTACTTTCTCAACAATCCAGTACATCGTCCAGGTAATTTGCCAACTATCAACTTATTACATTGGTTTTTTTTCTGTGATTCTTATGTTTGGTTTTCTTTCGTGGCTGCAATTTATGTTTGGTTCTCCATTTCCTTTCTTTCAAGTTAAAATTTGTATTTATTACATTGGTTTCTTTTCTGGACTGATCTTTTGGACTGAATTTTGCATAGTTTGAATTTTGCATAATCTCGGTATCAGTATCGGAACTGAATTTTAGCTTCTGTTTTCACTGTGTCCTTTTCCCTGGAAACTCCGAAACCAGTGATATTTTTTACATATTGCCAAGTTATTTTTTACACTGAATTTTAGAGTATGTTAGATGGGTATCCATTGTTTTGTTTTAAGTTCAAATTATTGGACTAAATGTTCAGTCTCAGATTTACACTATACAGTTATATTCAGTCTCTAAATGTCCATATCACCTACATATATCAGTCCATTATTTTGTTTAGGTCATTATAAACAGTCCTTCTGAACTAAGGAGTTCAGTTCCCTGTTTTGATATTCCGATCTGTACCTTCATTTCAGACAATTGAAACTTCAAGTTCAGTCATTGAACTTTATTTTGGAGAATGAACTTCAAGTTCAGAACATTGAACCTGTGTGTGGGATGTCTTGGTATCCTAACCCCAGGTTAGCTTGCATCTGTCCACCTTGATCCCGTCCACTGCAAATTCATGTAGGTTCACTGCATTTCCTGGGTTCAATCACACTATGATACAGTAATTTAGGTGCTGCTGTAACTTTATTTAAGGGTAATGGTACGGTAATTGGTTTTACTGATATTCGACAAGTATCAGAGGATTGACGTCATATGATATTCGACAAGTATCAGAGGATACTCGGTACGGTAATTGGTTTTACTGATAACCGAGTATTGGGTGGACATTGGGAAATCAAATCGGACCCTTCATTATCCTGATGTTGGATCAGACTCTGCTCGGCACACGTCAGGTTAATACTGATGTGTATCTTCCTCAAGGTACCTTATGAACTCGGTCATAGTTGGTATCTTCTCGAAATTCTTGATATAATAGGATCAACCCTGTTCTAGATCGTTGTATTGGATACACTGAGTTATCCGTTTGATCAGATAACTGAACGAAAGCAATTAAGCTTTCGAAACACCTGACAACCACTCTTAGGCATTAGAACTTGTGTTGTTCGAGCCAACCTCATATTAAGATTCATATTGATACCAAGTAGGTGATGTTTTCATTTTACCATTTTTTCGAATACATCAACAGTCAGTATCTTATTAAATTATTGAAGCGCGACTAAACATGGTATCCGACCCTACCCTTATACATATATTACATGCACTTGATTACAGCTACCCCTAGTTGTAATTCGCCAATCAGTGAAGGCCATGGGTAGTACTGAGAGATGTCGTCCTAAGGCAAAACCCTGGTTGGGAAGTCATTTATCCTTCTGAGGAAGAGACATCCTTAATGGCTTGCTCTCGAAACCACCTTGTGGTGTCAGTCTATTGATTTTAACTTTACATTGGTTTTTTCCAGCTTGTTACTGTAATTCTTGCTAGAATAATTATACTTCCCATTTAAAATGTTTCCCAATTTTTCCCATCTTCACTTAAACTTCCTTTTTCACTTGAAGCTTCCTTTGTCACTTGAAGCTTTTTCTGTACATTGTTTTTTTCCAACTTTTTTGTACGCAGGTACGAACAGTTTGGAAGAACGGTTAGTAGGTTTGTACAATTTGTTTAAACCTTCACAAACTAATGTGGTCTAGTCTGTACAATTTGGAAGAACTTGTCTTTCTTTTCTGCTTGTTCATGTATAGTTAGCAGGTTGCTAATTAATATATTGGCATATCTTCATTTGCAGGACCTTCAAAAGCATTCTAGATATGCTAAAATGATGGGCGACGATCTTGTGATGATAAAAAGTTTGGGTTAATTTTTGGGTTCATGTTGGATAATACTAAAAATATGGTGTAATGGTGGAGACAATGGGTTCATTTTGTAACTGAATTGTGGGTGATTTTTAGTGTTTTGGATTTATTTTGGAAAAGGTGGTTAAGGATGATTAATGGGTTCAGCATTTTGTATGTAATGGTGGAGACAATGGGTTCATTTTGTAACTGCTGCTGTGGGTGATGTAGTATTTTGGATGTATTTTGGAAATGGTGGTTAAGGATGCTTAATGTTTTGGATGTATTTTGGAAATGGTTGTTTATCAATTGAACATATATAGTTATATATGAATTTTGTTGTCTTCTACTTAATGGTAAAGAATGCTTGATGTTGTTAAGGTTTTTTGGTATTGGAGCTTTGATGCCTGGAGATACATCTGAGGACAAGCTTGACAACGTCCATGATTATATGAATTTATGTGTATTTAAATTGTATGTTTTATAGCTGAAAAATACAGACACTAATTTCATAAGTGTTACTTTTGGGACAGTTATGTAATTGTCCTAGATAAAAACGACATTCTTTTGTAACGCTGGCAAATTTGTTTAGGACGGGTGTTACTCGTCACAAACTCTTTTATTTTGGGACGGTTTTGTAAACCGTCGTAAAGATGTAAGAATTCAAACTCTTTTGGTACGGTTACATTTTTCGACCCTAAAACCAAATTAGGACGGCATTTTTGGTCCTAAAACTTTTTGCCACGCCACCCTAATAGCACTGTCACTTACCGTCCTAAAATTCGTCCCAAATCACAATTTAGGACTGATTTGGGTCTTTTTAAGACGGATTTTTGGGGGTCCCAGAAAATCACTTTTTTTGTAGTGAATTAACACAATTTTTCCTCCAACTTTAACGTCAATTTACTTTTTACTCATTAATCGAAACAACGATCCAGAAGATGCATTGCGATATCGGTTATGTTGTCTTTTACTGTTTTCAATTAGTTTCTACAAATTTTTAATGCACAGCAAGAAAATTGGCCGACAAGTTGTCGTTTAGAATTGAATTTAATAATCCAGAAAAATAGATTTTTTGCTAACTTCAGTTCGATTTTTTGAACTAGCTAGATGGTTATGTCAAAATCCATCTAGACGATCTCGAAGAGGGTCAAGTCTACTTTTTAGAAAATCTTACAGATCGAAAATCGGTGCTACGAGTAAAAAGTTACGTCGTCGGGAAGTAAGGTACCTTGAGTGGGAAAACTGCTCCGTGGATGACGAGGGGCTGACTTTCGATGCTCCGTTCGTCACGCACACAACTCCGTCACTGGTGAAATGAACTCGTAGGTGAAGAGGGTATGTTCTGTCGTAATTTTTGTTTTGGAAGTCTAAGGTTTTGAGGTCTGTGGAGGAGGTTATATATAAAACAAATTGGTTGAAAAACCTAATACTACCACTATTACTAATAACCCAATTGGGCTTTGCCCACAGGTTGGTGGTGCGTTAGCTTGCTGCTTCAGCAGCAAGCAAGGGATAGGGGGGGGGGAGGCGCCCACTTAAGTGGGTAGGTGTCGCTTTTTTTTTCTTATTCTTTTCCTTTTCATTTCCTTTCTCATTTCTTTTTCTTTTTCATTCTTTTTCTTTTTTATTTCTTTTTATTTATTAGAAATTCTTTTTTTGTTTAGAAATTCTTTTTTTAAACCTATTTTCTATTTTTCTATTATTACTCTATTTAAATATCTAAATTCTATTTTATTTATTATTTCTAATTAAAAACTCTTTTCAATAATTCAATAATTAGATATATTTATATGTACATATATTCCCACATATATGTATATATAAATATATACACCTTAGTAAATCAACACATACACACATACATATATATATATATATATATATATATATATATATATATATATATAAATATATCATATAAACTTACACCCATACTATGTACTACATTCCTAATATTATGCATACATGTATTTTAGCAAAAATTTACACAAAACTAACATTAACTAATTTAATAAATTAGGCGGGTTTACATCCTACCCAACTTAAAAAAATTTGTCCTCGAAATTAAAACTACGGTAAGGGGGTCTAATGCAAATGCAAAATTTTTAAGGGGCTAACGCATGAAAGTCGTCCCTTGGTTTTTGAACAAATGAGGGTAGTTGTACAAGGAACCTTATTTGCTTAATTTCTATAGGGTAAGTGTTCTTGGTTCAAGGCTCTACACCACTTATAAAGTTGGCTATCCGTGATAAACGTCGTTACGAGCCTTCTGAGAGGGGCTAAAAGGTGCAGGGATTTCATATTGAATGGATCCATCTCGAATTTAAACTATATTGGTGGGGCAATATCTCGTAAGATCAACTTATACCATCTCTGCTAGGCTATGGTAGTCTAGAACAAGTCCTAACTCGAGAGGTTGGGTTAGTTCCGAATCGGATTGGTTAGATAGGTGCCGTAAGTCAAAAATATGCCTCCCATGGCTTTGTGTACAAGTGGCAGATAGGGTCTCAATTGAGTATCACACTAGGGCAGGTGCATATTGGGCTTCGAGTAGATCACAACCATTTATCGGGTCGAAAGTTTTGAGTTGAGTTTTGTTCTCAAATTGAAGCCAAAAGGTTCGTCGGTATTATGGTAAGGTTTATAATTAGCCCTTTTTTGCTCAAAAATTGTATCATGAAAATAGAGTACAAAGGGACATGTTTTAGTGGAACATGATATGTCTACATGAAGGTGGACTCGTATAGGTCTTACAGATGAAATTTATTGGAAGGTAGCAGCTGGTCTTGTGCTCCGAATCTAAATGCCATGGTTGAGGACCCAAAAATGTTCTAAATAGAAAGTGGGAATTCATGAGGCACTAATTATCGTTCTAACAGAAACCACTTATTCTAATCAATAGGAAATCCTAGTACATTCTAAATTCTCCTGGGGCTCTACGGTCTATATCCTACAGTAATTTATTTCTAGAAGTTAACAAAGACACCGCTCTATGGTTTAGTGGAGTTAGAAAGGTTCGAGTTGGAAGGTCATACCACAATTTGTGGAAGAATATTACACAATGTACTAGGATACGAGATGTGATAGATATGAGTCAAGTTTTGATGCCGTACTTTGATTCCAATAGATGTCAATGATTATATGGATATATCTTTCCTGCCTATAGATGGTATGATGAACTGAGGAGGATATTACGGGTCTATCTTCCCTCAATACGAGCATCTAACTTTCCGAAATCTGTAAAGGCGAAAACAATAAGTGTTCCAGGGAGAGAGGATCAAATACGAATATGGGATTCTAGAGGCGTTTCAAATAGAGTTGCCAAGGCAGTTGCAGATGAGATCCTAGAGCCATCTATATCTCAATCCACGTAGGATAAGCAAATAAAAGCGAACCAACTGTATGAAGGTTGATCAGACCATCATACACTGATTCAGATTAGACAATATGTTAGTCGGCGTCCCCAATATACACATGTCATGAACAAGCTCGTTAAGAAGAAGCTTGCAAAATCTAGGCTATAATCAGACTAGTCCAAATATTAGTACGCAAGATTTATGCTTTAATGAAAACACGAGTAGTTCGAGGTTTAAGAATCTAAGCCGTGTCCAGTGTTCGTGCTTATACAATCGTCCTACTGTCTAATTTTCTCTGGCCTTGGCTAAACTTATGATGCATGGATATGATAACAGGGAATATGAAAATTAAAATCATGCCTGCTACGACTTCTTCTTATGTTTCCACATTCTTTACTGCTAACGAGAAGGCATGCCCGTAATTCTGGTCGGGGTCCTAAACTCTAGTCCTGTCGTGCTGCTCTGGCTGTGGTGGTAATGGTGGGCGAGGAGCTCCTACTGTTGGTGCTATAAGCCCAGATACCTGTAGTCCTGGTCGGGGTGCTGGGAGTGTAGGAGCTGTCGGCCTCGGGGTCTGTCGAACATATACTATCGCCTGCTGCTCTGTACAATCCTTGACCATATGCTGGCTGGATCTACACCTCAAGCACCATCCATGACGGATCCGACAGTCTCTCTGGACATGTCCTTCCTTCCCACAGTAATGGCAAATGGGCTTCTGATATGGTGTGGGCCTCTGCTGGTACTGTCATGTGGGCCTCCTGATAGGTCCATCCTATGTAGCTCTAGCCGGTGCGACTGTTAGTATATGGCGTCTCGATGTCTGCTGCTGCTCATTGCGAAGAATCTTCTGGGCACGAGCTTCTTCCAAGACAGCTGAATGGAAGACTCGAGACTGGGTAGTCGTATAAGACTTGAGCTCTGGTGCAAGCCCCTGGTGAAATCTTTTCGCCTTCTCTAACTCTGTCGGAATCAATCCTGCACCAAATCTACTCAGACGATTAAACTCTGAGTCATACTCATCAACTGTCATATTCCCTTGCTTCAGATGAAGGAACTGATCGTAGAGACCATGTCGAACATGAATAGAGAAGAACCTCTCATAAAATGCATCATAGAACTGGTGATCCCAGTGCCTAGTCGTTTCTCTTCCGCCTTCCACCAGTGGTGAGCATTATCTTCTAACAGTAGGTCCACTGCTGTCATCCAATCTTGAGCTGGCAACTGGGATACCTTCAGTAGCTTCTCTGTACTAATAAGCCACTGTGACACCTCTAGTGGCTTCTCCGTTCCTCTAATGGCCTTGGGGTTCATATCCATTATGTATACAAATTCTAGTAAATAAATAGGCAACATATATGTGTGTGTATGTATGTGTGTGCGTATATATATATATATATATATATATATATATATATATATATATATATATATATATATATATATATATTATATTAAAGTATATGGGAATATATAGGGAATTGTAATTGTTTATAAATATATAGAAATTTATTGGAGTTTTTATTTATACAAATTCTAGTAAATAAATAGGCAACATATGTGTGTGTGTGTGTGTGTGTGTGTGTGTGTGTGTCTCTATATATATATATATATATATATATATATATATATATATATATATATATATATATATATATATATATATATATATATATATATATATACGGGTTAGATGGCAGTACTGTTCATGTGAACAATATATATATATGAATAAAGGTTAATAAAAAGTAAATAAAAACTCGCAGTACTGTTCACATGAACAATATATATATATATATATATATATATATATATATATATACATATATATATATATATATATATATATATATATATTAAAGATTCTAGTAAATAAATAGGCAACATATATATATATATATATATATATATATATATATATATATATATATATATATATATATATATATATATATATGTTGCCTATTTATTTACTAGAATCTTTAATATATATATATATATATATATATATATATATATATATATATATATATATATATATATAAAATATATATAAAATATAAATAAATAAATAAATAAATATATATATATATATATATATATATATATATATAAAATATATATATATATATATATATATATATATATATATATATATATATATATATATATATATATGAATAAAGGTTAATAAAAAGGTTAATAAAGGTTAATAAAAAAAAATATATATGAATAAAGGTTAATAAAAATTAAATAAAACTTGCAGTACTGTTCACATGAACAGTACTGCCATCTAACCCGACCCCCCCGAGCGCACAGCGCCTATTTCAAATCCGTGGGAATTTCCAAACCCAAAAACCCTCGATTTTAGATCATTTCGACCCAAATCTTTTTTGTTAGAAACCTATTCATATTCTCCACGGGATTACATCAAATCCTAGCCAAAATTGAATTTAAATCGATCGAATTTTGGGATTTAAAAATGAGTATATATTCTATACGTATGCTTGGGAAAAACCAATCCTTGTAACCAAAACCTACTCGTAGTCAACCCTCTCGACTCTGGAGTGACCCCTGGACCTGGACAAACACCCCGAGCCACTTGCACCCCACCACGGATCGCCGGAGTGCCGTCGGAGCAGCCAAATCCGGCTGACAATAGAGGATACTCTGTTCGGTTTCAGCCGCCAGGTACCCAACTTCTCACTCTGATTTCTCCATCCATATGCGATCGTTTGCGTTGTCGTAAATTTCCTTAGGAAGCCAACATAACCCTCTTCGAAACCCTTCAAAGGGAATTCGACATAACACTTTAGATTGGTCGTGGGATCGATGCAAAGTCGAGCGAATTCTGTCCAAAAAAAGAGTGATAGGGGCTGCCCCAACCCGCCACTTGGAAGGCCAATCATAGCTGACCTACTGACTATTCTTGAAATCTAATTTAAAACAGTCCAAGACAATATATACAAGAGTAGAACCCAACTTGTAGATGATGATTTCGTTAATTGTATGCAAAGATAATTGGATGTGAACATGCAAAAAAAAACTGTTTCGAAAACTATAAATTTAGAAAAAAAAATTTCCCGATACGACGTGCGTCCCGACAAATCGGACGATGTGGTCATGCACTATATGCATCGAAAGACGCGTATGGATGTTGCCGACGTGTGAGAACTGACGGATCTCGATTTCGTTGCGTGTGCACGACGAAATCAGTACGTATCCATCAAGATACCCCCGTATCGACCTTTTGCAAACTTGACCATAACTTCGTGTATGTTTGTCGTATCGAGACGAAACTTGTACCAGCAAGATCGGATCGAAATTCTGGTCCTGTATGCCAAGTTTGGTCCAATTTTGAGAAGGTTGATCAAAACGCCAATTTGGCGGGCCCGCTACCCGATCCAACAGGCAAAATTGTGCACGGCTAATCGAAATCCAAAATTGGACATACCATTGGGTTCGTCTCCTCAAACCATATCCATAGATATATAGTTTGACGACTTTATAAACTGTAGATATTGGCACGTATTTCGGTGCAAAACGGGTCCAACGACGGACATCTTACGATTTTACCCCTATTCCAGAATCCGACTATTGGACAGGCGTTTCCTAGATATATCCTTTACACCGAAAATGTTCTTGATATTTGTTTCAGCATTCGGAGCTGTTGGTGGATTTTGAGTTTCCTTTGCTAACCTGATTGATTGTTTGGAGTTGCCATCCCCGCTCTGCCAAGCAAGATACCTTCCACCTTCTCTGTGATATACATATTCTTATTTTCAGTTATTTATTTTCAGCATTTCTTAATTGTTGTTATTATTATAACACTGTGCGTCCAAGTCATACTTGGGTGTAAGCGACTCTATTGGTCGTTTTCTTGCTTTTGTTTATTTCTTTTGCATTGAGTTAGCCTGGTAACCACCCATTGATGATGAGGTATTGGTATATCTCATACGGCCTCGACACTTGCTTTATCACGTGTTGTAAGTCACATGTAGGACACGTATCCGCGTAGTCGGCTGGCCACCGATACGTATGGAGCGTGCGACGGATAGGAGTAACTGCCAATAGAATTGCATGTAGAAGACTTGGCGGTTACTAGAGGTTCTTATTTGTCATAGAGATGATGATACTAGGAATTGGGTGGAAAGAACAATACCTGACGTATGGGCTTCTATTACACTTTTCCTTGTAACCCGGAAGCTCCGCTGGAGATACGGGTATGATTATCCACTCAGGTTGGCCACTGACATTCTTGGACGTTATGCGCTTGGTCACTGGTACCCAAGAGAGGACTATACCGGATCCTATTATCAGCCAGGGCTCATGCGTCAAAGGATTGTATCTCAACTGCATATTCACAGTAGAATGGTTAGGAACCCTATTGCATGCATCCTTTTTTACTCTATATTATATATCACAGTTTATATGGCATGGTGTTTTCTTGTATCTTGTTATGTTTTGCTGAGGACCTGGTTATCTCTCCAGGGTTAGACAAGTTTCCGCAGGAGTACGGAGCGGCAGTGGATCCATCCTATATTGATGATGAGGCATCTCCTGCTGATCCATAGTCTATTCATTTATTAAGACATTAGTGGATATTTTTACATCTCCTTTTCTTTCTATTTTGCGGAGGTTGGACTCCGATCTAGTGAGACTATTTTTCATAGCTGTTTGGAGTGGGTATGTCTACCCGGCCATCTTTTGATACACTCATTTATTATCTGGACTCTATTATCTTCTGTATTGAGCTGTGATGAGATTAGATTATATTATTCTGGCCTGTGATTATTTTATATACAACTTATGTACGTATACGAGGATTTATATGTTGGAGTATTCTTCGTATATGTGCAGCTGACATGTTTACGTACTTGGTCCTATATATTTTGGGACTAGGATGTTACATGTATCCTCTAGCCACTCATTGGTATGGAGGATGCCCTCGATCCCCAGGAACTCATGAGGAGCCATCCACTTGAAATCTAGGATAGAACCCTCTCTAGGCTGGGTGGGAGTGGTCTGAATCTGAGTATGTGGCGGAGCTGAAGTCTATGATGTGGTCGGAGGAATGGCCTGAGGTGGTGGTGGTGGTGGAAGAGGAGTCACTATTCTCTTCCGAGGGATAGTAGCCTACTCTCTCTAGGCATCCAGCAGACTCAGGGTTTGTGCTCTCTCAGCCTCGAGTAGTCCGTGGATCAGCTCGTACATCTGAGTCCCTCCCATGGAACTGACGGATCGTCGGATGGAAGCTCTCGTGGTAGGAGGTGGTGCATGGGTGTCAGTATGCTCTGGACCCCTAAACGGGGTAGACGATCCTCTCTCAAATTTGACCATACTAGGAGTGCGACCACGCGATGGATGACCCTTCTTTCCCTTGACCATTTTCTTTAATGGTAGGAAAAGCACCATCACTGACTGTTTGTGTACGGTGTGTGCTAGAAAAATATGTGTGCTAGAAAAATAGATAAAATAGAAATAGAGATAAAATATATATCTAACGGTCCTATGCTGTGATGAGTTTCCTACGACCGGTATGGGTCACCAAATACTCGGGTACAAATTAAGTCATGCCCGGCCTATGATGTCGTTGACAGCGGTAGTCAGCCGTCTAGTCTAGTCATCATCCAGAAATCATATAACTCATCACAACATCAATCACAAATATACTACTACTATCCATTACAGTTCACTATTATGCAGTTATTACAACCTTTTACATGAATGTCCGGGTACAAAATCGGTAATAAAAGATAAAGGATATCTAAGTCTGCTACATCCTCAATCTCAATACATCATATCAAATCCTATACAAGCATATAAAGGTAAGGAATATAATCTTGCTGAGCATCCGGAGTGAGCTCCGCTGCTAGGTCTCCCTGCTAGTCATAGTCCTCTACATGAGCAGTATTCCTGTCAGGAAAAGAGCAAAGTAGATAGTAGCTCAACCAATCACAACAGAGTATCAAAGGAAGTAAATAGGAACTAAAGTAAATAAAAGAAATACTGACATATGCACTAGCTACATGAATCATGCATAAGAACGTCGTCAAGCATGTAGGGCTATCAAGTCAAGAGTATAGAATAATGGTAAGCTAACAGGCACGTATAGGTGTAAGGCATACCATGTACGCTACGCCAACAGAAATAAGGTATATAGCAATGATATGCTATCAGCATGTCTAGTGTAAGGTATATCGTGTACTATATACTAGCAGTCAAGTAAACATGCATATTGTATAGGATACTGATATACTATCATTCAGGTATATGAGTAAGGTATATCATATACCCTGTACTAACAATCGATATACACCCAGCCTTAGGTGACTACATGCCTTATAATGTTCTTCCCATCCCGAGATGACATAATACGATGACATGCAAGCAAGTGAAATAGTAAACAGGAAACATGTGCAGTATGATATGCATGCAATGTGTTGATTGAGTTACAAGTACTTTCCTTCTTCTTGGGGAATTTGAAAAAGTCTTCTAATCCCCTAATATAGGAAAATAAATTTAGATAAAAATATAAAGTGGTCCCTGCTTTCTAACTAGTCATATTATTAAAACATAACTAGTTTCCTTAATTATCTCTAACACTCCACAATAATTTCTATCATGAATTGCAGGAAAAACTTATCCTTTGCCAAATGGGCATATAAACAAAAGTCCAAATTGTTGGACTTGTCTCTATATTAACCTATATTGTCAATAGTTGAATCAAATATATTAATAGCAACTCTTGTTGTCAACTCAAGCCCACTATTCTTGAAGTCTAACAATGACATGACAAATACCTCTCCAATGCCAACCCAATAATAACAGTTATTTCCCCAAATTGGCCCAAAGACTAGAATCCAAAGCATCTAGTTATACTAAAATTATCAAACTTGTGAATCTACTAGCCCAAAGGACCATAACTCCATAGTAGTTTCAACCTAAACCAAGGGTCCATAACAGTGATTCAAATTACAACACAAAAATAGAGCAACAATTAAATGTTAGCACTGTCAGGATACCCAACGGCTACTAGGCCATTCCAATTGTTCCCTAACCGATATTTGTCTGATACTTACTATATACCAGTGTCAACCTCCGACACAGGAACCGTGTCCTTAGTGACTGAACTCCAAAACTCAACATGCATTCTCCAACCGAATAACCCTAACTCAATGGTTCACAAAAAAATTAAATTCTTGCCCGCCCTGTACTCGTTCACTTCTCATCCAAGCTCAATCACTAAAGCCATTCCCAAGTCCTTTCGAACACCACATAACATCTTAGACCCTAGATTAGAGAGGGAAAAGTAATATACCTACCAAGGAATGTAGTCGACTGTGTCCTCGAAGGCAAATGCTGTAATTCTCGTGTTCGATACTGTCATGCATGTGTCCAAACTGAGAGCTCCTCTATCAAGAATTACCTTAATCTAGTTACACTAGCATTACTCTATTGTTCTAAATTGGTACCTTGATATCAATATACCCATATACCTTATGCCCCTTTACCTATTATCTACTGTTTACCTTGTATCATACCCATATCAATCCCTATACCAATATACCACACCATTTAAAACTATGGTATACCATACCATGCATGATACACCATATCATACCTTACCCATATCCCTAATCCTTTACCTATCTATATTTACCCTAACCTTATACTATGGCACCCTATAATATCATAGTACTCATATATCAATACCCGTATACCATATCAACATATCACATAGGTATACCCATATATCATGGTATACCAAAGACATCATGGTACATACTAGTCTACATAACTTATCTATCTAGCCTATAACTTACATCCTAATACACTAGGTGCATGAAAATGTGTGTACCCATATACTTGACTATATGAATCCAAACATGACATTTACCTATGCACAATAAACCATAGCACTCATTCCCAATGCTCAGACTTACCCTTCCCTATTGCCTATGCACTCTCACATGAAAATTTGCACACCCTACACTAGACACTCACATGTGACTGAGTTACATTCACCCACTCACCCTCTATCCAATGCAGCTGCTACTGCTGCAGTTTATGTACTGCAGTATGCAAATGATGTTGCTGCAGCATGCTAATGTAATTGCTGCTGCTATGGCTGCTAGCTGCTAGCTCTGCTGCTGCTGTTGCATCTGCTGCTTGTAATGTTGTTGCAGCAGCTACTGTAATATACTGCTGCTTTATGCTGCTAATACAGCTACTTTAATGCAAGCTACAACTAGGAACTGAACTCCCCTTCCTTCAACATACTAACTCCTATGATACACTGCCGCTATTGCTATGCTAATGCTGCCAATGTATGCCTATGATACACATATACACATATCACAAGACTAATTACTGTCCTATTGACAATACTGTAGCCTTATTGGCATATAACCCTCTACACACACATACTCAGTAGATACTCCTATATACATATACACTCATGAACATATATCACTCCTATCACTACACATGCTCACATATGCATTCACAGTCACTTGCACATACACACACACGCACTCATGGATAGTAACTACTAGTTGCCCCTACACTCATGATACCTATACACATACACATGTAAGCATATGTGTATAAACACGCATGGA
Source organism: Iris pallida (assembly GCA_029216955.1). Classification (NCBI taxonomy): domain Eukaryota; kingdom Viridiplantae; phylum Streptophyta; class Magnoliopsida; order Asparagales; family Iridaceae; genus Iris; species Iris pallida. The sequence goes on along the minus strand of JANAVB010011397.1, from coordinate 21,065,150 downwards.
TATATGTGTAGACACACACACTCACCTATGTTTGCACACACATGATACGCCCTATACTCCTATGTGACACATATCATTCCTATTGACACACATCCTATTGACACATGACACACAATATATACGCACACACACACACAATATATATATATATATATATATATATATATATATATATATATTAAAAATATATATATATATATATATATATATATATATATATATATATATATATATATATATATATATATATATATATATCATGGCAATTTGACAAATACCTATGGTTGCATCACATAAGTATCACACTAGTATATGATACTCTTGTGATACGTTCAAGATACTCTACCAAATCTCACCAAACACCATCCAAATATATATGAACATGACTAAAATATAAATTAGAGCCTAATTATAACAATATATAGATACTACAATGTGTCGTGGAGAATTTAATATGTGTGTCACAAGTGTCGGAGGAAAAATCTCCAAAATGACACCGTATCATAGCGTATCATGAGACTAATTCTTCTTTCTATTGGTAGTCCTTAGCCATGGGAGGGTTCCTATAGGTTTTGTTACATCATTTAAACTAGAAATTTGTAAGGAAATAGAATTTATACCTATTGGGAGATGGATTTCTAATGTTTCACTACCAATGTACACAAATGGAAGTTGGACACAATCCTCAAGCCAATGTTTCCCTCTTCAAGTGCTCTCTAGGAATGACAAGCTCCTTAGCCTCCTTGGAATGAAAATGAGTGGGATGACATTTGAAAATGGGTGGATTAGGGTTTGCTTCCAATTTGGAATAAATTAATTAGGAAAGCAAAAGGAGACTATTAATGAATAGAGTGGTTTATATAGACTCCTATTAGGTTACGGTTAAGTTTAGGAATAAATAATAAGACTGAAAAGCCTTCTCCATGTCATGAATGGAATGGAATGTCTACAACTAATATAGAATATTCTTTTTATTTAACTAAGGAAATGACTAATTAACTAGTCTAATCATGACTACTCTAGTTAATTGAACAAATGAGTCAAGTCAAGTCTAGTTGGGTCCACAAACACAAAGTCTAATAAATAGGCTAGTTCACCAATCAATAATATATATAATTATAACATTTATTAACAAAATTTAAATAATATGAAAACGACAAAAATATTCCTCTTCGGAAACTAGGTAGTTACAGCCCTTCGACGCCGTAATGCTTGAACAATGAGCTGGCCTCGTCCTTTGTGCCATCTCGGGCAGTGTACCATCGATATACGTGTTTCTCGAGAAGTGAGTCCCTAAATGATCTATGTTGCCTCGAGTAGTTGGACGCCCTTAGGTCATGTATACTTGGGCAGTAGACCGACCTCGGGATACGAGCACCTCGGTGTGCATGTCAGCCTTAATTTTTGTGTCACCTAGATATGTTTGCTACCTCAGGCAACATGATGCCTTGAGTCCAGTGCTACCTTGGGCACCGTGTTATCTCGGTTTGTGTGCCATTTTGTGCCTAACTCATGATCCGTGTCGTATCAATTTGTTGCACACATCATTTTTTATCGTATCAATTTTTTCGCACCTTGAATCTCATGCTGACTCAATTTGCGTACATGCCTTGATTATGTGTTGTATGGATTTATGTACTTCCTGTTTTTTGAACTTTGTGCACGTCTTGATTTATGTGCACATTATGTTCCATTTGTCTCAATATTCATGTCATTTGAATCCCGTGTGCGTCTCAATTTATGTATGTGTCCCAATTTATGTGCACGTATTGATTTAAGTACCTCGGTTTACGAGACAAATCAACTACAGAACAACTATATCAAAACTAGAATAAAAATGAAGTTCGACCTCAAAATAAATTAAAAGATTAATAGTAACAACTAAATAGGTCCATCAACTAAAAAAAATCAAATAACTCAGAGGGTAATACCTCCTTGATAGAGAACGAAGTATCCGGTCCTAGCTCGTACTCCTTCGGATATTCATGATCATCTACACTTGGAGAGATCACCAGGTCCTCAGAGGAACGTAACAAAATATTATAATATGCCATAATAATACTAAAGTAAGCAATCATAAGGTCTCTTAACCATTCTTTGTGAAATAATACACTTTTGAGGACAACTTTCAATCCGTATGGTCACTCTGTCTAAAAATGGGAACGACATAATTTTTGCTTGGGAATCAGGAGCCGAAAGCGTATAACATTCTTCACGTCAGTGGCCAACTAGAAATATAGGTTCATCTCACCCGCATCTCGGGTGGAGGTTACGGGTTACAAAAAGAGAACGTGCATAGTAGGCCATATGCCTAGTGACTGTCCTTTCCACCCCATGCATCTATGTCATATGTTGCAATCCCTTACAAGGCATCTCACCAAAAAGGTCTAGCTCTATTAGCCTTTCCACACATATAAAAGCCATTACTCTAGATGTGGTAAGTAACTGTACTTGGTTTATGACCTCGTGAGTGCATTAGCATATTTTCGGCCATGGCTTACTGTTAGTGCCGGGGCACAATTTTTTGATGGAAAACTGAGAAAATGAAACAATTGTAAAAACAATGTTTCAAATAAACACTTCAAGAAGGTGATTCTGAATTACGAGAATCTAAAAAGATTTTGTAATCAACAATAATTGATCGTAGTACTTCTAAAAAGAAGTTACAATCAGAATTACTGGCAGCAACGAAGAAGGTGACTGGCAAAAGATGGAAGATGGCCTGCTGGGGTGAATGATCACCGTTGCTCAAAGCTTTATTCGCCCTACACAAACAGCTTCCAGGAACCAGCAAGTTCGTCGAGAACTTGGAACACTCCTGCTCTTCTGACTCCTTGGATGGACACGAACCCCCGTGCAAAAGCAACGCTGGTGCGGCGCCTTTCCTCTCTCTCTCAGGCTACTGGAAGATCAGAACTGTGTTAAAAAACACTTATGAATACTCTGTTTACTTGTGCTAAAAAATACTCGTAAACTTTCTGTGGTGGCTTCTCTTTCAATTCTATAATTTGCCTTGAGAGAGAGAGGATGCCTTATATAGGCCCTGCAGCAACTGTTCGGTTGCCACAAAGTTAGGGACGTGGTAAAAACCACCCCGAACATGTAGCAACCCTAGAACATGCAAACACACGTTCTGCTGCAAGTTGCGCCAACTGGCACCCTGCGCTCCTTGCACTTTGTGTGATAGAGCGCGTACTGAACTGCGCACACTGCGCACTGCACGTACTGGCACACGGCGCACGCAGCGCAACCAGTGCGCCCGTGCAACCCGAGCAACCCGTACAACCCAGCACAACCCAGCGCAATCCAGCGCAATCTGAGCGCAACCTGGGCACGCACCAGGGCTTGCGCAACGGGGCATGCACAACTGGGTGCGCACCTGGGCAGCGCAAGTGGGCTTGCGCAACGTGGCAGCGAAGTGGCTTGCGCAACGAGCGCAACTAAAGCGCACTATGCGCCTAGCGACGATGCTGGCGTGCTAAGTGCAAAGTGCGCCAACAAAACACCACATTACGCCTCATGAGCCCGAGTCCGAGTCCGAGAGTCCGAGTCCGAGTCCGAGTCGCTAAGCCCCTACGGGGCTTAGCTTCCATGGAAATAAATTTCCCAAGAGCAAAAAGCATGAATGCTTTAATTGTTGATTTTAGCCTTTTTCCCATTAGAAAATAACCCCACATGGCAAACCCATGTGCACCTCCACACCACATGTGCATCTCCAATAATAGCAAAACTAATATATAGAGATACAATCTCTTTGTTTTTTCCGATGTGGGACTAAAGGTTTCTAAAGGAAAAACCAAAACTCCAACAATCCCCCACATATCTCTATATATATGGGTATAAGTGTTCCCCACAGTAACTGTCCATCATACATTAGGAGAGTCCGAGTCCGAGTCCGAGTCCCGAGTCCGAGTCCGAGTCGCTAAGCCCCTACGGGGCTTAGCTTCCATGGAAATAAATTTTCAAGAGCAAAAAGCATGAATGCTTTAATTGTTGATTTTAGCCTTTTTCCCATTAGAAAAATAACCCCACATGGCAAACCCATGTGCACCTCCACACCACATGTGATCTCCAATAATAGCAAAGCTAATATATAGAGATACAATCTCTTTGTTTTTTCCGATGTGGGACTAAAGGTTTCTAAAGGAAAAACCAAAACTCCAACAATCCCCACATATCTCTATATATGGGTATAAGTGTTCCCCACAGTAACTGTCCATCATACATTAGGAGAGATGTCGCTGACGACTTGAATCTTCCCGTATGGATCAAAAATCAGACTATAATACAAGAATGGACTAAGCCTTGAATTCTGCATCATAGCTAAAATTCTTTCACTCACATAATGTAGTTACATGTGCTTCTGGCTACACATTAAAGGCCCTGTACCAGCCTGGTTTCAGTGTATAATTTTGGGGTCTACAAATTTACCCTCAAGAGACGGCCTGATATCTCTTTGTCCATACACTATAGGTGAGTTTATTATAAAGAGACATGGCATGAAGCGCTTTGCGCTTCCCTTGCGGTGCTACCGCTATGACATGGCTTAAAGCCGAGGCCTTACCCCGTACCGGGAACCTCATCGTAGTGTCATATTACTGTAGCATGAGGCAACCGCCTCTTTGTAGTGCCAAACTACCCAGCATGAAGCCTTAGGCTCCCTTGCAGTGTTACGCCGCAACGACATGGCTTGCAAGGCCGAGGCTTTATCCCTAACCGGGTACCTCATCGTGGTGTCGTGCCACTGTAACAAGAGGAACTCCTCCTCTTTGTAGTGCTGACTACACCCTTCTTTATATTTAACATACAACATTAGGCTAACTGCCTATTTGCGGTGCTACGCCGCTGTGACTTGGCCTGCAAAGCCGAGGCTTTATCCTATTACTGGGTAGCACCCCACATATAGGAACCTCATTATGGAGTCACCCCACTGTAGCATAGAGTTTCACTCCTTGTAGTGTGCTCTACCGTGCCTCCTAGAAAGCACACCAGGCATTCACTCTGCCTGAGAACTCATTAAGGCAATTAAGCCAACCTTCCCACATGAACCATTTTCCGCAGAAAACAACAGTAGACAACAGTGGTTATAGGTCCGTGAACTCTCCATGCCGAATAGAACATGTACCTACCGTTCCTGATATTCTTCGATTAGTGGTCCTCCCTTGAACCAAAAGCTAGATGCCTAGTAGATAAATCTTTGAACTAATAGCATAAAACTTTATGATAGGAATACAATAATACAATATCAGAATGCCTTCAAGCCCATTTTACAAGCTGTGTCATCGACCAGCTGGCGCTTGAGGCCCTTGGTGAACGGATCCGCCAGGTTCTCCTAACTTCGAACATCAATTACTGCAATAACACCTCTCTTGATAAGATCGTGTACTGTCCTGTGCTTCAATCGTACAATCCTTTCTTTCCGTTGAAGAGGTCATTTGATGCCACCGCCGCAGTCGCCTGGTTGTCGCAGTATATCGGTATCGCCGGTATTTGTGCCCCAACCATTGGATTATACATGAGCTCCCGAATCCATTCTGCTTCCTCGGCTGCGGTATCAAGTGCAAAGAACTCAGATTCCATGGATGATCGTGAGAGCATAGTCTGCTTCTTCGACTTCCATTATAGCAGCTCCACCCATTGTGAAAATGAATCCACCTGTGGACCTCTCGCTCTCCACCTCTGAGCACCAGCTGGCATCACTGAAGCCTTCCACTACCGACGGATCTCCGCTGTAGTACAGTGCATATGTGAGTCTTCTTGAGATATCTCATAACCCGTTTCATAGCTTTCCAGTGTTCAGCACCTGGGTTGCTCGTGAAATGACTCAGCATTCCTACGACGAAAGCTATATCAGGTCTTGTGGCAGTAATAGCATACATCAAACTTCCGATTACGCTTGCATACTCCAGCTGCCTAACGCTTTCCCCTGAATTAGGCTTCAGCTTCAGATCACACCTGTACGGCGTATCGATCCCTGGAAAGCCCCGATACCCATAACGAGTGATCATTTTCTCAATATAATAGACTGTGACAGCGCTAGTCCAGTGTCTGTCCGGATGATCTTGATCCCTAAGATTATATCAGCTTCCCCCAAGTCCTTCATACTGAACTTGCTTGAGATGAATTTCTTTGTCCGTGACACAGCTAATATCCGTACCTAGGATAAGCATGTCGTCTCGTACAGACAAACGATCACACCTCTTCCATCGGCGAACTTCGTGTAAACACATTGTATCGCTGACCATATAGCCATTTGACCTTATAACTTTGTCAAATTTCTCATGCCACATCTTGGGAGCCTGTTTAAGATCGTACAAGGATTTACCAACTTACAGACTTTGTCTTCAAGACCCCTGATGACAAATCCCTCTGGCTGTTGCATAAAATCTTTCGGTCAGCTCGCCATTTAGAAAGCCGTATTCACATCCATCTGATGTATCACCATCTTATGTATTGCTGCGAGAGCAATCAACATTCTGATGGTGGTCATCCGGGCTACTGGAGCATACGTGTCAAAATAGTCAATCCCCTGCTTCTGAGAAAACCCCTTGGCTACCACCAACCTAGCCTTAGTTCCGTCTGCTTTCATCTTCTTCTTGAAGATCCATTTGCATCGATGGGTTTCGCTCCTTCAAAGATCAACCAATACCCAAGTGTTATTTGAGGTGATAGAATCAAACTCATTGTCAATCGCCTCCTTCCAGAAAACTGCGTCTCTGGTCTTCATCGCCTCATCATAGGTAAGCGGATCTGCTTCCACATGATAGGTGACAAAGTCACTTCCGAAGTCCTTCGGCCTCCTTACTCGCTTCGTTGATGGCTCAGCGAGATCTGGTTCAACCGTTGTTTCAATAACAACATCTTCTTGGACCACATCTTCATTGAAGACCTGCGCACCCTCATTGTTCTCCGGAACATCCGCAAGAACAATATTCTTGTGCCTTGCAAATTTGTCTTCAAAATATTCTGCGTCGAGATTCAATGAATTTGACTCAATATCAAAAAATCTCCGAGCATCACTCTTCTCGGCATACCCCAAGAAGATCGTCTTAGTAGTCCTTGTCCCAAGCTTCTGAATCTTCAGATCTGGAAGCTTGACATATGCCAGATACCCCCACACTCGAATGACATTCAAGTTAGGTCTGACCTTGAACCAGAGTTCATGAGGAGTAACGTCTGAAGTTGCATGAGGCACTCTATTTAGAAAAAAAGTGGCCGTCAATGCAGCTTCTCCCCAGTAGCACTTAGGAAGACCAGCAGTCAACAATATTGAGTTAATCATTTATGTTAACGTTCTGTTGTCCTCTCTGCTACTCCGTTTGATTGAGGAGAGTACGAGCCGTAGTCTCATTGACAATTCCATGTTCTTTGCAGAATGATGCGAATTCATGAGACCTATACTCCCCACCTCGATCACTTCTTATCCTTTTGAGTGTTGTCCAGTCTGCCGCTCAGCTTCGGCTCTGAACTCCTTGAACTTCTCGAATGCTTCGTCTTTAGCCTTCAGAAAGTAAACGAACGCATACTTTGAGAAGTCATCGATGAAGGTTATGAAATACTTCATCGGCCTTTGTAGAGAACTGTTTGAAGTCACAGATATCGGAGTGTACCAACTCCAGAAGATCTGTACTTCGATTAACCCGAGGAAAAGGATTTCCTTGTGATCTTTGTTTGAGCACAAACTTCACATTTCTCTACCTTACCCCACACTTTGAGATAAGTCTAGACTAGACATTCTGTTTATTCGTTTACAATGAACATGTCCTAGCCTATTATGCCACAACTCAAGAGTATAAGCAGAAGGAGTGACTTCATTAATATTAATTACATTGGACTGATTTATAAGCTGAATTTTGAACATTCCTTCGGTATAAAAAGCTTTCCCGAAATATGTTCCCTTGATAGACATCACCATCTGGCCAGCATTAATGTCCATCCTGAGGCCTGCTTTGCAGAGTAGGCCTCCTGAGATCAGGTTCTTGGCGATAGCAGGTACGTGCTTCACCTTGAAGCGTTAGAGACTTCCCGAAGTCAGCTTCAACACCACGTCCCGATCCCGTGCACTTCAGCTTGTGCCTGGTTCGCCATCATAACCACTTCAGAAGTAGGTGTATAGGTGGTAAACCACTCCTTACTGGAGCAGACATGACAGGAGGCTCCAGTGTCTACCCACCAGTCAGAGTCAGTCCTTACCGCATCAACCTGCGCAATCATAGCAACAATGTCAGTGATCATAGATACCTTACTAGGCCTCCTTGCTCTGATTGCTTGGTCTTTGCTTTACACTCATTCTTAAAGTGGACCTTCTTGCCACACTTGAAGCAAGGCATTTGAGACTTTGGCTTTTTTCTTGATAGAAGTTCCCTTGACTTTTAGATTGTCAGGGTCCTTCTTCTTGCTGTGGGAAGCCGCTGCTTTTCCCTTGGTTCCTTAGTATGAACCAGATTGGCGTTAGCCAATTGCTTGGGCAGTGCGTCCACCTTCAGTTGAGCCCGTATCTGGTCCGCAACATAGATTTCCTGCAAGAGATCTTCAAGGCTGATCTCAAGCTTCTTCCTATGCATGTTTGCATAGAATTTACTCCACCCAGCGGGAAGCTTTGAGACAATCCCTCCAACACAAACTTGTCAGGGAGGGGCATCGTCTCGTCTTCTAACTTCTGTCGCAGCTTCAGAAATTCTTTTACCTGCGGCAGCATGGACTTCTCGTCCTCAAAGAGCCATTTGTGATATTTTTCAACCACAAATATCTTGCTCCTGTTCTTGTCTTCTTCGTACAGTTTTTCCAGAGACTCCCATATGTCTCTGGCAATTGGTTTCTTACTGTAGGATTCTGCTAGGGAATCCTCCATAGCATTCAGGATAAGCAACCTGCAATTGCTATTCTCCCTTCTCCATTTTGCCTGAAGTTTAGTAGCCGTAGTGATTGCGGCAGCAGACCCAGTATCTGGAACAGTAGGTTCCTCTTCAAGCAGCATGTGATCAACGTCTCTGAGTTGAAGAGTAGATAAACCTTCCTCTTCCAGACTTGATAATGCTCTCCATCAAACTTATCTAACTTACAGAAGTCGGTGTTGTGGACTGAAGCATTAAAGTTTTCTATCGTAGCAATAAAGCTTTGAGATTGTTAGTGCCGGGGCACAATTTTTCGATGGAAAACTGAGAAAATGAAACAATTGTAAAAATAATGTTTCAAATCAACACTTCAAGGAAGGTGATTCTGAATTACGAGAATCTAAAAAGATTTCGTAATCAACAACAATTGATCGTAGTACTTCTAAAAAGAAGTTACAATCAGAATTACTGGCAGCAACGAAGAAGGTGACTGGCGAAAGATGGAAGATGGCCTGCTGGGGTGAATGATCACCGTTGCTCAAAGCTTTATTCGCCCTAACGAACAGCTTCCAGGAACCAGCAAGTTCGTCGGAGAACTTGGAACACTTTGCTCTTCTGATCCTCGGATGGACACGAACTTCTGTGCAAAAGCAACGCTGGTGCGGCGCCTTTCCTCTCTCTCTCGAAGGCTACTGGAAGATCAGAACTGTGTTAAAGAACACTTTTGAATACTCTGCTTACTTGTGCTAAAAAACACTCGTAAACTTTCTGTTGTGGCTTCTCTTTCTATTCTGTAATTTGCCTTGAGAGAGAGAGATGCCTTATATAGGCCCTGCAGCAACTGTTCGGTTGCCACAAAGTTAGGGACGTGGTAAAAGCCACCCCGAACATGTAGCAACCGCCTAGAACATGCAAACGCACGTTCTGCTGAAAGTTGCGCCAACTGCGCACCCCGCGCTCCTTGTACTTTGCGCGACAGAGCGCGCACTGAACTGCGTACACTGCGCGCACTGCACGTACTGCACAGGGTGCATGCAGCGCAAGCAGCGCCCGCGCAACCCGAGCAACCCATACAACCAGCACAACCCAGCGCAATCTGAGCGCAACCTGGGCACGTACCTGGGCAGCGCAACTGGGCTTGAGCAACTGGGCATGCGCAACTGGGCCGCACCTGGGCAACGCAACTGGGCTTGCGCAACGTGGCAACAAAATGCCATATTACGCCTCATGAGCCCATGAGACCCGAGTCCGAGTCGCTAAGCCCCTACGGGGCTTAGCTCCCATGGAAATAAATTTCCCAAGAGCAAAAAGCATGAATGCTTTAATTGTTGATTTTAGCCTTTTTCCATTAGAAAAATAACCCCACATGACAAACCCATGTGCACCTCCACACCACATGTGCATCTCCAATAATAGCAAAGCTAATATATAGAGATACAATCTCTTTTTTTTTCCGATGTGGGACTAAAGGTTTCTAAAGGAAAAACCAAAACTCCAACACTTACTAACTAATAGAAAGAAAAAATTGGGTCATATATCAAGTTAATAACAGTACAAAATAACAAGCATACATAGAAAAAGGGAAGAATTAATGATGAATTGGCTCCCAATGGTAGACACTAGGTACCAGGAGCTAATGTAGATTAGGTGTCTGTTTTAAGTCTGTAGAACAGCTAGGATATGGTTTTCAATTTTAAATCTCTTCATGTATCCATTGTGTATATCTGTGTATATGTCCTATTACAGTTAATTTTGTAGTCTCCTATTGTTTTATTTATATCTAAAATAAATTGAGGTGCACAAGATGGATGTGTACTCGATAAAATGTGATCACTTGTCAACTTTGGATTGTCTTTGCTTCCTAAACCATGACCATTTTATCCCAAACCATATAAACTATCAGCACAAACTAAAATCGAAAATAAAGAAAACAAGCACATAAAATTGAGGATAATTGATTTGTGTTACTGCTTGAAATAAAATGTGATCACTTGTCAACTAGATGGAATGTGTTATTTTATAGTAGCAGCAACTAGATGGAATGTGTTATTTTGTATAATGCTTGAAATAAAATGTGATCACTTGTCAACTAGATGGAATGTGTTATTTTATAGCAGCAACCAGATTGTAGCTGACAACAACCATGTGGTCTTCCTCTTTAATGAAATATTTTTCGCTAATTGCTTCATACTACTTTGCCTAAATAAAAAAAATGATGAATGCCTTTGAGTTTAACTGATATGGATTTTTTCCAATTGGATGATACTGACTATTATTCTGCTTCAAATGAGCATAAAAATTTAGCAAAGATTACATGTGATTCAAATGAGCACAAGAATGGTTATGATTATTATTCCTCTCTCTTTTATATATGGGAATAACCAATATGCTAACTGACAAGATAGTTTGTAGAGGAGAGTGTAACAAGATCAAATGCACACTGATACTAGCCTCTGATACTATATTGATCGCTACATTGTACTACTTTCCCTTGTATTACACTGAGCTCACTGAGCTATAGCTAGGCATAGGAATGTATCAGTCATGTTTCCAAAATAATGTTTCATATAGTACATACCTGCATGTATATTTAGTTCAAGAGGTGACATTTATATTATATTCTGATATTTGATTATTTATACACCATATTTGATTATTTAATACTAGCCTTTAATTTAGTACTAGCCTTAAGTTAGTTTGAACTCCATATTTGATTATTTATACTTTTGTTTTGAAGGCATCAGGTCCATTTTTACTTTTATTTTCGTAAATATTTGGCATCATTGAAATTGATTTCATTTTCTATAAAAGATTATTCGTCCTTTTTTATTTTTGCAGAATTTATGACTATGAAGGCATTGTTCGACATGACAAAAGGTTGAATGAACATTATGTATATTGAACGTAAAAAGAGTACAATCAATTCTTATGCGAAGAAATTGTAACTCCACTTCCCGATTTTTTAAAAAAAAGTATTTCTAAATATTTTAATTATTGTGTTTAAAAGTAATTTTCGTCAAAATTTTGTAAAAGATATTTGTGATTATTTTTGTTATCAAAAACTAGTTTTAAATTAATGGTTTGAAATAATATTTCTAAAAAAACATGTTCTCGAATTTTGTTATTTGAAATATAAATATGTTGTTATTATTTCCGGTCTTCTAAAAATTGTTTTAAAAAAAAATTTGCGATAAAAGATTTTTGTCCATTTTTTAAATAAATATTTGGATTTATAAAAGTAAGTCTTATAATATTTGATGACATCGAGTATTATTTTGATATGATAATCAGTTATTTGATTATATTTGAATTTATTTAAATTATCTTGGTGGTTAAACTATACTTTAAATTAAGTTGATAATTTATATATTGTTTAAAATACATACGATGACTAATTGTGGCATTATGATTTGTCTAATCAAGATTTGAAATATTATTTGATTTAAAGATTTATCCTTTATGATTTAAATTGTTTTGATAAATATTATAATATTTTAAAGTTATTATGTTGAGTTTGATTTGGATTTGGATTCATATGATTTGAATTATCGATAATATAGAATAATACTTAAAATTATTCTGGCAATCATTTAAAGGATTGCAACCAAATTGATTTGTTTTAATAATTTATTTGATTTAAATTTTTGGAAAGATTTATCCATTAGAAATAGATCGTTTCTTATTTAAACCAATCATATTCCTATCCAAATTAGTTGATAATCCTAATCATCCTTATTGATTTAATTCTAATCCTATCATAATTAGTTATGTTAATTGCTAACATATATTATATCTATCGAATCTATGAATAAAATCATCTTTCAAACCACTCTTGTCAAAATTTTCTCTTTTTTTTGTCATAATTAAGCCCAAAATTCGTCATAAATTCAGCCTCAATTTTCAAACCTTGTAGCAACTTCGAATGACTATAACTCCCAACTCCGGACTCCGTTTGACCTACAGTTTTTTTTTGGAATCGTATTGATGTATATTTTCTGAATAATTTTTTTTTCATAAATTCTAAACTTAATTTTTTGGAAAATTTTGAGTGCCGGTTGTCTAAAATCTGACACGTTTTAATGTTTTGAGATTCTGGGAGAACCAAAAATCACGAACCGTTTGAAGTTTCGAATGCTGACGAAAAAATACACATCATATATTTACCCAAAAATTTTCCAGAATATTTTATATTTGGTTTTTATTTTAGAAGTTGTCACATCGTTTGAGTTCATCTTGTGTAGCCCCATGACTATTCTGTATCCAAAGAGATTATCTGCTTCACCAGTAAGGACCTCATGCAAGATACCTTGTTATTTGATGTTTATTTATTATAGTTCATATTTCATGCATTTACTTATTATTTACTTTCTGCAAAATAAACTGTGATACATGGCATAATTTCATAGAATCTTACTGTTCAGTTTATTTCCTGCTATGTACTATTTTCTTACACATTGAACTTAGATTTAAGGACCACCTTTGTGTGTTGCATTCATAGGCCTTGACACATTTGTACCACATTATTGCGAGTCGCATATAGAACTAAAACATACGTGACTGGCTGGCCACTAGTACGTATAAGCCGTGCAATAGGATTAACCGCTAATAGTGTTTGCATGATTAGTTTGGCTTAGCTGTTAATAGAGGTTCTGTGTTGTGGATACGATATAGGACATTGGGCGGGGAGGACAATCCTTAGCGTATGGGCTACTATACACTTTCCTTTTGTGATCCGAATACTCTGCTGGAGATACGGTGTGAGATGACCCTTATTTTACTAACGTCACTGACGTTCTTCGTAATTATGCTCTTACTGATTGGATCTCTGGTGCCCCATAGGGGACCATGTCGATTCCATTTTAGCCAGGGTCCATGTGTTGGAGGATGTTCTTAAAACTGCATACACTTAGACTGGTTAGCTACCTTATCCGTTAGGTACGAGTACTCTTAGTTTGGGTACTTGTATCTGATCGTGGCTTGGAACAGTAACTTGTCGTGGACTAGTTTGCCACATCTTGTCCTTGTTCGGTTGTAGGTGTGGCTCACTACTTCGATGAGAAGGTACTGAACCCTGTTGTGGTCCGGATACCATATTGGATTCGTGACTTGGAAATATACTTTATCGTGGGTTAGTGTGCCATCTCCTGTCCTAGTTTGGTTGGGGAATGGTGCGCTAATTCATGGGTGGAGTGCTGGACCATGTTATGATCTGATTGACTTATTATTGAGCAGTATTTATTCAGTTATATGGCATGATATTATGTATCTTGTTACGTCCCTCTGAGATCTGGTTATCTCTTCAGGTGTGTGTGTTCTTGTCTTCCGCATGTATTCTAGCCGAGATCGTGATCTTCTCCATCCCTTCGAAGATGATGTGTCTTGGGTCTTTCTTGCTACCTTCGCTAAATATTTCATATGTCTTGTACTTATTTTCTTTTAAATAGTTGGTAGTAGATTTGTCTCCGCCCAACATATTGTATAAAGACAAATCATGGTTATTATATGATATCTTTATTTTTTTATTTTGTGGATGAGATTAGTAGCTGTGGTTTTACTGCATTTACAGCTTATGTATATTTATTATACTGCTGGCATGTCTACGTTCCTAGTCCTACGTAGTTTGGGACTAGGGCGTTACATATTTTGTGATGGCCCATGCAGGTCAAGATAAACTGTTTGGTTACTTTACCGTACCAAGCAAGCCTGCGTATAGGATTAGAGTCTAGGATCTCATCCACATACCTGACCTCTTTTCTCAATTCCGTCTTCAAACTCTCGCTTGACTCCTTGATTTGCATCTTGCTTGATTTCCTTACCATAAATTCTTATCCTTCTTTCGTGCTTGATAGTTGCTAGGAAAAAACCCATACTAGATAGATATGTTCCCTTGTTCCATCACACTACTAGTTAACTCTTGTAAGTTAGATAGAATGCCTCACGACCTAACAATCCCTTGTCCCTGTGATCCATATTAATAAGTTTACTTAGATTCTAGAATTTAGAGGACCCTAACCCATCTAGCCAACCAAGCCATAGACAAGGAGATACTAGGACGACTGTATAAGCCCAAACTTCGGGCGAGACTTAGATTTAAGGATCTTGGGCTATTTGATTTCTTTCATCATTATTTCCCTACTTATATTTTGACTATCTTGACTAATGCTGCTAATATAGCCTAATTTTGCAATTATTCTTTATCGAGCTTGTTCACGATATATGTTTATTGGAAGAGCTCCCTCTAACGTATTGTCTAATCAGAACTGGTGCATAATGGTCTGCTCAACCAAGTGCATTTTGGTTCGCCTTTCTTACGATTATTCTACGTGGATTGAGATACAGTTAACAAATGTACTAGCCCTTTAGGATCTCATCCACGTTTGCCTTGACAATCCCTTTTTGAAACTATTCAATCACCTTTGAAAACCGTAATTGTATTCGATCGTAGCTTCTTGAACCCTTTATATCTTTTGTCTTTCACCTATTTTAGAAGGACAAAATCACTCATACAGAGTATCCCCTTTAGTTGTCCTATCACCTGTGGCCACGTGTAGTTAGCCATTACCAACCCATGACTATATCCTCGTCTTAAACTACTATCGCGACTTTCTAATCGTTTGGAAACCTAAGAATGATTAGAAGTGTTTTCTTAATCGTATCCAAACCTATACGACTATCAATTTACTCTCAATGAACAAATATCTCGAAGTCTCTAATTATGTTATCTTAATCTACTTAATTCCTTATTAATCTTCAATTTTTGTTTTATCTTAATCGACTTAAAGCCCCAAATCTTTTCTTTCTTGTGTTAATTAACCATGTCCATGATTTATTAGCTAAATCACGATTTCTACTTGCGTGTTTTGATTAAACGTCGTTACTTTGCCTCGACCAATCATTTGATCGTGTTTCCATATGGATAGACTCTTATTAACTCCTCAACCCCGCCTACCTAATTATTTCTTAATTTGAGGACAAAATTTTTGTAAGTTGGGTAGGATGTAAACCCCCTAAAATTCATATGATTTTTTAGTTTATTTGGATAATTATTTTATGTTGGTATTCGTATATCTAGAACGAATCCGTATATACGAAGTATTTAAAATTCTTTTTACAAAGTTTTAATTACAAATATTTTTATAGGAAATAACTATTGTGGATCAATATCGTAGTAGGTAAATATTTTATATGCCATAGATTCTTCAAACTTGATTTTATTTTACTACTACGTAAAAACTATTTTTACTTGTTACACAAGTATTTATGATAAGTTAGAAAATAATATTTTTTGTAAATAATATGTTCTATTCGCATGTGAGGTACATGAAGTTAAATTCATGTTATTTTGATTTTAAAAAACTAATTGTAATTTATTTTATTTGTTTGCAAAGAGATCTTTCAACTATTTAAGTATTTATTGTCATGAATTTTGAAATTAATTATTATTGTTTTTTACTATTTATAAAAGATAATTGAAAATTTGTTAGATTTAATTATTTAATTATCATGATAATTTAAATTCAAAAATAATTTTTCTAATATTGATTTAAATAGTTTAAAATGAAGATAAAGAATATCTATTTTTTATGGATTGGTTGAATTGGTTTCAAAAATGGTTAAATTAATTGTGAATTATCTAGCGGGGTTTAAACAATCATAATCCTTATCTAACCAAGATTTTCACCCTATTTATATGTTAGCTTGCCATTATTTTCTTCACATAAATTTTTTCCAAATTTTCTCCACCTACAAATGTGTATGTGCATCGTGTCCGTGCACACCAAGCCATATCCATTCACTTCTTCTATTTTTATCCAAATTGATTAATGTTCTCATTACAATTCTCTTTTCCCTTCCACTATTTTCTCTTATCATAAATTCTTACTATCTTTTTTACCGATCAACCAAGTCCATCTATCCTAATAGTCCTTAAATTTCGAGGACGAAATTTTTTCTAAGGTGGGTAGATTTGTAACTCCACTTCCCAATTTTTTTAAAAAAGTATTTCTATACATTTTAATTGTTGTGTTTAAAAGTAATTTTTGTCAAAATTTTGTAAAAGATATTTTGTGATTATTTTTGTTATCAAAAACTAGTTTGAAATAATGTTTCTAAAAAAATTTCTCGAATTTTGTTATTTGAAATATAAAATATGTTGTTATTATTTTCGGTCTTCTAAAAATTGGTTTTAAATTTTTTTAGCAAAACAGATTTTTGTCCATTTATTTTTAAATAAAGATTTAGATTTATAAAAGTAAGTCTTATAATATTTAATGACATCGAGTATTATTTTGATATGATAATCAGTTATTTGATTATATTTGAATTTAATTAAATTATCTTGGTAGTTATAAACTAGACTTTAAATTATGTTGATAATTTAAATATTGTTTAAAATACATACAATGACTAATTGTGGCACTATGATTTGTCTAATCTAGATTTGAAATATTATTTGATTTAAAGATTTATCTTTTATATGATTTAAATTGTTTTGATAAATATTAAGTATTATTTTAAAGTAATTATGTTGAGTTTGATTTGGATTAGGATTCATATGATTTTAATTATTTGATAATATAGAATAATACTTAAATTATTATGACAATCATTTAAAGGTTTGCAAGTAAATTGATTTGTTTTAATAATTTATATGATTTAAATTTTTGGAAAGATTTATCCATTAGAAATTCTTATCCTATTGGAATCATATTTAGCATTAATTAGATCGTTTCTTATTTAAACCAATCATATTCCTATCCAAATTAGTTGGTAATCCTAATAATCCTTATTGATTTAATTCTAATCCTATCATAATTAGTTAATTGCTAACCATTATATATATCTATCGAATCTATGAAAAATTATCTTTCAAACCATCCTTGTCAAAATTTCTCTCTTTTTTTGTCATAACTAAGCCCAAAATTCGTCATAAATTCAGCCTCAATTTTTAAAGCTTGTAGCAACTTCGAATGACCATAACTCCCAACTCCGGACTCCGTTTGACCTCCAGTTTTTTTGTTGGAATCGTATTGAGGTATATTTTCTGAATATGAATTTTCTTTTCATAAATTCTAAACTTATTTTCTGGAAAATTTGTGGAGTGCCAGTTGTCTGAAATCTGACACGTTTAGTGTTTTCGAGATTCTGGAGAACCAAGAATCAGAATCACGAACCGTTTGAAGTTTCGGAATGCTGACGGAAAAATACACATCATATATTTTTCCAGAAATTTTTCAGAATATTTTATATTTGGTTTTTATTTAAGAAGTTTGTCACATCGTCTGAGTTCATCTTGTGTAGCCCTGTGACTATTCTGTACCAACGGGATTATCGGTTTCACCAACAAGGACCTCAGGCAAGATACCTTGTCATTTGCTGTTTATTTATTGTAGCTCATTTTATGCATTTACTTATTATTACTTTCTGCAAAATAAACTGTGATACATGCATAATTTGATAGAATCTTACTATTCAGTTCTATTTTCTGCTATGTACTATTTTCTTACACATTAAACTTAGATTTAAGGGACCACCCTTTGTATGTTACATTGATAGGCATTGGCACATTTGTACCACATTATTGCGAGTCACATATAGAACTCGACATACGTGACTGGCTGGCCACCAGTAGGTATAAGTCGTGCAATAGGATTAACCGCTAATAGTGTTTGCATGTTTGACTTAGCGGTTAATAGAGGTTCTGTGTTGTGGATACGATATAGTAGGCATTGGGGGGGAGGACAATCCTTAGCGTATGGGCTACTATACACTTCCCTTTTGTGATCCGGATGCTCCGCTGGAGATACGGTATGAGATGACCCTTATTTTACTAACGGCCACTGACGTTCTTCGTAACGTCATGCTCTTACTGATTGTGCCACTGGTGCCCCAAAGGGGGACCATACCGATTCATTTTAGCCAGGTCATGCGTTGGAGGATGTTTTTAAAACTGCATACACTTAGACTGGTTAGGCTACCTTATCCGTTAGGTACGAGTACTCTTGGTTTGGGTACTTGTATCTGACTGTGGCTTAGAAAAGTAACTTGTTGCGGACTAGTTTGCCACATCTTATCCTTGTTCGGTTGTAGGTGTGGCTCACTACTTCAATGACAAGGTACTGAACCCTGTTGTGGTGATACCCAATTGGATTCTTAACTTGGAAAGATACTTCATCGTGGGTTAGTGTGCCATCTTATGTCCTTGTTTGGTTGGAGGGATGGTGCGCTAATTCAAGGGTAGAGTGTTGGACCATGTTATGATCTGATTGACTTATGATTAAGCAGTATTTATTCAGTTTATATGGCATGATATTATGTATCTTTTTACGTCCCTCTGAGGATCTGGTTATCTCTCCAGGTGTGTGTTCTTGTCTTCCGCAGGTATTCTAGCCGAGATTGTGATCTTCTCCATCCCTTCGAAGATGATGTGTCTTGGGTATTTCTTGCTACCTTCGCTAAATCATTTCATATGTCGTGTACTTCTTTTATTTTAAATAGTTGATAGTAGATTTGTCTCCGCCCAACATATTGTATAAAGACAAATCATGGTTATTATATGATATCTTTATTTCTTTTATTTTGTGGATGAGATTAGTAGCTGTGGTTTTACTGTATTTACAGCTTACGTATATTTATTATACGGCTGGCATGTCTATGTTCCTAGTCCTATGTATTTTGGGACTGGGGCGTTACAGAAATCTAAGTACAAAAGTTTCTAGGAAAGTGTGATGGTGGAGATGAGCACTGCAACGGCTCCTTTACTCCGTTGACGATCCGATGATGATATGAGACTTGCTTTGACTTTTTGGTGCCTTCGATGGAACTCTAGGGTTGCCGATCAGGAGGACGCTGAAGTTAAAGATTTTGATAATTCCGTGGATCTTCTTCTCCTTGTCGATCATGTTGTTGGGGGAAAACCTCTCCTATTTATAGGGAGAGGGGCACATATGCGATGTGCATTAGGGTTTCAAGATATGAAGGAATATGTCGTCCTTGTACGGTATGGACTTCTGTGGCGCTGATACGTGGCGGATGTTGAGATTACCCTCAAACGAGATCTCTGATGGTTATCAGAATAACGTAGGAGGTGACATGTAGCATGTGCCGATTTACTTGTTCGGTTGTAGCCGAGCAAATCTTGGGATTTCATCTCAGATTTGGATTCTGTGTAATCTTCGTCCGATATTTAAATCAATCTGATAAGATATCAACTTGATCAATCCCAATCCTATCTTTGAGAGAGGCAGTTTAAGTAAACCGATTGGGTGGGACCATGCCGTCTGTGCTTCAGGCAAGGCTGGCTGCACTTCTGGGACAACAAGTAGACTGTACTTCTGGAGACGACGGAGTCTCTGTGCTTTAGGGCGACAAGTGGACTATGCTTCGAAGACAACGGGGCCTTGTACTTTTAGGGGCAACGAGTAGGCTATGTTTCGGGTAAAGTCACTGTGCTTTACGGCGACGAGTAGGTTGCGCCTTCAGATAGACTATTTTACTGTGCTTTAGAGTAGCAGTCAGGCTTGTGCTGGAGACAAATGGTGTCTCCCAAGTCTTTCCTGAGAAAAGGGGTCGTTGAACAGGCCGGGTACTTGGATCGAAGCAGTTGTATGTGCTTCTAAGAGGGAGATGTACTGTCTGCGCCTTGGAAGCAGAGGAACACAGTGTGGTGCCTGCGCCTCCGGTTGAAGACAGCTTGGCTTTTAAGTCTTCTTTTCAGGAGAAGTAAATGACTACCCTTGAATGCAGACTCCTTCTTAATTGCCACTGTTAATTGGGGAATTCCAAGGAGCATTTGAATAGTTTGGAGGCTCACTTGAATAGGCCTATTAATTGAGATCCATTATGCCAAGTCCTAGGTTCATCCCATTAATGAGAGAATTTGGACCGTCGGCCAAGTGGCCTATAGTTTGGACCACTCCCGGTCCTATAAAAGGGGAAGTGTTCCTCTGAAGAGTCATTATCTTTTTCCTGTCACCTTTTACCACCATGTTTGATCCAGACATAGCTTCAGACGGCCGCTGGCCTTGCATAACTCGGCTGTTGTTAGGGGCTTCTCTCGTTCGAAGGGGCCATGTTCATGTAGATGAACTCTCTGTAGAAGGAGCCGTCACCGCTCTTGAGAAGTATCCAAGTATCCTCCTTAAGGAGTTTGACTCTGGGCGACGTCTTGGAAGTCATGACGACCGATTTTGGTCCGGTTGTCAGCCTGAAGTGCTACAAGTTGTACTATGCTCTGCTCGTCCTGGGCTTTGCGACCAACTGCGCCTTTAGGGAGCTCGGGCCAATAGTCGCTTCAGGAAGTTGCTTGCTTTGGCCGACCAATTGACGCGCGTTTGGAGGGTTGCGCGTACAAGAAAGTCAGAATGCGCTTTGATGGAGATCAATCTTCTAGTATGCGTACCAAGAAGAAAGACGCCTGCACTTTGATGAAGACTAAGTCTATTATAGACTCCTCTAGGGTCTGCTGAACCTGTGATCGATCCTTTGTAGAAGAAGTAGGATTAGTGCTTTACGTATAGCCTTGATGAATCTGTACTAGATCTTTGTAGGCATAATAATAACAGAACTTCTTTCCGTATCTTTTGTTGTCTTTTGATACTCGGTCTGCACCTTTGTATCATCTGCATTGTGGTGGAGGAATGTTATCAGCTGAGATTTTTCATGCTTCTACAGGCATACTAGCTATTTGTTAAGTATTCCAAAAAGCTAAGTTTAACATTTGTCTTTGTTGGAAGAAATGGTTGACACATGAGATATTTTCTTGAACTTGGTATCAGTAATCAAAATTTCATTTCTAAGTAACATTTTAAATTCATATTTTTAGTGTACATTTTAAGTCATATTTTCTTGAACTTGGTACAGTAATCAAAATGTCATGATTCATACTATTCGATTTTTCTAGAGATAAAGTACATTCTAACATTGATTACAGAAGGTTCATTCCTTTCTTATTGTGTACATAATCTACATAATTGGATTTTTCTTATTGGAGTCGAGGCATAAGCTTTTCTAGTGGCACAAAAAATTTAATATAATACTGTTTTGAGTTAGTCTTCTACATCTTTTGCAATGTATTTGTTTTACGACTAGAAAATTTATCCATCCTCTCTTTCCATTCTTAGAATGTCATATGAATTATTCAATATAATATCATGTGTCCTTTGAAATGATTTAGAATCTTCTACTTATCAACTTCATAATTTGTTGTGCAGAGGCTGGGAATGTCACAGCAATCCTCGGCCCATGGTTGGCTCGGGTCCAAAGGTAGCTCGTCAAGTCTTGTCATTAAGAAAACAATATATACCCGTGGACAAGTACCCAACTGTATGCTACAATCCTCTTATTTTAGTTTTATCTCTGATAACTGATACACATTCCAACACTTCCCATACTCACAGATCTCAGGTACAGCTCCTGTAAAACAAAACTCTTGCAACACAGGTACACAAACACACTAGAAGTTTGCTTCTATTTTCTTGAAACACACACAATGATATATCCTACTGTTCGATATCACTTTCGAGCTTTGAAAATAGGCAGCTGTGAAGTATTAAAATGAGAATGCAAAGAGGGAACTCCTGAACAGGAATCCCGGATCGCACTTTGTTTTTGATCTGGGTTGTAACGGTGGAGGGTTGTTACTTTACTCCATTGACGATCTGACTATGAGGGAGTACTGCCAGTCTCAACTTTACTGGTTGAGGGGAGAAGCAAGGACTCTTTAGCTTGTTCGGGAACCTCTTGAGGAATTTAGGAACTAGGGGGGAATCGACCCTTTAAATGGAGGAGAACTCCTCCTATTTATAGATGACAGAGAAGGTAGCACATGCGCTGTGAGTAGGCAGGAGCAAACTTCAGCTTGCCATGTGGTGCGCCTAAATAAGGGTTGGTTGAGGCCAGGCGCACACTTCACTGGTGAGAAGACCACAGCCGACCACCACGTAGTAGATATGCTGTTAGAGAGAATCTCGAAATACTCCAAACTCGTTCCTTGGCATGACTGGGCAATAAGACATGTGGCACGCGCCCGAGTCACACACGCGCCTGGGAGTCACTGTCCTGGGTTGCGCGTGGTATATAGGCACGGGGGTAGAAGCACACGTGCCTAGGAAAGCTTAGGGCGATATACACCTATTTATATTCCCGAAGGGAATGAACCTTGACTTTAGTATTCGTCGCTTGTACGAGAATCGAAGCAACGCACGGTACTCTCGAGAGAGTTATTCCTATTAAATGAAGTCTCGAAAAGAGCAACTGATAAGTGTAGGCAGGGGCACGATCAGTCCGGCGTGCCTATGGAAGTGAAGCAGAGAGAGAAGGCGTGCCCTTAAAGAGGCGTGCGTAGTTAGAGGCGTGAGTGGTAGTATGCCTATGGAGGATTTATCTTCATCAAGACACGAGCAGCTTCAGTACTGATGGCTTCTCGACTTCTGTGCTGAGGCCGTCTTTTCTAGGACGAGAAACGAAGTGTTCCACTAGAGGCGTTGGCAAGGCCACGCCTAGATAAGACGTAGCTGATACTTGGATGAGGCACGAGTAACACAACGCATGACCCATGGTTCTACAAGACTCCCTTCAAAGTTTTCTAACTTTCTGGATAAAGTTAGAAATACTTTGAACAGAAGCTTGATGTGTGCTTTTGGATGACATCAGCAAAAAACTTCATCCGGATAAGGTATATTGATTTGGCTTGATCTTTGAAACGGCGGTTGGCGCTTCGCCTTCATCTTGAACTGGGTGTTAAGAAGCCTATAAATAGGCATTTGGGGTTTAGAGGAGAGACTGCTTTCTCAAACTTCCCTACTTCCTTAACCCTTTTCTTCTTCGACTTCATCTCGCCGACCTCATGCCGACATGGCTCCAAAGGCAGCAACAACCAAGGGGAAGGAAGGGCCAAGGCGGCCTCTTCTCTCCTCGACGATCGAGCCCACTCTGACGTCCAAGGCGAAGTTGAGGGTACGATGCCCCCCCTTTTTCGAATTTTTGGCCGGCTGTGTGTTTTTGAGTTTCAATCGAACTCCTCCACGTGCCCATGCTTACTTTCGAGCAGCTACACGCTAGTAGATTACACGCTTGTCTTTTTGGTGAGCGTGTGAATACTTTTGCGCCTTCCTTTTTAATAGGTGCACGAGACCCACGCGCCTCTCCTTGAGATGTGCGTGCAATTTGCTAGTTGAAAGCGTATGGAGGTTGCTTCATACGCCCTCACTTGATCTATATGCCTCTTTTTAATAAGCGTATGCCGATATATATTATATTTCTTCAATGCAGTATTTTCTAACTCTGTCTTTGTCTTCCTTTTTATAGTGCCTATGGTGGTGCCGAAAGCGGAGTTTGTTATGAAAGAGGAAGTGTTGTCTCCCTTTGTCAAGGAGGAACCAGTGACCATCAAAGAGTGGATAACTCCAAAAGTTGAAGGCTCTGTTAAAGGAGAGCCGATGACCATTAAGGAGGAGATAACTCCAAAAGTAGAAGGTGCTATTAAGGGAGAACCGGCATCGAAAGGTACTGGAACTAGGAGCTCGAGTCATCCCACTTCTATAGAGGACCTTAATTAGTTTGAGCCTTCATATGCGCGATGGCTGAGGGAGTGGTATCTGCCTCAACGTAACAATTATCCCTGGCTATAGGGTTTTATCTACTGTTCCATAGTTGTCATTCTCGAGGAAAAGCTAGTTTACTTTTCTTGTCTTTAGTGTTTCATGTCTATCTTTTTGCTTTTCGATGTCTTGAGATGTAGTCTCTTTCTGTTTCTTTGCAAATGTAGTCCTTTACTTTTATTGGATGAGGGATACATAACTTTTTGCTTTGTTCAATTTGTCATGAACTTGTGATTTTGTGGACTTATCATCTTAAGCGCACCTTGGTTTCTCGGTACAGTCAATAAGTTAAGAAATGAACCGACATATTTACTCAGAGGTAATATAGACGTGATAAATATGAGGTTGAAGGA
Organism: Iris pallida; assembly: GCA_029216955.1. Lineage (NCBI taxonomy): Eukaryota > Viridiplantae > Streptophyta > Magnoliopsida > Asparagales > Iridaceae > Iris > Iris pallida. The sequence goes on along the minus strand of JANAVB010011397.1, from coordinate 21,040,364 downwards.
ATAGTTTCTTACTCGGAGGTGATATAGACGAATGGACTTTTGGGATGCGAAGAACAACACAGAGGTAATATGGATATTTTGTTCAGTGGGCTTATCACGAATACACCTAGAACTAGGTGCGGACGATAAGCGACAATTTTTGTCAACAGAGGTAATATGGACGTATTGAAAACAAGATCGAGAAGTAAGAATATATACTCAGGGGTAATATGGACATGGCAGACATTCAGACCAAGATGTGATAAAAATCAAAATATAAGAATGTGAGATAAACCGAACATTCATACATAGTATTTCTTGAGAAACATGCCGTTAATTGGCATAATAATCAAATCTTCGTTAAATTTTGCTAGCCGATACGCACCATTGGAATAGACCATTTCAACAACAAACGGCCCCTCCTATTTAGGTTAGAACTTTCCAGTAGTCTTGTGAGTCATGATCATTGGCCTTCTAACTGAAAGGACCAGATAGCCGACCCGAAACGACCTTTCTTTGACCTCTTTGTTGAAGGCTCCCGAGATTCGTGCCTGGTATAGCTCAATGCGCTGTTGAGTTGGAAGGCATTTTTCGTCGAGTGCTTCCAACTCTTGTAGTCGCAAGCGATGATTATCCTCTATAGTTATATGACTATTAAGAGACACCCATAGAGAGGGAATTTGGAGTTCCAAAGGGAGAACGGCTTCGCTTTCGTATACCAGTGAGAATGGCGTACTACCGGTAGGTGTACGGACCATTGTTCGGTAAGCCCAGAGGCATTCGCCAAGCTTCTCGTTCCAGTCGTGCTTATTGGAAGACATGACTTTTTTAAGGAGCTTAATAATTTTTTTATTGAAAGCCTCTGCCAACCCATTAGGTGCGGGGTTATAGGTTGTCGACGCTATGCTTTGGATCTAATTTTGGTCACAGAATTGATGGAAGGCACCGGTGACGAATTGCGGGCCATTGCCGGGGATGATCCTCCGAGTTAACCCAAATCGATAAATGACATAATGCTTTAGGAATATGATAACGTCAGAGGTTTTTACTTCCACGAGTGGTATAGCTTCCGACCACTTTGAGAAATAGTCGGTTATAGCCAAAATAAAGCGATGACCTTTTGATGAAGGAGGGACAATTGTGCCAATGATGTCCATTCCCCATGCTTCGAATGTCCAGGATGTCACCGTTGGGTACAAGAATTCTGACTGCTATTGAATGTAGTCAGCGTGTATCTGGCACATCCGGTATTTCTTAGCATATGCTAGGGCGTCGGCTATCATTGTAGGCCAATAGTAACCCATGCGCCTGAGTCGGTCTTGGAGTTTAGGTCACGGCTTATGAGCCTCGCAAGTGCCGTCATGAGCCTCGCGCAGTGTGTCTTTAGCTTCCTGGCCTAATAGGCATCGGAGTAAGAGTCCGTCGAAAGAGCACCGGTATAACGTTTTGGTTTGAGTGTCACAGTAAAATCGAAGAGAGCGCTTTCGGACGGAAGCCGCTTCTTTCGTGTTATCCGGTAAGATTCCGTACACTACGATATCTATAAAAGGGGATCGCCAGTCTTGAATGTCTTCTCCGACCTCTAGGCTTGTATGCATAAGTTATTCTTAGGACATACCAACTCTTGCCCTATTACCGTGATAGTGTGCTGAGTTCCGACAGGTGCTGCTAACGATGCCGCAAGTCCTGCTAGGGCATCAGCCTCCAGGTTCTGTAACTAGGGAACATGTTTTATGAAGAACCCCGTGAAAGTAAAGGTCATGGAAATCACTACTTGATGGTATGGGACCAGGTTCTCATGTCGGACCTCGTATTATCCCCGAACTTGGTTGACAATCAGCTGAGAATCGTCGTAAGCTTCCAGAAAGTCGACCCACAGCTCTTTGGCTAGTCGAAGTCCAATGATGAGAGCGTTGTACTCGACAACGTTATTAGAGCACGGTTCTGAGACTGAATACGCTCGTTGGATGACCAAGTCGCCGGAGGATATTAACACTACTCACTCCCGCCACAACATCGCCTTTGGGACCTGTTCTCGAAGCACCGTCAAATAACAGTCACCAAACCGACTCTTCTGTGGTGGTATGGGCATCCATCACTTCATTTGGGATATATTCGTAAAGCTTCTATGTCTCAGCTACGGGATGGGTAGCCAGGAAATCAGCTAATGCTTGACCTTTGACTGCCCTTTGTGGGACAAAGACCATGTCATAAGGGGACATAAGTATTGCCCATGTGGCCAGGCATGACTTTAATGCCTCAGGCTTGGTCATGAGGAACTTAAGGGGATTGATTCGAGAGATGACATGAATCATCTTTCCGACTATATAATGTCAGGTTTTCTGGATAGCGAAGACGAGGGCGAGGCATTCTTTCTCCACAAGGGTATACCTGTGCTCGACTCCGATCAGCTGACGGCTGAGGTAATAGATAGCCCGTTCGTGACCCGTATTGCTATTCTGAGCTAACAGGGCTCCGATGGAGTGATCCAAAGATCGGACGTACAACAGAAAGGGTCATCCCATGACTGGGGCTACTAGGACTGGAGGATTCATAAGGTATTCTTTTATGTCTTCGAAGGCTCGTTGGCATTCCTTAGTCCAGACATAAGATACCCCTTTCTTCATCAATTCAGTGAAGGGTTTACAACGACCTGAGAGGTTGGAAATAAACCTTGGGATGTAGGCCAAGCGTCCCTGAAGTTCGTGTAGTTCACGAAGATTCCTTGGCGGTTGCATTTCGATGATGGCTTTTGTCTTCTCGGGGTCGACGTGGATACCCTTCGAAGTTACAATAAAGCCTAAGAACTTGCCACTGGACACCGCCAGGAAGGACTTGGCTGGATTCATCTTTATTGGTTTGTCCTCATCAAATCGAAGACGGTTCTTAAATCATGGAGGTGATCATCACGAAAGCGACTTTTGACAACGATGTTATCGACATAACATTCGACTGTCTTATACAGGTATTTGCAGAATATGATACTCATAGCACGCTGGTATGTAGTACCCGTATTCTTTAAGCCAATGTGCATCACGGTATAATAGAATACCCCCATCGGAGTCCGAAAGGACGTATGTTTCTCATCGTCTAGAAACATCTTGATCTGGTTATAGCCAGAGTGACCATCCATAAAAGACATGCGCTCAAACCCGGAGGTGTTGTTGACCATCACGTCGGTGATTGGTAACATGAATTTGTCCTTCGATCAGGAGGCATTTAGATTACGGAAATCTATGTAGACTCAGATCTTCCCATTCTTCTACTGACGGGGACGATATTGGCTACCCAATCTGGGTGTTGTTCCTCGCGGATGAAGCTGCTCTATATTAGATTATTGACTTCCTTTTCGATAGCGTGGGCAAAAATGTCACGACCCGTACCCGGGATAAGGGTACGAGTGCATAACAGCGCCCAGCCTATGCCCCAGAAACGACATAAAATGCTGTAGGTTTGCTATCTAACAACAATATATAATAACCTGTCATCTCCGAACGGAGGATATAATATGGAATATAGATAACTCAATCACAATCAAGCAGAAAGAGTTTATGGCACGAATAAGGATAGATATGAATCACACATTACAATATCCAGCTCAACAGAGAGAGAGAGAGAGAGTCACAAAATATAGTTATACAATATCTAAAATAATAACATGCATAGAGTAGCAAGCTGGAGACAGAGTCCAGTTCAAAATCCTAGTCTAACTGAGCACCAACTAAAGCCTCATCAGCCGAGGCTAATCCCTGTTGGACCAGGGTCTTCAAATCTATGCCCACTATGTCATAAGGACCATAGTAGGTACAACAGTCCTCCTCACCGTCATCTGTAATATTTTGTCAACATATCCAGTCAGGATGGAACGAGCACAATCAACTAACAACAGTTCACAAGATAGGACAAAAGATACAGAACTGTAAATAGAGGGTATATATAGGAGTAATGGAAATGTACATGTAAGTATCATGGCAAGGTAAAACTGTAAACTAGAGCTAGAATAAGGGCAAGTAAAACTGATCATGGCAGGTACAAGAATCAAGAATCATCTATCTAGGTGTGTGAATACCAGCTTCGATATGTGGTCGGCTTGGGTCTGCACAAGGTCTACTGATCTAGTCAATCATACGTGGAGTGTATGATTAACATTCACAAGGTCTACAATGCTGAACAACACATATCTACACTAATACTCCCCGTCCCCGACTGGTAGAGTGGATCCAAACAAGACACATTACGACATAGGATTCAACAAGAAGGAAACAAGTCTCCTCGAGAATCGGTGTCCATATATTACACAATAACTACAAGGGGGCTTGCACAAGATACACTAAGATGTCAGGATCCATGAATACCAATCCATGTGACCAATGTGTCAAGAGAATTATAACCATTATCGTAAATTAAAAAAGTTATCAGAGAATGTACTCGCCTGAGATGTGATGGAAAATGTCAACTGAGTCCAATACAGTGCCTCGAGGACCTAAAGATGGAATGTTGTATCAATATAATGTTTTGGAAGTAAAAGCAAGTTAAACTAAGTCAAACTAGGTAAACTAGGTCGATAGTTGACTTACAGTTGACTTTTGGTCAACTCTGGTAAACTCCTAGTCCATTCTAGGTCGATTGGTGACTTTATATTGACTTTTAGTCAAAATGGTCAACCTTGGTCAAACTAGACCAAGAAACCTATTTCCAACATTTACCTACCAAGTTATCCTAGTTCTAACCATGTCTACCCTTGTTATCTCCCATTACCTTAGATATATGGTAATACCCTTTACCCTTGTAATATTACCTTAGCCTCTAATCAATACCTTAGCATACCTTACCCTCACTCTATGCAACTCCAATACCAACTCCAATACCTTGCTAAGGTATTCCAACACCTTACCCTAGTATCTTGATACCATACCTTGGTATAAGGTAAATACTCACTTACCTTGTGGGTAAAGGTAAAATCCTAAGATACCAACATTGGTATCCTAAGATACAACTCTAATATATATGCTAGTAGTATCCTACCTAAGATACTAACTAGTGTCACATATCTCTAAGATACTAAACCTTTCTAGTATCCTATCTAAATATCCACACTTACCTACTAACCATCTACCAACTCCAAGATACCAACCATCTAACATATTAACATATCTAACTACATATATATATCTAGCACCCTTATATATATATATATATATATATATATATATATATATATATATATATATTAGCACCCTTATATATATATATATATATATATATATATATATATATATATATATATATATATATATATATATAAGGGTGCTAATATATATATATATATATATATATATATATATATATATATATATATATATATATATATATATATATATATATATAAATATATATATAGACCTATAAGTATAACCACTAATCTATCCCTCTAAACCAACAACAAGCTACACACACACAAACATGCATCAAGCATGCACCAAGGGGGTGAAGGCTGCCTTGTGCAGCCTTTTAGAGGCTGTTGCTACTGTTGGAAATAGCAGCACATTGTTGCTGCTACTGCTGTATGAAACACAGCAGTACAAACTGTTGCTGTCCCCACATTATGGGGCTACTACAGTGCACTATCGGCTGCTGCTGCTAGCAGTGTTTGGGGTTGTTGCTGCCCCCTCTTTCCACCTCCAAACACACTCCATAAACCCTCATATAAGCCCCTTAAACCATTCTCTTTAACTCTTACAAATTCCTCAACCAAACCACTCCAAAATCCACTCAAAACCGACTCTATTATATTACTAATCAACCACTCTCAACCACAACTCACCCAACCTCCACCAAGATACAAACCAAATAGGTAGGCCATGAACCCCATCACCCTCACACACCACAAGCCACTACCACACATGAACAAACATATGAATATATATAAATATAGCTCAAAACAGTCCCTATTATCAATATGTACCAAAATAACATATAGACACATATAAATATGACATGTAGGCCTAAAACACAAGCCCAAACTTGTAGGAAACCTAATAAAAACCATGGGGAACATTTCTAGCATGACTAAACTACCCTCTAACAAATCTAAATATGAAATTAGGCCTCAACATGTCTATTTTGGCATTTTCACAAGCACGTGGTGTGCCCCCTTTGGAATCTCTCCATGGGGGACACTAATATCAATGCAAATACCATAAGAGACTCTAATGAGCCTCTAAAACATTCTAAAGGGTGAATCTAACATGTGGGGTAGGTTCTGTAGGGCCTAAAAATCAAGTTGCTCCCTGAACATACTAATCAGTGATCAAGTTGCGTCCCAAAAATCAAGTTGTGCCACAGATATGAAGCTCAGAGAACAGACTGCGCCGCTGAACAGGTTGCACCACATATCAGACTGCGCCCAGTCTTGTTGCGCCAAAATCTATGTGGCATCTGACACTTAATCGCCATCATTACCTGACAACCGACACCACAGTGAACGAAGAAAATCTCTTCGAACCTCATGAATTATGCTGCTCGAGGGGAGTTGGTAGACAACTTTCCTGTAGGCTTCGTAAGTTACGCCTAGGCGCAATCAAGACAAAATCTTTAGTTGCGCCTAGGCGCAATCAAAATGACTTCTGCTCAAAAGCTGCCACGTGTCTAGGCGCGGCTCAATCAGGCGCAGTTGACCGAAGCTTGCGCAACCTGATGAAGTTGAGACAACTTACATTCTAAAGCAGGATGATGTGGCACACATGCCACTAATCTCTCAAGACGTGTCTACTATCCTGTACACGACCACGCGTATCTCAATCACATGATGCCACGCGTCTAAATACAGTAAGTACACGACTTAACAACTGAATGAAGTTGGCGCAACAGGAGGTTGGCGCAACCCAATATGGCGTAATCCAGCCTCGCGCACATCAGAATAACTGCTAAAACAGTTATTTCTTGAACTCTATAAATAGAGTTTCCAATCATTGTGAAATCATCAGATACAGATGCACAGAGATCAAGAACTCTTGCAAAATTGTTGCTGCATTCTGCAAAGGCTACAGTCTTCAAGTTCACATAGTCCAATGGATAAAGTGACCGCCTTCTGATCAGATTCCTACAGTTGTACTTCCCCAGAATTTATTGTACTTTATACTATTCTTTTTCAAGTTTGGAAAAAACTTTTTTTGTTTTTACAAACAAAATGGCGACTTTGCTGGGGACGACTTTCTCCTCCGACGAGAAGGTGACAACTCAATGTGACACTGCGTCGATCGGCAAGACGCAGAAGACTCTGGTTGTTCAAGTCAACCAGACAGCCTATGAAGATATGATTTGCACCAAAGAAAACAAGCGTACAACGACTATTGCCAAGAATAGGACTTTGTGGGCTCCTAAATCTCCCATGGTCACTGTTGCCCAGGCGCAACCTGAGTGTTCAGTGGTCAAGACACAATCTGTCTCGGCGGCTCAGGCACAGCTTGCTTCTGTTGCCCGTGCGCAACCTATTCATCCTACTGCCCACGCACAGTCTACTACTCACTTTTCTGCCAAGGCGCAGCCTGTTCAAGCTATTGTTGAGGTGCAGTCTACCCATGTTGCTGCCAAGGCACCATCAGTAGCCTGTAGGACTATGGCGCAGCCCAAGCAATCAGTACCTCAGGCACAGTCTACTACTCTGGCATAACTAAAGGGAACTAGTCTTTTGGCTATTCCCTCTTCTAATTCTCAAGTTTTGAACTTGGAGAATCAATATCCTAGTGCCAACACTAGACAGAACAAAGGGAAGAGTCCTTTCACGCTTCCTCAATTGGTGCAATCTGTGCCTAAAATTGGTCTCACAACAGAACAAAGGAAAACGCTTCTTAGCTGACCCTCTACAAAATAAAGTAAAGTACTCATTGGTCTTTTCTCAAACTTTCCTGGTCAATGACTCAGAGGAAGATATATCAGATTCTATTTCTTTAAACAGAGGTCTTCGAATCTCTGATATTGGAAAGAATAGAGACCAAAGAGGTATCTTACCTACCCCTATGGGGTTTGGTCAAGACCTTCCTACCTTGCAAATTTTAAGATCCAGGCAAAGAAAATTGAGGGTATCACAAACAGAGACATTTGGAGCAGAATTTTCAGATTTACGTGCTTAGCTCAATAGGCGTCAACCAATATCAACTTTGGCGAAACGTAAGAACCCTATGCCAAAGGCCAATCTATACCAAAAGCCAAAGTTTGAAAAGAAAGACCCAACCACCTATGCTAATGAGTTGAGTACACCTTTGTACACTCAGAGAACTAAACATCTGAAGAATAGAAGACACGTTCCTAACATCATTAAGGAATATGTTCCTCCGACTTCTTCTCATCCTGTAGTTGTAACTGATCTGCGGCAACGTCTTACACAAAGACGGGAAATTACAGGGATGTCTCCCTCACCTCCAAATTATGCTTCAAATCGCCACTGCCTTTATGAAGTCGTCATCAACTGTTGTTGCCAATAGGCTCGACGATCTGTCTTCGATCGTCTGAACTATGCTTCAACTCCTGAACATATAATAGAAGACGAAGATGAGCTATTATATGCTTCTGTCAACATGACTTCTCAAGGCACTGGTGGTGGGAAACGTCCAAGACGTAATGTATCCCGTAATCCTAGTCAGCAATACTTAGATCGGATCCATGCATCCAATGAAGGTGTCTTTCAATACACTAGATCGAGGAATCGACATTTGAACCAAGGTGTCTTTAATCAAGAAGATCTTCCCATCGTTCATGTAGGAAAAGACTCTTTCTCAGAGTTTGATACAAATAGTGAAAGTTCTGAACAATCTATCTCATCAATAGCGGCAAGAGAAGTGATGGCATATACCATTACGGAAGATCAAGATGCTTCTAGTTCAGCCAATCAAGAACAACGAATTGCTGTACTAGAAGACAAATTAAAGACTATGGCAGAGATGGTTGCAAGCATGCATACTATAATCGTGGCTCAACATACAGTACCACCAGTTATAAACCCTGCTACAAAACCAGAGCTTATAGCATCTTCCATACCTGTTAGTTTGGGGGTACCACCTCCTCAGGTTGCTTCAGTACTAATTCAAGCTGATCCCAGTCAGTCTGGTGCTGGGGTGGTAATTATCACGCTGTTCCGCCTCCCAACACTTCTAACCAGCCCACCAATTTTTAAACATCAGGGGATGCAAATGAGGCTGTGAAACTTCTGTGCACACAGTTTGAAGCCTTCAAACAGAAGGATGGCCTACAAAGATTGGGCATAAAGAAACCATATCCTACAGAGTGGAAGGAGGTTCCATTTGCTCCTAAATATAAGCTCCCAACCATCATGCTGTTTGATGGCATCACTTCTCGAAGTCAGTACATCAATCACTTTGAAGTGATGACTGATCAATTACAGCCAAATAATGCTCTCCTTACCAGAGTGTTCGTCGGTTGTTTAGCTGGCGCAACATACGACTGGTATCGTAGCCTGCCTGATGGCTGCATCACTTTTTTTTGCTGGTTTTAAGCAAATATTCTTGGAACGGTTTTACGAAGGAGTCAACGACATGACGATGTCTGCCCTTATTAAGATTAAACAGAGGCATAATGAATCCACAGAGAGTTTCATTGAAAGATTTCGCCGAGAGGCACTCAAAATGCCTTTAGGAACTCCATCTGCTATAAAAATAGACATTTGCAAATCAAACTTGTTGCCTATTATCAGTATGTGGACAGGATCTACACAATTCTAGGATTGGCCTTCTTTCATTGTCAATGCTAAAGCAGCCGAGGTCAGTGCCGAAAAGTTCAAGCAGTTAGGAGTCCAAATGACTCATCCTAACCAAGATGAACATTCTACACCCGGGGGTAGTAATCGTCAGAATAACCGCAAGAGTAAAGAAACACTGGCTATCAATCTTAAAGGAAAGGAGTCTTTGGCTGTCAATGTTACTCAGACAGCATCCACTCCATCAGCACCACCGCAGAAGACAACTCGTCCAAAAGAAGAGTATTCTTTTGATGAAGATGATACTTTAACATCTTCGATTGCTTGATCAAAAGCAATAACCTTCAGCTTCTAGAAGCAAAACGGCCAGAAGAATTGGGTAAAACTAATCACCCTAAATACTGTGTTTATCACAGATTTATAGGGCATCCAACCAGAGCATGTTATGTGCTCAAGGGTAAAATCCAAGAGTTGGTCAACTCTGGAGCAATTACTCTGCAGACGAGAAAACAGTGACTGCTAATGTGGTTTCTCTAGAATTTGGTGATTTTCTACCACAACTTGTGCAAGATGGTGTTGTCCCCATTCCAAGGACTAGTCTTGAGATCGTGAATCTCCTACCTCCTCAAAATGAAGGTCTTGTTCTGCTGTCAACTGACAGAGGAGAGATTATGTGGATTCATCCAGATCTGGTAGCAGAATTTGAAATGCCTTCCTCTTCTAAGCAAAAGAAGCATTCCATATCTAAATCCAAGAACTGCAATATGGTATCCTTTTAACCAGTAACGGAAGAAGAAATTCTAATGGGCACTAGATCAGGGAAACCCTATCTTCGGGAGTATTCCGAAAATCAAGAGAACCCTGCTCCGTCTCCTGATGTTCCTCCTTCATCATCTTCTCCTGTTGAGAATACACCTTCCACATCCTTGCCGGTGGTCGAACCATCTCCTCCTAAACCAACATCAGCAGACAAGGGGAAGCAACCTGTTCGCTTTGACAAAGCACTAAAGAAGTCCTCATCTCTTGGACTTGAAAAGCCTTACAATTTTGACATATTGGCTCAATTGGCCAATACTCCAGCAAGATTGTCAATCTTTGAACTCTTACGTCTCTCAAAAGAGACTCGAGAGATGTTAAGTGAAGCCTTGGTGCAGGCTGACGCTTGTCTTACTCTTCTCAAAAAGCCTGAAAAGGAGCCAGTCAGCGGTGCACATTGTCATAGTGTATTTGAATTAATGCCCAACATCACTTTTACACAAGATGACATGTTATTAGAAGATAATCGTCATGATCGTCCTCTCTATTTCACGGGGTATGTGGACACCATGAAAGTCGATCGCATTCTGATTGACCCGGGTCTGTACTTAATGCCGAAGTCTTTACTGGATGCTTTGAAGATCCCAGTGCATAACCTTTCTACAACTATCACTACCATCCTGGGGTTTAATCAAAGAAGAAGTGAATCTTTGGAGAAGATACGCCTAAAACTTCAAATTGGCAATCTTCGTACAAAGGTAACTTTCTATGTTATTGACAATCATGGCTCATACAACGCTTTGTTGGGAAGGCCATTCCTCCATGAACATAATATTGTACCCTTTACACACCACCAATGTTTCAAATATGTGGATGGTAATGGAGAAGTCCAAAAAGAGGTTGCAGATCTGAATCCTTTCAAAGGAGTTGAAGCATATTGCAACGATTCTTGTATGTACAAGGAGGAATTCATGAAGGTGGTACTAGCAATGGACACAGATGAAGAACAGAAGAATGTGCCAAATGATACCCTGGTGATTCCCGTCAAAGGAAGGACCTTATGTCCTCAGTATTCCAAACCATTGACTATCTATCTTCCTTTCCATGAGAAGCGGCCTAAGGGTGATAGTCAAGAACAAAGAGAGCTCACCTCTTCTGAGCCGCTTGTAATCGATCTTCGTCGCAAGAAGCTCCCTCCTCCTTCTCGTTCTTCTTCTCCCCCTCTTGTCATCAATCTGACTAAGCCTGCTAAGGCTAAAGTCCCTGTTGTAAATGATGGTGTAAAAATCAAAAAAGCATCTCCTTTGCAGTATACTGATGTCTTTTCCTATACTCAGTATTATTTGGATATGCTAGATAACTTTAAACCACTTACAATAGAAGTTGTATCATCTCTGCGAAATGTGGTATCATTAGATTCAATACAAGAGTCGTACTTCTTAGTACCGTCTCGAAAGAAAGGTGAAAAGCCTATATTCTTCAACAAAAGAGAGGAACCAAAAATCGTGCTCTATAATGATAATAGAGATGATACAGGAAGGCTACAATTACGTCGCTATAGTCTACAATCCAAAGCCATCATCCATAAAATGGGCTATGATTTCAGAACATGCCTCAACAATGGTAAAGGAAGGCTGACTCCCCTTCGTATTGCTGTTCCAAAAGGAAAATCACAACAATACCACAATAAATCGAAGCGGGGACTAGGTTATACGTCACCACTTCCAACTCCACCACCTTCTGAATCTGATGAAGAAGAACATTCAAACTCTTCTGAATCTATCTCGTAGGATTCCGATACCAACACTAGTCATGTTTATCGGATAACAGTATCTTCTAACATGGTGTCTATCGAATTCTCAGAAGATGATTAAGATGACATTGAAGAAGCTCCTAAAATGGACCCTTGGGCACAAAGGATGGACAATCAATGGGAACTTTATTTCAAAAAACGAGAACCACCTACCGAAGATCAACTTGTCCAAATCAATATTGGAGAAGAGGGTGTTTCACGACCAATCTTCATTAGCAAAAATCTCCCAAAGGATGATAAACAAGAGTTAATTCATCTTATTCGTGAATATATTGATGTCTTCGCCTGGAGTTACGAAGATATGTCGGGATTAGATCCTCAAATTGCAACTCACAAGCTTAACTTTCTGCCGAATGCCAAGCCGGTCAAACAACAATGGCGATTCAAGACTAAAATGATGGATGCAATTGATGATGAAGTCAAAAAGCTTATAGCTTGCGGTTTCATCAGAGAAGAACAACATCCTGACTGGGTAGCCAACGTTGTACCAGTCCTGAAGAAGACCGAAAAGGTTCAAGTTTGTATAGACTTTCGGGATCTCAATGATGCTTGCCCTAAAGACGAGTTCCCTCTTCCAATTACTGATGTCATGATCGACAATACATGTGGATTCGAACGAATTTCTTTCATGGATGGGTTTTCTGGATATAATCAAATCCGGATGAATCCTAAAGATGAGAAACATACTTCATTTCGTACTTTTCGGGGTGTGTACTATTATACGGTCATGCCGTTTGGTCTTAAGAACGCAGGTGCAACTTACCAGCAGGCTATGAGTACCATCTTTCGAGATTATTTGTGAAAGACTGTCGAATGCTATGTTGACGATATTGCTGTCAAAAGTCGTCTAAAAGAAGATCATATTCAAGATTTAAGAACTATCTTCAATCTAATGCGCCAGCATCAACTCAAAATGAACCCCACCAAGTCTTTTTTAGGTGTCTCTAGTGGTAAGTTTCTCGGCTTCGTCATTACCTCTAAGGGTATACACATTGATCCCGAAAAGATCAAAGCCATTCAAGAGATGTGTCCTCCACGTAACCTAAAAGAGCTACGAGGATTCCAAGGTGTAACGCCCCAGAACCAGAATACTGGAGAGCGGGGGCGTACATAGCCAGCTAAGTATATTGAAGGGCAACCCACCTCGCTATACGGTCACGGCTGTCTAGATACATGAGGGTTTAACTACAAGCCAACAGTCTCCTATGGTCATGAACAAGCCAATTGTCTCAATCACAAGCAAGCAATAGTAGTTACAAGATGTCAGAGCACCAAATATATAATAGCAAGGCGTCCCATACATTACATATTGGATGATCATGAAGCTAGTCGTACAAAATGTCAGGACTAGCAAGAGTTCAGTCATACATGATCAACCCTAGGATCTATCAATCATGTTACAGCCCGTAGGCAGACAGTAAGTAAAGGTACAATCGAGCTAACACGTGCTCATCAGCTAAACGCCTCAAAAGAATAATTTTACAATAAAGTGGGAGGACAAAAGAAACCCACTCGTTGCCAGGGTTACGCCTGGTGGTCACCATCTGGCTGGAAGACAGGTAGATCTTCTGGTGCTGCTCCGATATCTGGCCACACAAAACCAGCTGGGTCAGACCCCAGAAAGAGCAAGTGCCACAAAGGAGGCTTCACTTAGGAACTAAAACCAGCATACCACAAATAAATAGTAAAGGTAATTAAAGATACTGATAATAACTGAAATAACAATAATATATTGAGCACGGAGAAACAATTCAAGTAGCCAGACTGCAACCCTTAAACCAAACAAGGACCGGGGTTGCAATCCTTCGCTTGAATAGAAGCCCATCTCAATTACTATTGATAAGGTAACAAGACAATAAACGAAGAGAGGACACAGAACTGCTCCGGGAGCCAGTTACAACCCTTAAACCAAACAAGGACCGGGGTTGTAACCCTTCGCCTGAACAGAACTGGACCCCTGATCTTTATTGTTAAGGCCAGTATAAATAATCATGGTATTGAAGTAAAGGTAAAACATGACGAGCATGACAAGGGGTTGCAATAAGACAATAAACGAAGAGAGGACACATAACTGCTCCGGGAGCCAGGTTACAACCCTTAAACCAAACAAGGACCGGGGTTGTAACCCTTCGCCTGAACAGAACTGGACCCCCGTTCGTTATTGTTATGGCAAGCACAATAAGCAGGACGATATATGATAAGGTAACCATGGAACTATTCAGATAGCCAAGTTACAACCCTTAAACCAAATAAGGACCGGGGTTGTAACCCTTCATCTGAATAGAACTTGGTATCCCATCATTTATCGATACAAGAAATCATGTCATGTTAAAATCTTGTACAGGATCAGGATAAGACTGAGCTGGAATAATCTTCATCCAATCAATCACGGCCAATCAAGAGTACGGCTTGATACTTTTAACTAACTAGGGTTATCACAGGCCTAGTTACTAGCAAGATGCAATAAGATTATCCCAACAGCCACAAGCCCTGCAGACCATCCGGTTATCCAGGTCGAACGTTTATGAAGAATACAACACGTGACTGTGTGCTGGAAATGTGCCCTACTCGTCGGTAGGCTACAAGTCCACTGAATGCGCCCAGATAACGAGATTGCCTGTAGCTGGGAATCTCTTCATGACTACTGAATCATTCTAGTTAATTAGCCTTAGTCAATTTCAGTAGGTACCCCTGACCGTGGTACTCAGGGACCCCCATCCTAGACATGATGCAAGACAGTACCAGTTTATTTGTACAAACGTAATCGTCCATGGTGTCCAGGTCCTTCATACTTGTCATGTCAGGCTAGCTGTCATAACAGCATGTCGAGATATATCATGTTAGTTTACTTGTCAAGAGTGCGCCACAGCGGGCCACTATCGTGTTCTATTCTTACATTACCATGAATGAGAAAAACTTACATAAAATAACTAGTGACATATTCTTGAAGCCAAGGAAAAGATCTATAACTTTCATGTTTTGAGTTTTTCAAGATTCTAGCTACAAAACAACTTAAACAGGCAAAAACAGTAAAATAGAGCAATTCCGGCGCATGGGATTCCTGCACAAATCGGCGCATGGGATTCCTGCACAAATCGGCGCATGGGATTCCTGCGCAATCGGCGTATGGGATTCCTGCACAAATCGGCGCATGGGATTCCTGCACAATCGGCGCATGGGATTCCTGCACAAATCTGCGCATGGGATTCCTGTGCAATCGACGCATGGGATTCCTACACAAATCGGCACATGGGATACCTGCGCAATCGGCGCATGGGATTTCTGCACAATCGGCGCATGGGATTCCTGCACAAATTGGCGCTTGGGATTCCTGCACAATCGGTGCATGGGCTTTCTGCACAATCGGCGCATGGGATTCCTCCACCATCGGCGCATGGGAAACTCACGTTGCGTCTTCAGTACATGCGCGTAAGGAACCTACGCGCATGACACGCTCGGAGTCAAAGAATGCGTTGCCGTGACTTCACGGTGCATGGCCTCCCTGGCGCATGGGGTTCCCGGCGCATGGGGTTCATCGTCCCCAAACAGCAAGTTCAGCCATGAAAGTTCTGAAAACTTGTAATGGCCATAACTTACTCATCCGAAGTCGAAATCAAGCGAAACAAAAGCCAAAACTGCATGAAATTTCTCTACAATATAGAACTATTAGTTTTCAAAAATAACCAAGTTTTAGAGATCAAAACCAAGAAAAACCGAAAAGTTACAAACTTAGATCTACAAGAATCCATCTATCAAATCCAAAGATGCCAAGTTCTAAAGAGGCTTAGAATCAAGTAAAGAAGAGAATGGAATAATAAAACTTGAGATCCATCATGAAGCAAGTTGCACTTGCCTAAGCTCTCTCTCTGGTAGGTGGAAGAGTAAATGTGGAGAAGAAGAAGAATAATGAAGAGAGAGAATGAAGGAATGGGTTAATAAAGGATGATGGATGTGGTAGATAGGAGTTTTCTCTTGGTCCATGATGAACCAAGCAACCCAACCCGAACCAAGCCAACCCAAACCAAGATGAACCAAGTAATAAAAAACTTAATAACCAAGCAAGGAGACATGCAATACAAGATGAAACACGTACACGTATTTCAAAATACGTAATACGAACTATATGCATTACAACTCTACCCACCTTAAAAGAATTTCGTCCTCGTAATTTAATTAAGAGGCTAGAGGGACAAGAACAAGTTGTACTAATCACAAGAAAGCTATACTAGGCAATCAATTAATCATGCAAGCAAGGAATCGAAGGCATGAGGCATAAGAAAGATATTATACCTCACGAGTCAAACAGGTCGGGATATCGCGATCGGATATCATTCTCACGCTCCCACGTTAACTCACCCAAAGAGTGATGACCCCAAGCAACATGGACTAAACTAATAGTCTTGTTCTTGAGTATCTTCTCTCTCCGGTCCAATATAGACACGGGCCTCTCCTCATACGAAAGGTTGGTACCAACAACCAATTCTGAATGATTTAGGATGTGGCTCGGGTCCGGGATATACCGCCGTAATTGAGATACATGGAACACGTCATGCACCTCTCTTAGTGACGGCGGAAGAGCGAGACGATATGACACATCACCTACTCGCTCCAGGATATCGAACGGCCCTATATACCTAGGACTAAGCTTTCCCTGTACGCTGAAAGGAATGACGCCATGGTTAGGCAAAATCCTCAGGAATGCATGGTTGCCGACCGAGAATTCAAGTGGTCGCCGACGAGAATCGGCCCAATGACGCTGGCGATCTTGGGCAACTCGAAGATGATCTCTGACTCTCCTGACCACTTCAACGGTCTGAGCAATTATTTCCGGACCGAGCATCTGTCTCTCTCCGATATCGTTCCATACTAGCGGGGATCGGCACTTCCTACCATACAGTGCCTCGAACGGTGCCATCTGGATACTGGCCTGGAAACTGTTATTATACGAAAACTCCACCAGGTGCAGGTGATCTTCCCACGAACCATCGAAGTCGAGTGTACATGACCGCAACATATCTTCAAGAGTCTGGATCGTGCGTTCCGACTGTCCATCTGTCTGCGGGTGATAAGCTGAACTAAACTGGAGGTGAGTTCCGAAACTTTCTTGCAAGCTACGCCAAAAGTGTGACGTAAATCTTGAATCTCTGTCCGAGGTGATACTGACTGGTACACCGTGCAATCTGACAATCTGTCGGAGATACATCTCCGCTAGCTGAGCCGTCGACTGACCAACTCTGAACGGAAGAAAGTGAGTCACCTTCGTGAGTCTGTCAACTATCTCCCAGATAGCATCTCTACCAGCTGGGGATCTAGGCAATCCAGTCACAAAATCCATGGTTATATGCTCCCACTTCCATTCTGGAATTGGCAAGGGCTGAAGAAGTCCAGCTGTCCTCTGATGTTCAGCTTTACCTTGTTGGCAAACCAAACATCGAGAGACAAACCGGGCTATCTCCCTCTTCATGCCATTCCACCAAAAGTGCTGACGGATATCATGGTACATCTTCGTGCCATCAGGATGAATGGAATACTGCAAACTGTGAGCCTCTGTCATGATCTCCTGTCTGATATCTCCACTGGGTACACAAAGACGCTTACCATGTTGAAGTGTACCGTCTTCATGGATACATAACTCTGGTCTTCGTCCTGCCTCACACTCTGCTCTGAGTCGCTGAAGCTTGGAATCTGCTAACTGCACCATCCGGATCCTCTCGACTATAGTGGACTGAACTTGCATGCTGGCCATCAATGCCACACTGGAAGGGAGGACAACTTCTATACCCATCTTCTGAAGATCTGCTAACAGCTCTGGTTGCGCTGTTAGGAAATAAACTCCGGCTCTCCTACTCAATGCATCTGCAACAACGTTGGCCTTCCCTGGGTGATACTGCAGGTTGACATCATAATCCACAAGTAGCTCTAGCCACCTCCTCTGACGCATGTTAAGATCCTTCTGGGTGAAAACATACTTCAGGCTCTTGTGGTCGGTGAAAATCTCCACCCTATCACCATACAGGTAGTGTCTCCACAACTTGAGTGCAAACACTACAGCTGCCAGCTCTAAGTCATGGGTTGGGTAATTTCTCTCATGATCACGAAGTTGTCGTGACGCATAAGCTATTACCTTCCCATGCTGCATCAAAACGCATCCTAAACCTCGGCCTGAAGTATCACAATACACTGAGAATCCTCCGGTTCCATCTGGAAGCATGAGAATGGGCGCCGTCATCAAGCCTCGCTTCAACTTCTCAAAGGAATCCTGGCACTCTACTGTCCAAGCAAACTGCACATCCTTACGGGTCAACTGGGTTAATGGCGCTGAGATCCGAGCAAAGTCCGAAACAAATAGCCGGTAGTAGTCGGCCAATCCAAGAAAAGTACGGACTTCTGCAACCGTGCTGGGCACTGGCCATGTTTCAATGGCCACGATCTTCTGGGGATCTACCTCCACTCCTCCTCGGGTGATGATATGGCCCAAGTACGAAGTGCGATCGAGCCAGAACTCGCATTTACTAAACTTGGCATACAACTGGTGCTCTCGGAGAATCTGGAGGACAATTCTGAGACGATGCTCATGCTCTGCTTCACTTTTGCTGTTGACCAGGATGTCATCTAGGAACACAATCACGAACTGATCCAAATAGGGCATAAAGATACGATTCATGAGGTCCATGAATACAGCCGACGCATTGGTTGCTCTAAATGGCATCACAAGGAACTCCCAATGCCCATACCGGGATCTGAAAGCTGTCTTTGGGATGTCCTGCTCTCTGACTCTGATCTGGTGGTATCCTGACCGCAAGTCAATCTTCAAAAATACTGACGCCCCTTTGAGTTGATCAAACAAGTCATCTATCCTCTGGAGAGGGTATCTGTTCTTGATTGTCACTGAGTTCAAGGTACGATAATCAACACATAATCTGGACGTACCATCCTTCTTTTTCACAAGAAGCATCGGGGCTCCCCAAGGTGATCTACTAGCACGAATGAACCCCTTGGTTCTGAGTTCTTCAATCATCTTATACAATATCTCTAGCTCTGACGGTGCCATCCTGTAGACTCTCTCTGACACTGGGGCTATTTCGGGAATCAAGTCGATGGTGAACTCGATCCCTCGCTCTGGCGGCACCCCTAGAAGCTCTTCTAGGAAAACATCTGGAAACTCTTCGACTATCCGAGGTAACTGCACTGCTGCTACTACCATTCGCAATACTGGAGGAGAAGGTTCAACTTCGCCTCGGAAGAAGAAAAACTCTGGCTCGTCGGGAATGCTAAAAACAACCCTGCCAATGTGGCAGTCTATCCTAGCATACTGGTCCCTCAACCAATCCATCCCTAAGACCACATCATAATCGGCCATCGGGAACTCTATCAATCTAGCGGGGAACTCTCTACCGCTAATTACGATCCGACACGAGGAAAATACTCTATCTACTCCCACAAGTCCATTACCAGTAAGTATAGCCTCACTGATAATGACTCGGGCTCTAATCCTATCTGTGTCGCGAATCGTGCAGACATAAATGAATGCGAGGCACCAGAATCAAATAATACTGAAGCTAGAAAGGTACTGACGAGAATAGTACCTGCCACTACCTCACCTGGTGTAATTCCTTCTTCTCCCATGGTCAAAGCCTGCACTTGACCATGTCCTCTGGGTGCAGGTCCCCTCTGCTGAAAATTCCTCTGCCTGCTCTGGATCAGGGCTTGGGCTTGGGCATACTGCTGCGGTCTCTGCTACTGGAATGCCTGGGCCTGTCGGAAACGGGTACTACAGCTGCTGCTGCTGCTGGACTGGTGCTGGACCTCTAAATGAAGGACTAGAGAAGGCCGATGAACTTCCCCCTGTTCGGGCAGTTCCCAACCCTGTGGTCCGGGGCACCGCAAACCAAGCACAAATCCTGTGCTCTGCGACAATCGGATACCACATGCCCTGGCTTCCCGCAGTGTGAACATCCCACTGCGGAAGACTGCTTCTGCTTTTGTTGCTGAGGGTGCGTCGGGGTGGAATGCTGAACCGACGTTACTGAGGCCGCCCGCCTCGGAGCTCCAATGGTCAAAGCCCTAGCTGCCCGGGGTGGTGCTGATGACTGATTCATCTGACCGTGAGATCGCTTCCGACCTCCGGTCCTATCCACGATCCTCTGGGAGGTATATTCATGCCTCCGGGTAGCTCTCAATACTGCATCAAAAGTCTTATGCTCAAACTGCTCCATCGCCAATAAAATCCCTAGATGGAGCCCCTGCTGGAACTGCTGGGCTCTATCGAACTCGATCGCCACTAAGGTGGGAGCGAACCGACTAAGCCTGGAGAACTCGGCCGCATATCCATCGACCGTCCTGTCCATCTGCTTCAGATTTGTGAATCTCGTCTGCAGATCGTACCGAGCTACAGCATCAAAATACTTGGTCTGGAATCTCTCTCTGGATACTGCCCATGAAATAGGGGCCACTAATCCATCGGCCTGCGCTGCCCACCAGCTGCGGGCTAGATCTAGTAACTGTAGGCGCACTATGGCTACCTTCTCGTTCTCTGGAGTCCTGGCTGCTTTTAGAATTACCTCTGTGTCCTGAAGCCATGCATCTGCAGCGATCGCATCTTCACTGCCGTCGAAGAAGGGAGGGTTCAAGCGCTTGAAGCTGTTGGCCGCGCTATTACCCTGATGACCTCCTCTGGTCAAAGCATCTGCCACCGCCTGGTGCAAGGCATCTCCGCGACGAGCCTAGGAAGCTAATAGGGACCTGATGAGACCCACCAAAGTGCCATCATCAGGTTCTGCTGGCTGGACAGGCTGAATTGGTGGCTCTCCTCCAGTAGGCATGACTCTGGAGGCTGCTCCTGAATGTTGGGATTGATCTCCAGGTTGCTGCTGGTCCGCGGGAGGTGCTCCGTCTTACTGATCGGCAGGTCCAGGAAAAATGCCGCTGAAGAAGACGACATAGGGAACAATAAGGCAGGACCAGGACAGATCAACGATACAAGCATGTGATCAGGTCAAGATTACAGGGATTCAGAAGATACGAGCAGAGATCAAGGGTGAGTACTGATTGAGACATCTATTCGGTAAACCCTCACATATCTTGATTTTCGAGACCTGCATGGGCCACCACTAAAACCATGTAACGCCCCAGAACCAGAATACTGGAGAGCGGGGGCGTACATAGCCAGCTACGTATATTGAAGGGCAACCCACCTCGCTATACAGTCACGGCTGTCTAAATACATGAGGGTTTAACTACAAGCCAACAGTCTCCTATGGTCATGAACAAGCCTATTGTCTCAATCACAAGCAAGCAGTAGTAGTTACAAGATGTCAGAGCACCAAATATATAATAGCAAGGCGTCCCATACATTACATATTGGATGATCATGAAGCTAGTCGTACAAAATGTCAGGACTAGCAAGAGTTCAGTCATACATGATCAACCCTAGGATCTGTCAATCATGTTACAGCCCGTAGGCAGACAGTAAGTAAAGGTACAATCGAGCTAACACGTGCTCGTCGGCTAAATGCCTCAAAAGAATAATTTTACAATAAAGTAGGAGGACAAAAGAAACCCACTCGTTGCCAGGATTACGCCTGGTGGTCACCATCTGGCTAGAAGACAGGTAGATCCTCTGGTGCTGCTCTGATATCTAGCCACACAAAACCAGCTGGGTCAGACCCCAGAAAGAGCAAGTGCCACAAAGGAGGCTTCACTTAGAAACTAAAACCAGCATACCACAAATAAATAGTAAAGGTAATTAAAGATACTGATAATAACTGAAATAACAATAATATATTGAGCACGGAGAAACCATTCAAGTAGCCAGACTGCAACCCTTAAACCAAACAAGAAATGGGGTTGCAATCCTTCGCTTGAATAGAAGCCCGTCTCAATTACTATTGATAAGGTAACAAGACAATAAACGAAGAGAGGACACAGAACTGCTCCGGGAGCCAGTTACAACCCTTAAACCAAACAAGGATCGGGGTTGTAACCCTTCGCCTGAACAGAACTGGACCCCTGATCTTTATTGTTAAGGCCAGTATAAATAATCATGGTATTGAAGTAAAGGTAAAACATGACGAGCATGACAAGGGGTTGCAATAAGACAATAAACGAAGAGAGGACACAGAACTGCTCCGGAAGCCAGGTTACAACCCTTAAACCAAATAAGGACCGGGGTTGTAACCCTTCGCCTGAACAGAATGGGACCCCCGATCGTTATTGTTAAGACAAGCACAATAAGTAGGACGATATATGATAAGATAACCATGGAACTATTCAGATAGCCAAGTTACAACCCTTAAACCAAACAAGGACCAGGGTTATAACCCTTCATCTGAACAGAACTTGGTATCCTATTATTTATCGATATAAGAAATCATGTCATGTTACAATCTTGTACAGGATCAGGATAAGTCTGAGCTGGAATAAACTTCATCCAATCAATCACGGCCAATCAAGAGTACGGCTTGATACTTTTAACTAACTAGGGTTATCACAGGCCTAGTTACTAGAAAGATGCAATGAGATTACCCCAACAGCCACAAGCCCTGCACACCATCCGGTTATCCAGGTTGAACGTTTATGAAGAATGCAACACGTGACTGTGTGCTGGAAATGTGTCCTACTCGTCGGTAGGCTACAAGTCCACTGAATGTGCCCAGATAACGAGATTGCCTGTAGCTGGGAATCTCTTCATGACTACTGAATCATTCTAGTTAATTAGCCTTAGTCAATTTCAGTAGGTATCCCTGACCGTGGTACTCAGGGACCCCCATCCTAGACATGATGCAAGACAGTACCAGTTTATTTGTACAAACACAATCGTCCACGGTGTCCAGGTCCTTCATACTTGTCATGTCAGGCTAGCTGTCATAACAGCATGTCGAGATATATCATGTCAGTTTACTTGTCAAGAGTGCGCCACAGTGGGCCACTATCGTGTTCTATTCTTACATTATCATGAATGAGAAAAACTTGCATAAAATAACTAGTGACATATTCTTGAATCCAAGGAAAAGATCTACAACTTTCATGTTTTGAGTTTTTCAAGATTCTAGCTACAAAACAACTTAAACAGGCAAAAACAGTAAAATAGAGCAATTCCGGCGCATGAGATTCCTGCACAAATCGGCGCATGGAATTCTTGCGCAATCGGCGCATGAGATTCCTGCACAAATCGGCACATGGGATTCCTGCACAATCGGCGCATGGGATTCCTGCACAAATCGGCGCATAGGATTCCTGCGCAATCGGCGGATGGGATTCCTGCGCAATCGGCGCATGGGTTTCCTGCACAATCGGCGCATAGGATTCATGCACAAATCGGCGCATGGGATTCCTGCGCAATCGGCACATGGGATTTCTGCACAATCGGCGCATGGGATTCCTGCGCAATTGGCGCATAGGATTCCTCCACCATCGGCGCATGGGAAACTCACGTTGCGTCTTCAGTACATACGCGTAAGGAACCTACGTGCATGACACGCTCGGAGTCAAAGAATGCGTTGCCGGGACTTCACGTCGCATGGCCTCCCGGCGCATGGCCTCCCTGGCGCATGGGGTTCCGGCGCATGGGGTTCATCGTCCCCAAACAGCAAGTTCAGCCATGAAAGTTCTGAAAACTTCTAATGGCCATAACTTACTCATCCGAAGTCGAAATCAAGCGAAACAAAAGCCAAAACTGCATGAAATTGAATTCTCTACAACATAGAACTATTAGTTTTCGAAAATAACCAAGTTTTAGAGATCAAAACTAAGAAAAACCGAAAAGTTACAAACTTAGATCTACAAGAATCCATCCATCAAATCCAAAGATGCCAAGTTCTAAAGAGGCTTAGAATCAAGTAAAGAAGAGAATAGAACAATAAAACTTGAGATCCATCATGAAGCAAGTTGCACTTGCCTAAGCTCTCTCTCTGGTAGGTGGAAGAGTAAATGTGGAGAAGAAGAAGAATAATGAAGAGAGAGAATGAAGGAATGGGTTAATAAAGGATGATGGGGGTGGTAGGTAGGAGTTTTCTCTTGGTCCATGATGAACCAAGCAACCCAACCCGAACCAAGCCAACCCAAACCAAGATGAACCAAGTAATAAAAAACTCAATAACCAACAAGAAGACATGCAATACAAGATGAAACACGTACACGTATTTCAAAATACGTAATACGAACTATAGGCATTACACAAGGTCGACTTGTGTACATCAGGCGGTTTATTTCGAATTTATCTGAACGTTGCAGACTATTTACTCAATTATTGAAGAAAGGTGTATCTTTCGTTTGGACGGAAGAATGTCAACGAGCATTTGACGACATAAAGAGGTATTTAATGAGTCCACCGGTTCTTGTACTACCGATCTCAGGAATACCTTTCTTAATGAATGTCCGGGCAATGGATCATTCGTTGGAAGCTTTGCTGGCTCAAAAGAACAAAGAAGGTCATGAACAAGCCATCTATTACCTTAGTCGAACAATTGGAGCTGAACATCGTTATAGTCCGGTAGAGAAGGAATGTTTAGCCTTAATGTTTGTTGTTCAGATGACAAGACATTACATCATAGGAAAAACTATTCATGTCATATTCCGAGTCAATCCTCTTCGAGTCTTAATGAAGAAGCCAAGTACACTCAATTCTAGGCTTACCACATGGGCCATATTACTAGCACAATATGATATGGTTTATATTCCTCAAAAGTCTGTGAAAGGCCAAGCACTTGCCGACTTCTTAGTAGCTCATCCTGTCCCTGAGACATCTAAACTCTATAATGAGATTCCGGACGAAACATTAGAATCAAATATGATCTCAGAAGAATTTCCTACCAAGAGGTTGCTCATTGATGGAGCTTCTAGAATTGGACCTGGAGGTACCCTTGTGGCTAGAGTAGGAATTATTCTTCTTTCACCCGATGGATTAACTATTCAAAGGGCCTATTCTTTAGACGAATCATGCTCTAACAATGTGGCAGAATACAATGCCTTGCTCATTGCACTCCAATTGGCTAAACAACTGGGTGTTGAATATCTCAAAGTATATGGCGACTCTAAGCTGATTGTTAATCCGGTTAGAAGCATATATGAAGTTCGACATCAAGATTTAGTACCATACCATGAAGCAGCAACAAGAATAGCTTCTTCGTTCAAAGGATTTTTCATCGAACATGTACGACGGGCATGCAATACAGAAGCTGATGCCTTAGCTAACCTAGCTGCGGTATTGGCAGTTCTAGTCAAAAGACAACAGATGGTTGTTATCTCTAATAGAGAACTATTCTATGTTGAAAACAATTAAAACATTGAATTCAGCAACCTAACTGAGGTCAATGATATTAGCAAGGACTGGAGAGCACCTTTTATTGATTTTACAGTGCATGATATCTTGCCAGAAGATCCTAAAGAAGCTACAAGTATCCGTCGTCGATCGCTTCGATTCTATTATAATCATACTACTAAAACACTCTATCGAAGAACTTTTGATGGATTGCTTTTAAGATGTCTCGCTGGTGACGAAGCAAAGCAGATATTGCGTGAAGCTCATGATGGCGTTTGTGGAGCACATCAGCCAGGTCCTAAATTACAGATCGTATCCGACGTATGGGTTACTACTGGCCCTCTATGGTATCAGATGCTATTGACTATGCAAGGAAATACCGTGCATGTCAGATTCATGTAGATTTCATTCACCAACCATCGGAATTTCTTCATCCGACTGCAGCCTCATGGCCTTTTGAAGCTTGGGGCACGGATATAATTGGCCCTATCAATCCTCCTTCATCTAAAGGACATCGGTTCATCTTAGCTATAATCGATTATTTCTCTAAGTGGGCAGAAGCTATAACTTTGGCTGAAGTAAAAACTAGTAGTATCATCAACTTCATCAAACATCCTGTGATATACAGGTTTGGTGTCCCTCGCCGAATCATCCATAATAATGGACCACAATTCATCAGCCAAAAGTTTAATAGGTTCTGTGATGACAACAGAATCAATAATGTTGCCTTAACGGCCTATAATCCTGCAGCTAACGGCTTAGCTGAAGCAATCAATAAGACCATTATCAAACTCCTTAAAAAGTTTATCTCTATCAACAAACATAATTGGAGTAATAAACTTGGAGAATGTTTATGGGCATATCGCACTACTGTCCGTAATCCTACAGGTTGCACACCTTTTTCTCTAGTATATGGATGTGAAGCTGTCCTACCCCTGGAAATTCAAATTCTATCATTGACGATCGCTATTGCTAACGAACTTACTACAGAAAATAATGATCATCTTCGACTTCAAGAGTTGGAGGCGCTCGATGAGAAAAGGTTACTGGCTCAACAGCATATTGAACTTTATCAAGTCCAGATCTCAAAAGCTTTCAATCACAAAGTCAGAGTGCGGACTGTAGGAACCCTAGAGGGGGGGTGAATAGGGTCAAGCTAACTAATCAAGCACTTAGCACAAGCTAATTGGCAATTTAAAAATATAAGTGCAAGAGAAGAAGCAAACACAATACCGACACCCGATGTATCCTGGTATCCTCCTAAGAGGCAGTCCAGTCCCGGAACTCTCTCCGGCTTTAATCCACTATTTGAGCAAATAGTTACACACGAGTTTGGATCCGAAGAACTCGCCAACTTCTTACACAAGAGCTTTAATCAGAAGGGCTCTCCGACTTCAACCGAGAGTTTGGATACGAAGACTCCCCAACTTCAACCGAGAGTTTGGATACGAAGACTCTCCAACTTCAACCTTTCACAATAGGTTTTGATCTCCTTATACAATAGGATGAAGATCTCACTTTTCAACTCAATAACTCTAACACAATTTGTGGATGGCAAATGAAAGCTTTGTAGAGTTGTATGTGGATAAGCTTTGGTGGTTTAGGAATTTTTAGGCTCAAAGCATCAACCTTGAATGAAGGGGTTCAAGGCTATTTATAACCAAAGCTTGAAAAGAAGCCAAAGGCAACTTTTCAGTCACGAACCGGCATACCGCCGGTATGATCCGACATACCGGCGGTATACCGGTCTGGGATTGCAACGGCTAGAAATATAGCCGTTGGAATCATTAATGGCTGGAAATCCGACCGTTGGAATTTCAACGTTTCGGAAGCGGTATACCGTCGGTATGGACCGGTATGCCGTCGGTATGCCGGTTTTGTAAACAGAAACTTTCTGTGAACAAAAACCGGTATACTGTCGGTATACACCAGTATACCGTCGGTATGCCGTTTTTCCACCAAAAATGATCCTGGGCTTATTTCTGCCCTAGCTTTCGATTTTGCCATCCATTTCTTGTATTTACAATTATTCCTAAGACTCATTACAGACTCCAGATATACTTAGACAGGTGCAGCTTCTTCAGAGTCTTGAAATGATGATGGCACGGCTTGGCTACTTCCTTTGATAGGATCCGTCGGGTGGTTCAGAGAAATCTTGTGGGATCCGTCGTCTTTGGCCCACCATGATTTCTTCATTGCATATGTCCACATTGATCTTGCTTATTGCTTTTCTGCATGTACATGTTAGACGAACAAAGCAATATACATAGTAGCAAGTATGATAAATTAAAGCACATTAGGACTATGCAAAGTTTAAGTATAAGTGCTAAGGTGATGGCATAAATGTTACTGATATCATAATGATTAAACTTAATTGAATGACCACAATCAAAAACATAGTTTTGATTTTGGCAACCCAATTAAATTTAAGATAGATAAGCTCATACCACTAAGATGTAAACCAATGGGCACATATCACCAAAGATATAAGTATAAGTAGAAATGCTATAGTAATAGTATGAAGATTAGTGATAATGAAATGCTAAACTTAGCAGATTAGCCATATTCAAAAATATGATACAATCATTGGGCCAACACGGACATTTCAAGAAGGCGAGTTGGTTCTTACAGTCAGACGTCCTATGACTATGATACATATAAGCAAAGGCAAGTTTGAGGCAAAGTGGGAAGGACCGTATGTGGTAAATAAAGCCTTCTCAAATGAAGCCTATCAATTAACAGATATGGAGGGCAGAGTTGCTATGATGCCTATCAATGGCAAATTTCTCAAGAAATATTATGTATAAAAGCAAAATATTCCAAAGACATGATGTATATAAAAGTTTATTTTATTCGAAGGCAGAATGGAATTACATGATATTAAGGACAGAGAGGAGTCCCCGATCCTTCATGATTAAATACATAATTTGCCAATTGTTCAAACGCCTTTTTGCCTGAACTCACAAAAAACTTACAAACAGCCATCCTCAATGCCTCTTCTTCGGCAGTCTTCCTAGGTTCTACTAACTTGGAGATCAAATCCTGTCCTGGTACAGGAGGAACAGTTGAGCCTTCGCCCCTTTCTTTTCGAGAAGGCACGAGAGGCTCAGTAGGGGGCGTCTCGGTTTCTTCTTCGATCTTCAGAGCAAGTAAATCTTTGGAAGACATTTTTATACATAAGGGAAAGAGATTGTCAATATCTACAAAAGTTTTGTTCTATTTATAGGCAAAACAAATAGATAATCGGCCTCGAGAACTGATGCAACTTTTGGAAAAGAAGTGCAACTGTTCGTTCATTTATAACTGTTCATTCATTTATAACTGACCATTCATTGTCCCTTCTCTTGAAACTGACATGACTATTCACTCATTTATTCTTTTCCTCGAGAGTTTGAACGACCATTCATTCATTCAATGTCTCTTCCTTAAAAATCAAAGTGACTGATTACTCATTCATTTATCATAATGAGAATCCATGTCTCTGAATTCCAAATAGCCACGTCAAGCAACTTGTTATCTCCACATTTCTTCTTAATTCTATTTTATTTTCACCACATCAAAATCAGATCATAAAAGAAGAGAAAATTATTCTTTATTTCTTTTTTAAAAACATAGATACATCTTAATGGAAATCTATTATATCTCGGATTTTCATTCTAAATATAACATGAAGGTCTATTAGATCTTTG
Source organism: Iris pallida (assembly GCA_029216955.1). Classification (NCBI taxonomy): domain Eukaryota; kingdom Viridiplantae; phylum Streptophyta; class Magnoliopsida; order Asparagales; family Iridaceae; genus Iris; species Iris pallida. The sequence continues at coordinate 21,011,157 of JANAVB010011397.1, read as the reverse complement.
GATCTTCTTATTTGTTGGTGGCAATTCCTTGTCGTCTCGACCTGAAGCAACGAGCCAGACAATGGAATCGACTCTGGTCTTCTCTCTCAGAAAGACGAGAGAAGAACAACAGAGTACAACAGCCCAAAGATGAGCTGCTGTCAATACAACTGGTGGAGAGAAGATGACCTGCCAGGAGAACTAGGAACGAGATCACCCTTGTGATACAATTCCTAGTTCTGCGTCTCCACCATCCAACTCTCATGTATAAAGGCTCTTCTTACCATCTGAGGAAGACCCTTCTTAAACATGAATAGTCCTGAGCTGTCTGATTTGAGTGTTAGAACCACATGAGCTGTCTGATGTGAGTGTCAGAAGAATGCCCTCTGCAACATCCAAATCACCAATGCCAGTCCTGAAAAAGCTTGCTAGCCGAATCCCTACAAATATTAACAAAACATGAAAAGTTAGCAGAATCTATCAGTAGTGCGCACCTATCAACAGGCACATTTTTAGCAGTGTGCGCTTATCAATAGGCGCATATCAGCAGACTGCGCCTATCAACAGGCGCATATCAGCACTATACGCTGATCAAACCGGTGCATCCCAACAAAGTGTGCTGATCAACAGGCGCACATCAAAAACACTCGCCGATCAATAGGCGCATACCTCCACAGTGCAAGTTGATCACAGTGGCGCATGTCAATAATACGCGCCTATGATCGAGAATAACTACTGGATCACAGTACGTGCCTATTCTCAGAAATAGTTAGCGCATATCAACAGTGTCTACAACATGTAAATCAATACTTATCTTCAAAAGTGGTACGAAAGAAGAATATTCATACCATTGATTCATCTTCGAGACTTACCAATTTTTGAAGGCACAACATGCAAACGAATAACATTGGGATGAAGTGGCGCAAGTGAACTAATGAATAGTAAGCCCTTGTGAGAGGCCATTTGTTTTGAGAAAGTATGAATGACTCTTTTGTTTCTGGTTGTCCTTTTTAAAGAAGAAAAGACAAAAATGGGCGCGTCATTCTAGGAGTCTATTTCTGGAAAGAACTAAAAATGGGCGTCTAAAACCGTGTGACGACTGTCATGTGTCTCTTAAAAGAAACAGTAAACAAAGAATTAGCCAAAAGAATGCATCTACGTGCGCCATTCGAAGTCATAGCCACACAACTTATCAAAAAATTTAGATTTCATTTGCATAAAGATGGGTGGACCCCTACAGACACAAGAAAGTAGAATAGAATTTTTTTGGCACGCCCAAACATTATTTCTTGTTCTTGCCATCATCAGGCTGACGAAGGGCGGCGTCCAATTCTTGCATGTTGCGGATCCCCGAGCAACGCATCAGATTAAGGAACCCCTCCGCATCACCACGCCCTTCGGAGGATGGCCCACCATTCAAGTGATTGAAGACTGTCGAGTCTAGACCAAAACAGTCTAAAAAGTTCACCGCTCTCAGCGACGGGTCAGCCTCCAACAGATAAGTTATAGGTGCAACATCATGTCCCGCTTCAGGGGACTTGATTGTAGTGTCAGCATTTGTCTCCATCTCTTTCTTCTTGGGGGCCATTGAAGAATATAAGTGAAGAATAAAGCACAAAGATCAACTACTACATATATATCAACAAATTGACACTTCGTATTCTTCATTGAAAACCGAAAATCATCAATGAAACTCGGGAAGACGAAGAGGAGGTTTTGTGTTTTCGAAAAAGAGATTTAATTGTGATGACCGGTTGTTGACTAGCGCAACATGACTCAGTCAAAATTTTTATAAATTTAAAGTATTTCAAAACTTTGAAACGTTTTTAAGTTTTAAAAACATTAAAGGGGGTCTTGTAGGGCCTAAAAATCAAGTTGGGACCTGAACATACTAATCAGTGATCAAGTTGTGCTCCAAAAATCAAGTTGCGCCACTGATATGAAGCTCAGAGAACAGACTGCGCCGCTGAACAGGTTGCGCCACATATCAGACTACGTCCAGTCTTGTTGCGCCAAAATCTACGTGGCGTCTGACACTTAATGGCCATAATTACCTGACAACTGACACAACAGTGAACGAGGAAAATCTCTTCGAATCCCGTGAATTGTGCTGCTCGAAGGGAGTTGGTAGACAGCTGTCCTGTACGCTTCGTAAGTTTGCAATCCAGACAAAATCTTTAGTTGTGCCTAGGCGCAATCTGAATGACTTCTGCTCGAAAGCTGCCACGTGTCTAGGCGCAGCTCAATCAGGCGCAGTTGACCGAAGCTTGCGCAACCTGATGAAGTTGAGACAACTTACATTCTAAAGTAAGATGACGTGGCGCACATGCCACTAATCTCTCAAGACATGTCTACTATCCTGTACACGACCATGCGCATCTCAATCACATGATGCCATACGTCTAAATACAGTTAGTACACGACTTAACAACTGAATAAAAGTTGGCGCAACCCAATGTGGCGTAATCCAGCCTCGCGCACATCAGAATAACTGCTAAAACATTTATTTCTTGAACTCTATAAATAGAGTTTCCAATCATTATGAAATCATCAGATACAGATGCACAGAGATCAAGAACTCTTGTAAAATTGCTGCTGTATTCTCCAGAGGCTACAGTCTTCAAGTTCACATAGTCCAAGGGATAAAGTGATCGTCTTCTAATCAGATTCCTACAGTTGTAGTTCCCCAAAATTTATTATACTTTGTACTATTCCTTTTCAAGTTTGGAAAAAAAAATTTGTTTTTGCAAACAGGTTCCTGTGGGTCAATTTAACAAATACTATATAAAATGGCAAGAATGAGAGAAATATACCTATTGGTAGTTGATTCCCAATAAAAACTCCAAAGGACACGACTCCGACACGGACTCTTCTTCCAAATGGACACCCCTCCTTGTTCTTGGCTCCACCTTGCTTGTAGCTCCTTCTCCTTGCAAAGATGAGAGAGTTTGGTAGAGAAAAGAGAAGTTGTGAGGGATGAATCAATGAGATTTGCTCTCAAGATTGGGAGGAACCCTAAAAATAGAATAGAGGCTATGTGTGAAGACGAAAGAAGATGGGAATGATCCTTAGTGTGGTCGGCCCATCTTGGCTTGGTCTTGCTATGATGAAATGTCTAAGATGCCCCTATTTGAGTCTCCTTTGGCTAATTAATTGAATTCAAGAGGTCGGGGTCAAAAAGGTCAAATTTAAGTCACTAAACCATTCTAATCAAGTGGGATTAGTCTGATTATACTAACTTAATTAGTGGAGTTTGTGGGCCATGGCTAACTAATCTTGGGGTCCCGACTAGAGTCTAAGCTACCCGGGTCACTAACTCAAGTCGGAACGAGACGAAACTCAAAACCGACTAACTAATCACCAAAAACACAATATATGATAAATAAATATTCACAAATATTCTAATATTAAAAAATGACAATTTTATCCTTATTTTGAAAACTGGTAGTGACAAGTATGCTCTCCTTAAAATAATTTTGTCCTCGAAATTGAAGGCGAAACTATCACAGCAAACAAAAACAGAACAAGGAAAAACTTCTACCTTAAGGCTCGAAAAGATATTAAAATCGCTCCGCATGTCGTCCTCTCTCTCCTAGGAAGATTCACCTGGAGAGTGATGCCTCCATGCGACTCGAACCAAAGGAATGACCTGGTTTCGGAGCACCTTCTCCCTTCAGTCCAAGATCTGAACTGGTTGCTCTGTATAACAGAGAGTCGATCCCACCTCGATCTCGGAGTGGTCCAAAATGTGACTGGAATATACCACGTACCATCTCAGCTGCGACATATGGAATAGTTGTGCACTCCCTCTAGTGCAGACGGTAACTCCAGTCGGTATGCCATTGCACCGACTCTCTCTAGGATACGAAAAGGTCCGATGAATCGCGGACTAAGCTTCCCGCTCCACCAAAATGAATCGTTCCCCCGCGTTGGAGAAATCGTAGAAACACGAGATCACGAACCTAGAAAAAAAATACTAATCTTAAATCTTGAACTAAAACAATCACAATCAGACTCAAATACTAGAAAAATCTAAACTATACCTCAAACTCCAAAGGTCACCGGTGGCTATCGGTTCAATGTCGTTGTCTGTCCTGTGCCACCCGAAGTCTCTCTCTGATAACTCTCGCCTTCTCCGCCGCATCCACAACCATCTCAGGGCCAATCAAAGCCCTCTCATCGACATCATCCCAAGACAAGGGAGTACGACACCTCCATCTGTATAGAGCCTTAAATGGTGACATCTATATACTGGCTTAGTAGCTGTTGTTGTAAGCAAACTCTACAAAGCGGAGATGGTCCTCCCAATATCCTCCGAAGTCCAAAACATAGGTACAAAGCATATCCTCAAGTCTGAATAGTCCTCTCCGACTTCCCGTCCGTCTGGGGGGTATGCGATACTGAACTTGAGCCGGGTGCCCAAGCTAAGATGCAAACTCCTCCAGAAGTGGGAAGTGAATCGACTATCCCGATCCGAGACTATGCTCACTGGAATCCCATACAATCTGACTATCTGTCGTACGTACAACTCTGCCAACCTCTCCGTAGACAAACCTACTTTGAAAGGCAATAAGTGGGCCGATTTGGTCAATCTATCAACAATGGCCCAAATTGTATCTTTTCTCCTGTAGAACGCGAAGTCCTGACACAAAGTCCATAGTGTATGCTCTTACTTCCACTCTGGAATGGGTAGTGGCTGTAGTAGACCACCTGGCCTCTGTCTCTAGGCTTTCACCTGCTGGCACACTAAGAATCTAGAGACAAACTGAGCCACCTCGCACTTCATGCCATACCACCAAACGTGTTGTCTCAAGTCTCTGTACATCTTGTTGGCACCAGGACGCATAGAGTACTGAGAACGATGCGCCTCCTGAAGAACCTCCTTCCAAAGCTCTCCACTCGGCATGCACAGTCTGGCACCATGTCTCAACGACCCATCTTCCGTGATAGAGAAATCATCCAATAATCCTGCTTGAACCTGCTCCCTGATGACCCTCAGAGCCTCATCCCCAAACTGTACTCTGATCCTGTCCATCAGCTCTGACTGTACCTACAGACCCCACATCTGCTCTCCAATGCCAGGGACTATAACCTTAATTCCCAGGCTCTCCAAATCTACCTGAAGGTAACGATCCATCATCAAACACATGGCTACCGGATACTTGCTCAAAGCATCCGCAACCACATTGACCTTTCCTGGATGGTACTGCAAGGATATATCAAAATCCTTCATCAGCTCTAACCATCGCCTCTGCCTCATATTTAGCTCCTTCTGTGTAAACACGTACTTTAAGCTCTTGTGGTCAGTAAAAATCTCCACACGCTCTCCAAACAGATAGTGTCTCCACAGCTTTAAGGCAAAAATAACTGCTGCCAACTCCAAATCATGAGTCGGGTAGTTCTTCTCATACAGATGTAACTGCCTGGATGCGTAGGCAATTAACTTCCCATGCTACTGAAGAACGTATCCCAAACCATTTATCGAAGCAACACTGTAGATCGTGAATCCACCGGACCCAGATGGCAACTTCAGAATAGAAGCCAATGTCAACCTCTTCTTCAGCTCCTTGAAGGTAGCCTGACACTCATCAGACCAAGCAAACTCCTCATCCTTCCTGGTAAGTCGGGTCATTGGCTCGGCAATCCTAGAAAAGTCCTGTACGAACTTCCGGTAATAACCTGCCAGACCCAGAAAACTTCGAATCTCTGTAACTGAGCTCAGCGTTGACTAGGACTCCACCGCAGAAATCTTCTTTGGATCCACTGAAATCCCATCACCAGAAACAACATGGCCTATAAACTCCACACTGTCCAAGAAGAACTCGTACTTCGATAGCTTCCCATATAGCTGCTCCCTCCTAAGAATGTCCAACACAATCCTTAGGTTCTCCTCTGGCGTCTTTGAATAAATGAGCATGTCATCAATGAAGACCACCACGAACTTGTCAAGGTACTATGAATACCTTGTTCATCAAGTTCATGAATAACGTTGGGCGTTAGTCAACCCAAATGGCATGACAGTAAACTCATACTGGCCGTACCGAGTCCGAAAAGTCGTCTTCGAAATGTTCCCGCTTCACCTTCACTGATGATACCCAGACCTCAAGTCTTCTTCGAGAACAACTTTGCACCGCTCAACTGATCGAACAAGTCATCAATCCTCGCAACGAATACTTGTTCTTGATAGTGAGCTTGTGTTTTGCTCGATACACATACGTACCGTACCATCTTCTTCGGTACAAACAGAATTAGCGCGCTCCAAGGTGAAGAACTGGATCTGATAATTCCTTTGTCCTGCAGCTCGTCGACTTGCTTCTTCAGCTCTGCCAACTCGCTGTTGTTGACTCTATAGATGTGCTGTGAAATAGGCTCAGCACGACACTAAGTCTGTAGAGAACTCAATATCCTTGTCCGGCGGCATCCCCGGCAACTCCTCTGGGAATACATCCATAAACTCTAAATCAAAGGATGTGGCAGCTCCTGCCCTGCCAACAAGGCTCCACAGAATCTATCTCCCGCTCCGCTGCTCCTCTAGCAAACTCAAACTCTGGCTCTCTCAGCGGTCTAAATAAAACTCTGCCTCCTCTACATCTATACTGCAAGGTGCCTGCTTAACCAATCCATACCGAGTACCATATAGTAGCTCGGAAGTGGCATCACGAGCAAATATGCACTCAAATCCCAGCCTCCCAGTGTAACTCTTTGCCCCTTGCAAATATTATTACCAGGATAATACCTTCCACAGTCATAATCTTGCAAGTCCTACCCAGATATTCAGCAATAATATTGTTTAAGAGCAAAAGAAACAAACACAAAACTGTTATGGCACCGGAATCAAACAAAGCTAATGCAAAAAGGAATCGAGTAGAATAAAACCTGGCACTACATTTGCCACTGGCTCAGTCTCCCACGGCTGCTAGAGCAAACACTCTACCCTGAACACCCCGCTGCTGGTGGTGCTGAGCAAACCGCTACTGCTTGGTCGGAAGTGGACCCCTCTATGCCGCAGTGCCCTCGCCGGTGCCCCCTGAGCTGTCCCTGCTCCGCGGGCTATCCTACGAGGTTCGCAGGACAATCCCTCAACTATTGTCCAGCGTTATCGTAATAGAGGCACATACCCAGCCTTTTTCTGCAAACCTCCCAAATATAACCGAGTTTCTTATAGAAGTTGCACGGAGGAGCATTCTGCATCTGCCTCTACTGATGGTGTTACACCTGCTGAACTGGTGCCCTGGCCTGAACCTACGGCTGGTGATGCTGAAAAGAATGATGCTGAAGCTGAGGGCGTTTAGCAGCCCCCGTGCTGCTAGTAGCCCCCGAGAACTGATCGCGATCCCTTTTGGGCTTTAAGCCCCACTCTCGCTCTATCTTGCAGGCCTCCACAAGGATCTCAACATAAGTTGCATAGAAAGAGGGATAAGGATCTTGATATCCCAGATCAATCCCTTTCGGAAATGGCTCGCCTTGATCTTCGGATCGCGAACCATATACTCCGCATATCGGCACAGCCGGCCAAACTCTACATCGTATTCTTCTACAGACATGCTACCCTGTTAAAGGTTCTGATGCTGTCTCGCCAGGTCAATCATGTCTGTAGTTGAAAAGAACTTCTCCTTGAAGAGGTCCTTGAATTCGTCCAGGTATGGCCCTCTCCAGCCAGAGCTGGCTCGTTCCAAACCAGGTGCGAGCGATGTCCAATAACTGTAGCCCTATCGCTTCGACATTCATGTCATGCTAGGTGGGAAGCTCTCATCTGTCACTCGATGTCCTCGAGCCAGTTGTCAGCATAGACCACGCCCTCAGTCCCGCTAAAGTCACGAGGCCCCAGATTCTTGAAGTCCTGAATGTCGCCTGGCCTCGGACGCGCTCCCTTATGCGGAGCCCCATACTCCACGGATGCTAGAGCCAACTGATGGGCATCCTCCATACCCTGATGCACCGCGTCTGTTTCTCTACTGTACCTCCATCTGGGCTCGCTGAGTCTCCAACATCTTCTGGAAGAATGTAAGCATCTGCCCCATATCTGTAGGCAGAGAGGCAGAGAGGAAGAACCTCTGCAACTGACGGAGGAGTCCGCTGTACAGGTGGAGGAAGAGTGCACACGATGACTCCTGGTACTACGGTAGGAACAATCGTAGCGACCTCGGGGACAGTCCTCGGAACAGTGGAGAAGCGCCCCCGAAAGATGCTGCCGACGCTCCGACTGTGACAGAAGTGACTAGATCAGGTCCGCGAGATGTAGCGGACCACTCAGTATCTGCGGGCCCAGAAAGCTGTGATCTCGTCTTAACCATCCTGAAGACAGGTCGAAAGAAAGAAGTCAATATGGCACAAGATAGATTAGATCAAGGAGGACAGTTAGAATATAGATTCAACATCAAAAAGGACAATTAAAAGATCAGCAAGTGGAAGTTTTCCTATTTTGTGATTGAGTAACCTTAGTCTATAGCCTATCCTAGATAGTACTACAGACTCGTAACAGTACTCTAAGTCGAGCGCCACTACGACATCGCACTATTTGTGACTTCTAGACCTGCATGGGACACCACTAAAAACGTGTCACGACCAGCACCTGGGGTAAAGGTACGAGTGTGTAACAGCGCCCAGCATACGTCGCAGAAATCGGCGTAGAACGCTGTAGGTCTGCTATCTAACAACAGTATAATAACCTGTCATCTCCGAACGGAGGATATAATATGGAATACAGATAACTCAATCAAATCTAGCAGGGAAGTTTATGGCACGAATAAGGATAGATATGAATCACAAAGTGCAATATCCAGCTCAAAGAGAGAGAAAGAGGAGAGAGAGAGAGAGAGAGAGAGAGAGAGAGAGATAGAGAAAAGTCACAAAATATAGTTATACAATATCTGAAATACCATGCATAGAGTAGCATGCTGGAGACAGAGTCCAGTCCAAAATCCTAGTCTAACTGAGCAGCAACTAAAGCCTCATTAGCCGGAGCTAATCCTTGCGGGACCAGGGTCTCCAAATATGCCCACTACGTCGTAAGGACCATAGTAGGTACAACAGTCCTCCTCACCATCATTTATAATATTTTGTCAACATATCCAGTCAGGATGGAACGAGCACAATCAACTAACAACAGTTCACAAGCTAGGATAAAAGCTACAAGACTATAAAGAGAGTATATACAGGCGTAATGAAAATATATGTAAGTATCATAGCAAGGTAAAGCTGTAAACTAGAGCTAGAACAAGTGCAAGTAAAATCGATCATGGCATGTACAAGAATCAGAATCATCTATCTAGGTGTGTGAATACTAGCTTCGATATATGGCCGGCTTGGGTCTGCACAAGGTCTACTGATCTAGTCAACATACATGGAGTGTATGATTAACATTCATAAGGTCTACAATACTGAACAAGGAGGATAATGACCGCACATCTACACTAATATTCCCTACCCTGACTGGTAGATTGAGTCCAAATAAGACACGTTACGATACGGGATTCAACGAGAAGGGAGCAAGTCTCCTCGAGAATCGGTTTCCATATATTGCACAAGAACTACAAGGGGGCTTGCACATACACCAAGATAACTAGAAATAACTTATCATGTTGTGATCCATGAATAACAATTTGTGTGACCAATGTGTCAAGAACAAGTATATCTATATCAAGTACATGAATAATAACAGTTATCATAAATTAAAAAGTTATCAGAGAATGTACTCGCCTGAAATATGATAGAAATGTCAACTGAGTCCAATATAGTGCCTCGAGGACCTAAAGATGCAATGTTGTATCAATATAATGTTTTAGAAGTAAAAGCAAGTCAACTAAGTCAAATTAGGTTAATAGTTGACTTACAGTTGACTTTTGGTCAAATGGTCAACTCTGGTAAACTCCTAGTCTATTCTAGGTTGGTTGTTGACTTCACGTTGGCTTTTAGTCAAGATGGTCAACCTTGGTCAAACAAGACCAAGAAACCTGTTTCTAACATTTACCTACCAAGTTATCATAGTTCTAACCATATCTACCCTTGTTATCCCCATTACCTTAGATATATGGTAATACCCTTTACCCTTGTAATATTACCTTAGCCTCTCACCAATACCTTAGCAAACCTTACCCTCACTCTATGCAACTCCAATACCTTGCTAAGGTATTCCAACACCTTACCCTAGTATCTTGATACCATACCTTGATATAAGGTAAATACTCACATACCTTGAGGGTAAAGGTAAAATCCTAAGATACCAACATTGGTACCTTAAGATACCACTCTAATATATATGCTAGTAGTATCCTACGTAAGTTACTAACTAGTATCACATATCTCTAAGATACTAAACCTCTCTAGTGTCCTATCTAATTATCCACACTTACCTACTAATCATCTACTAACTCCAAGATACCAAATATCTAACATATTAACATATCTAACTAACATAATATAATATATATATATATATATATATTATATTATATATATATATATATATATATATATATATATATAGCACCCTTAATATATATCTACATATACCTATAAGTATAACCCCTAATATATCCCTCTAAACCTCCAACAAGCTATACACACACACGCACACACAAACGTGCATCAAGCATGCACCAAGGGGGTGAAGGCTGCCTTGTGCAGCCTTCTAGAGGCTGCTACTGCTTCTGGAAATAGCAGCACATTGCTGCTGCTGCTGTGTGAAACACAACAGTACAAACTGCTGCTGTCCCCACAATATGGGGCTGCTGCAGTACACTATTGGCTGCTGCAGCTAGCAGTGTTTGGGGCTTACTGCCCCCTCTTTCTACCTCCAAACACACTCCATAAACCCTCATATAAACCCTTTAAACCACTATCTTTAACTCTCACAAATTCCTCAACCAAACCACTCCAAAATCCACTCAAAACCCACTCTATTATATTACTAATCAACCACTCTCAACCACAACTCACTCAACCTCTAACAAGACACAAACCAAATAGGTAGGCCATGAACCCCATCACCCTCACACACCACAAACCACTACCACACATGCACAAACATAGGAATATATATAAATATAGCTCAAAATAATCCCTATTATCAATATGTACCAAAATAACATACAGACACATATAAATATGATATGTAGGCCTAAAACACAAGCCCAAACTTGTAGGGAACCTAATGAAAACCGTGGGAAACATGTCTAACTGACTAAACAACCCTCTAACTAATCTAAATATGAAATTAGGCCCCAATATGTCCATTTTGGCATTTTCACAAGCACGTGGTGTGCCCTTTTTGGAATCTCTCCATGGGGGACACTAATATCAATGCAAATACCAAAAGAGGACTCTAATGAGCCTCTAAAACATTCTAAAGGGTGAATCTAACATGTGGGGTGGGTTCCTATGGGTCAATTTCACAAATACTATATAAAATGGCAAGAATGAGAGAAATATACCTACTGGGAGTTGATTCCCAATGAAAACTCCAAAGGACACGACTCCGACATGGACTCTTCTTCCAAATGGACACCCCTCCTTGTTCTTGGCTCCTCCTTGCTTGTAGCTCGTTCTTTTTGCAAGGATGGGAGAGTTTGGTGGAGAAAAGAGAAGTTTTGAGGGATGAATCAAAGAGATTTGCTCTTAAGATTGGGAGGAACCCAAAAAATGTAATTGAGGCTATGTGTGAAGATGAAAGAAGATGGAAAAGATCCCTAGGGTGGCCGGCCCATCATGGCTAGGTCTTTCTATGATGAAATGTCTAAGATGCCCCTATTTGAGTCCCCTTTGGCTAATTAATTGAATGCAAGAGGTTAGGGTCAAAAAGGTCAAGTTTATGTCACTAAATTAACCATTCTAATCAAGTGGGATTAGTTTGATTACACTAACTTAATTAGTGGGGTTTGTGGCCATGGCTAACTAATCTTGGGGTCCCGACTAGAGTCTAAGCTACCCGGGTCACTAATTCAATTCGGAACAAGACGAAACTCAAACCCGACTAACTAATCCCAAAAATACAATATATGATAAATAAATATTCACAAATATTTTAATTGAAAAATGACAATTTATCCTTATTTTGAAAACTGTTAGTGACAGAAAATGCCGTTGTTGTTGCTTCACTGGCTTAGCTTTAGCAGGATATTCAGTTTGTGTACGGTGACATTCGGGTCTAAGCCCGACATATCTTCATAGCTCCAGGCGAAAATATCTATGTATTCTCTTATAAGCTTAATAAGAGACTCGTGATCCTCTCCATTCAAACTTTTGCTGATGAAGATCGGTTTAGGAGAAGTGTCACCCCCAGGTCGATTTGTACAACTTCATCTTCGATAGGCAGTTCGCGTAACTTGAAGCGTTTCTCCCATTGGGCTTCAAGTTGCTGAGCCCAGGATTCAACTTCGAGGGGTTCGAAGAATGGTTCCTCCTTTTCATCGACTTGATCCGCTGACGTCATTTTCACTGACAATGTTCTGCGGAACCCCTCCGATATTGACATCGGAGTCGTAGGAAAGTCTGAAGAATATGAGTGCACCACTTCTTTACATCGTAGAATATCGGGCGCTTTAGGCGGACATATCGAGGCCGTAGCGAGTTTTCTGGTAATATTGGCTAGACTTGCCTTTAGGAACATTAATCCTGATCGGCAAGTGCCGACCTTTTCCGTAATTGAGACCCATATTACTGTCCGGGTCATAACCCATCTTCTGGATAATGTGCCTAGCTTGCGGGGTATAGTGGTGAGCCTGAACTGTACCGACTTCAGGTTCTGGCTCATAAAGAGTATGACTCCGGGAGACGTCTACTCGGCCAAAGATGATTGGCTCTTCTCCCTCCTTCCGCACCGACTATAAAATGTGCCACGTGCAGGGACTACTTGTTTTACTTAATAAACAGACGTGATTTGTGTCGCTAGTGAGGGACTCAAGTTTTATTCTAGAGAATAAGAAGAGAAATCAGGAGAGTAGTTCAAAGGTATTCCTTTATTGATAAAATAGGACAATCATTCTAAGGGATTACAACATCAAACGTGGAAAGATGGGCACAACTGCATTATTAAGACCTCTAGCCCTAGCACCTGAGGTAGGCAAGGATAGAGTAGGATGAGGCAGGCTGCACAGCTTTACAACAATCAGCTTGACAGAAGGGTTTCCCTTCTTTGGCGGCTTCCCCTTCAGTCGCACCACCAAAGGAGTTGTAGCTTGAACCGCAGACGTCGTAGGGCGTTCTTTGGTAGTTGTCCCCCTTTTAATCGAGCTAACAGAGGGGATGTAGTCTCAGCTGTGGGTGCCGTAGGGCGTTCCTTTAGATGTACTTTGATGGGCTCCTCAGAGGCGGTTTGAGATTCGGCTTCGTCATCAGCGTTTTCGTCTGAGTCCTTCTGGTGTTTCTTTCAGAACATCCGAGACGCAGTGTAGTAAACCTCAACCCCTTTAAAGGGGTCAATGTCTGCGAACTCAATTTTTACTACTCCATCGATGTTGACATATTTGAAGCATCGGTGGAGAGCAGATGGCACGATCATGTGCTTATGGATTCAAGGTCATCCCAACAGGATATTGTAGCAGACATCCGCGTCAATGACATAGCAAGTTGCTTCAGTCTTTAGGTTGCCAATCTGAATTCTTAAGCGAATTTTCCCTTCTGGACAACTTTTGTTGTTATTGAAACCACTGATCGTGGTTTGAGTCACAGAAAGCCAATGCGTTGGGATCCCCAAAGTATGCAGCAAACGGTGGAGGATAACTCTCACGGACGAACCAGGGTCGATGTGCATATGATCGACCTTGTCAGTACCAACGTACCCTATATAATATAGGGATCGGGCATGCCTATTATTCTTTAACAACATATCCTATTGTGAGAATGTGATGTTGGGCATCGCCTCTATCACATTGTGACATTTGGGGCATGCAACAGGATCTTCATCTGGCTGTCGTATCTCGCATATAAGATTCGATATTTTTTAATGTCTCAGCCAGAGCCACTCGAGTCTTCTTTGAAAGGCGGAGAAGCTCAAATAATGATAGTCTGGCTGTCGTATCTCCCCCAGTATGTTGAAAGGCGGTATCCTTTCTGAGGGGCTTGTTAAAATGCCCCTCCTTCTGCTTCAATTTGTCTGCCATTGGAGGTTGGGACGGACCTGGCTCGGAAATGCCTAGAGCTGCGGCTGTCGGCACTGGTACTATTTTCTTTGCCGGGGCCTGGTCATAGTTACGCGAGTATTCTAGACTAGTCCTGGTTGCTTTGACCCTTTCGTCATCGGATGGGGAAGAGACGGCATTACAAGATTTTACCTTCCTGCCTTTGGTTTTAACAGTATGACGTACGACAGGCTTGGTTAGGTCATCAGTGAGATTGGGATGTATCCACATGACCTCCCTCAAGGTTTTTGACAGGGGCTAACCCCGAGGCTTGGGCAGTCGGGAGGTTAATAACCTCCATAGTTGCTTTAGGGATTGGGATAATCCCATCATGTGCCTCCATAGGCGAAAACTTGCCAAACTGGAGGGTTACCAAGTTGGCGGAGACCACTTTTTCCTCAAAGTCCAGTGATAGTACCTTGGCGTCTACTAGTCACTGTATGTGATTCTTCAGAATATAGCAGTCTTTAGTCGGGTGGTGGACATAACGGTGGTAATGGTAGTACTTAGGATCGTCCACCTTGTCTACCTCCTCGGGACGTTTAGGAGGTGGGAGTGTAAATTTCTCACCCTCAAGTAAGACGTTGAGTAATTGTAGGGCATCTTCGTCCTTGAACGAATAGTTCCCTTTTTGGATCTGGGGTCTTTCCGATTTCTGCAGAGGAGCTGTGCCCCGATTGAGACTCGCAGTCATAACTTGTTTTACATTGGGCTCCTGCTCACTATTGTTGGGCTCCTGTAAGCCTCCTGCCCCTCTCTCTAGGAAGGCCCATTCCTAAGTGGGCCTCCTTGGCCTTCCTTTCAGCATCCTCGGCATTGATAATAAAGGCCGCCCAGTCTGCGTGACCGGAGGAGCTAGTCCATAGTCTCGTCATAGGGGACAAACCTTTTCGACAGGTATCGATTAGAATTGCTTCGAAAACCCCTGGTTGCAGTCTCAGTGCAGCTTGTCGAAACTGCTCTATGTAGACTCGGGCAGATTCTTTGTCCTTCTGAGTGGTGTCTATCAAGGTGGACATCGATATGTCCATTCCTTCCTCATAGAATCGAGACAGGAACATATGCTGGAGGTCGTCAAAGGTCGACATGGAATTGTCTTGGAGACTACAGAACCATTCGTAAGCAACCCCTTTCAAGGCACCGACAAACAGTTTAGCAAGAAGGGCATCGTCTCTCGGTAAATGCCCCGTCATAGCATTGAAATAATTAAGATGTTGACGGGGGGAATCCTTCTTGTCGAAAGGAGTGATAGTCATCGGCTTGAATTTGGGAGGGTAAATCACCCTATTCCATTTAACCGAGAAGGGCTAGTTGAGTCCTAGCTTTCATCGAGTCTCTTGCCTATCTTTGCGTCAGCTCTGGCTTGAAGCTCTCGAATGGCTTCGAGGACCTCTCCCGATACTGTTGGCTCAGGTGCTTGTGGCAAAGTATGATTACTGGCTGTAGGAGGTAACTACGTGATGACTCGTAGTTGGGAGATTTGGGGCATTAGACTCCCCATTATTCTCCGGTTCTGGGCTTGTACCGGTAGTTGGATGAAGTTTGAGCTGCTTTCAGCTCCGTGATATTCTTTATCAGAAGTGCCAAGCTGGCGTTCATGGTCTGCATTATTTCTTTGATCATTTTGAAGCGCAGACTGTCTTGGGACCTCTGTTCATCACCCGTCATGTATGATGGCATGACGCGAGTGCGGATTGACAGTTTAGTCTCCGTCCCTGACTCCCATGCCACACTGTCGGTAGTATAGGCGATCATCTAGGATAAACTACCAGGGTCGAGGTTTAGAGTGTCCTCGGTTTCTGAGTTTTCAGCAATATGCTGGGAGTGGGTACCCCCGACCTCTTTCTTCAATTTCATGGGAATCACTGTCCCTTTGAAACATCGAATTGCGGTACAGCCGATGGGGTTGGCTAACCCTATGTAACCACCACATTTCTAAAATGAGGGTAATTTTGAACTTTTGTAAAATTAACCATTGAATAATATGATTTAAATCATGTTAATGATTTATAGCAAATTTTAATTAATTTAATACTATTTAAATTGGTGAATTGTGATTTTGGTGTTTTACTAGTATAACCTTAGAGTTACTTAACCTAGAGACTAACCATGACCATGGAGACCTAACTATGTGATTAGATTGACTAATTACCACTTTTTAGGTTAGGGGTATTTGGTTATTTGTAACTTTTTAATTAATTTGGATTATAGTTAATTAATAATGTGTTAATTAAGATATTAGGCCTTAACCTAGAATTGCCCTAATCTAGATATTAGTCATGAGCCTAATATTAGATTAGAAGCTTCCATCATATGACAAGGTTAGTAATATCTAGATATTATGTTAAAGTTAGATATTTTGGTTAGAAACCCTAATTTAGATGGGCCTTTAAGTAAAGGCTTGAATTACACTTGCCAGAAGGATTTAAACCCCAATTGAACTAACCCTAACCCTATATATTTTCTATGACAGCCAAGCGCAGCCCCTCCTCCTACAAAAACACATATTAGCACCCCTTTGCCTTTTTTTCATTACACCTACAAACCCTAATTTGTGTTCATCCCCAAATTCATCCTCTTTCACCAAATCAACTCCAAATTGAGCCTAATCGTTTGCATCACACTCCCCTAGTGTAGATGAAGTCAATAGAAGCTAGCTAGCAAGGATTTAGAGCTTATTGACTATTGGAGCTTGGTGAGGGATCTCATTTCTAGGCATTTACATTGAGATTCCAACTCTCAATAGGTAATGGCTCCTAAACCTATTAAAGTTCTAATTTCTTTCCATAGATGCATTCATTTAGGGTCCCCCTAGCTGTTGACCAAGTTTGGTAGGATTTCGTGTCCATTTGATACGCGTATCGGAGGAGTATCGAAGAACTATTCATAGTGTTCAATAAAATGCCTTGTACGACTTTTTACTTGGTTTTTTTACAAAAATTACAAATTTTGAAGCTAATTATATTTAGATTTCATTTCTATAACCCTTAGTCGATTTTGATGTCGTTTGGCATCTATTTTTGGACACGGGGACACTACACGATGCTGCGGTGCAGTGCCCTGCGGCCGAGCATGAGATCTCCTAGGACACGATATGGTTTGACAAAATTTGGTGGAGGTGGGGGCCAAGACTATCAGGGTGCTCACAAAGTTTATTGGATTTTATCGAGTAGTGCATGAGAAATTGCACTTGCACTGATTCGACCACTACACACACGCGCAAAAAATTACTACTGATACTCACCTATATTCACGACACGAAGACACATTTCAGGCTATTGGACACGTATCCCTATACCTAGCCTATCCTAGGACACGACGACGAGGCAGATGATAGGACACGTGGAGTCCTATTGGACTCGACACCTGTGTACGAGACAGTGCACATATACTGTCTCTGATACATGTTGATTCTTAGGTTTGACATGACTCTGGACACTTGTTTGGACACTGACACGACCCCTAGACTCGTGTATACACACACACACAGCCACACGCTTGTTGTTCACATCTTTGACACTTTACATTCAGATTCTCTATTTGACACTTTGTAGGACACTTGTGTACACTAGTACACTTGCCATGCTAGACACCTCATTTAGACACTGGGATTGACACTGGTAGACACTCGACACCTCTATTATGATCTGATACCATGTTAGTCACTGCACATTGCCATATGACAGTACACTTCACATACTTGCATATTTTTGTGAACACCCACCCCCCTTTGATTATGCAGTGGGTTGATATGAATTGGGTTATGGTATGGGTTGGTAGTGATAGTTAGGTATATTTGAGATGAGGGTGTATGCATATATATATATATTATATATATATATATATCTAGGTTTGTGTTTGAGATAGGATATGTGGGTTTTAAGTTCTTTTTCTGAAATGTATAGGTTGGGTTATAGGACTCGATTTTCTGAGATGAGAGGGATTGCATATGATAAATAGGTTAGCTATCTACAATGCAGTAGCAGTAAGGGAAGCCTATGTTGTGTGTTGGCTCTTGGCCATTTGGCTACTGTTGTGGGCAGCAGGTTTCTTCCCTTATAGGCTTGTGCATTAGATGCTCAAATGTTTAAGTTGGCATGGCCTTGGCATTAGGCACAGGTAGGGGCCAGGAACAAGAGACAGGGTGATGAGGAGAGGAAGATGTGAGTGTAAGTGTCTGTGAGTGTGAGGATAAGGTTTCAGACATCAGAGGTTTGAGGAGTGGGAATGTATCATATACAGTTTCTATTCACTGTCCTCTTTGTTCAGACCCTAAAGTTCAGCCTTGGGTTATCATAGGCTATTAGAGTAGATGAGGAGATGCCTTAGCATATAGGTTAGCCCTGATATATTTAACTCTCTGTCAGTTGTGTATTTGTCCCTTATATATATATCTGTCATAGTTAAGCAAGGTGGAGGAGTGGGGATATGTAATAAAAGTAGCAATGTGAATGAAGGGGGAAAGTAGGTTGGATAGAGAGTTGAGTGTTAGGAGTGGGGATAAAGTTGTGGCTTTTCAGTAGAGCTTGAGCCACTATCTTCATACAGCAGTAGCAGTATTTATAGGGTGTGGCTTGGTATGTGGATTGATAGTGTTATTTATATGTGTGTCACCCAAGAGTGAAAGGCATGAGTTGAGAGTATCAGTCTTAGTATTAGAACAAATGTTTTGGTTAGGATCTTGATGGCTTGGTTGGGGATTTCGAGGTGAATGAGGATATGAGTTTAGAATAGTGTAGGGCTAAGAATAATATATGATATATAGTGTATATAGTAGAGGTAAATATTATGTATGTATTGGTTATGTGTTATACCTTTATATGGTTACGGTTGAGTTAAGATGGTTGAGTTATGATATGTATTGTACTCATAGGCTATAGGACTTGAGTTATAGAATAGAAGTGGAGTTGGCTCTAGATGGTATAGTCTACTTTGGTTTTGACCCCTTTAGCCTAAAACTTCAAGGCCCAAATTATCAAACCAAAGAATTAGCCTAGCTGATCAAACCCAATTGATTGAATTAGTTGACTAAAGTTGACCAAAACCTTAGATCGTTGACCAGAGTTGACTAAGAGTTGACTTTGGCCTAGAATGACCTAGAATCATATAGAATGCATTGTAAACTTCAATTATTACTTCTTGTATACATTATAACCTGTGTGCTCTATTTAGGACTCAGACACCTTAGTTCAGACATCTATTTTCCCAATCACTCAGTATCTCAGGCGTGTACATGCTCTGATCATTTTCATACTTGCTAGAACTTATATTCATGCTTTAGATAAATTATTTGATGCTCATGATTGTTATCACGGACCAGTACCCTATGGATCTTGTCTTGCGATGTTATCCCCCTCGGGTACATCAAATACATATGTCATGCTTTTCACGAACATATTGTATTTCTTGTACACCCCTATTCATGTATACTCTTGTGCAATCTTGTACTCTCATGATCACATGAGCTTCATGGATAAAACTATTGTACATGTAACGTAACTTGACTGGATCCTTGTATATTGATTGGGGAGGGTGAGTATGGTTTATGATCAAATCCTATATTGTGCGAATATTGTGTATGTCCATTATGCCCTTACGTATAATGGAGTCCCATTTTATTGTATATTCCAGCCTATTTACATAAACATCTTGTGCTCTAATCACTTATATTACTTACAGTTCTTATTTCATATACAAACTTTCTCTTGCACTCAGATTTGTCTATTTACACTATTCTTGTACATGTCTTACAGTTTTCATTATTGTTTACTCTACTGTTTGTTTTTATATTCTGTCATAATATGATCATGTTTCAGTGTTATGTATTCGCTCCTGTCCTGACTGGACCGGTTGAAAATATTACAGATGATACTGAGGACTTCTGTCCAACCTTTATGGAGCCCATCTAGACGACACCTGTGAGTTGGACCCACAAGAGGATCCAGCACTAGCTGAGGACGTCATCCCTACTGCTTATACTAGATTAGCTTGGTTTTATCTTAGTTCTTGATATTAGTATTGACTTCTGAGTTTGTATTATTTAGATGTTTGAGATGTTGTGTCGTTTAGACACTTAGACTTATTTTCCTTCTGTTTTTATCTCTCTTTATGATTTCCTATCTATCATATCGTGCTATTTCCATCTCTAGATTTGTGATTGAGTTGTACTTATGATTTGTCCTCCGTTCGGAGAGTATATTATTATTGTATTTAGTTATGATAGTGACCAAGAACAGCGTTCTACCGCCGACATTGTGATGTAGGCTGGATGTACCCACTTCTCGTGCCCCTACACTGGGTGCGGGTCGTGACACATTTTTAATGGTGGCCCATGCAGGTCAAGATTCGTATTTGTGCGAAGTCATGGTAGTGCGACGATTAGTTGTACTGCTACGCACCTGCGATAGAATATAGGAAGTAAGGTATTAGAATGAAAGGATACTCAATCACAGTTAGAATTTTTTAAGAGATTCCTGAGATGACCTTTGAGAATCTCATTATAAACTATCTCAAAATTCGATTCCAACCGTTTCTGTTTACCTTCCTTGTTCGTTGATGAATTTGATTCATGGTATTCATCGTTGATTTAATTTGCTATCAAGATAAATTGTATGGGCTAGGTCACCTCAGTTATCGAATCTAGAGTTTTCTACAATCATATTAGCTAGCAAGGTGAGGGTGTATATCTGATTTTGGATGTATTTCTTGGGTGTAGGAATTTAAGGTTTTCGCAGCCAAGCTAGTGGCAATGCAAAATTTTAAATACCATGATTCTAGAGGTATGTACCTTAGTTGCAGACTCTATTATTATCGTAGCCTTGCTTACTAGTATAATGAGGATTCTTAGTATCATGATTTTGGACAAACGCATATGATTATCAGATTGTATCTTGAGAAGGTTCTTAAACATATCATCTCTACCTTTCGTTTTAATATTTCAAAAAAAAGTATATATTTGTTTTTCCATCCTTAATTAACTTAGGAGTAGGGATAGTTTTGGTTATTTAGTCTAATTATTTGTAGAACTCCTTTTGGATATAGTTCCTTCTTAATATAATGAATTGATGATTTGTGTTAGGCCTTATCTTATAGTTGAGAGTATAGCTCTGGCTTTAGAATGGTAACCCTTGTAGCTAAACCCCTGCTGATTAAGATTTCCAGTTTCATATAGGATGATAGACTGCCTTACAGCCTTGATAATTTATTGTTTTCCTTATCTTTTTTAGTATGGCACCCATGACCCGAGCCTGTCCCCAGTGCGTAGCTGCAGTTCAGCCAGAGGCCGAGGGCCTCCCTCTGCCTCTGGAGTGGAACCCCATGCCATTCCTGATGGAGCTCAGATTTACAGACTTCTCCAGGATGTGTGGGAGATACAGAGACTTCAGGCTAAGCTTATGAGGGAGCATAATCTCAGTATCCAACTGTTGTGGGACTACATGCATTTGAGGGAAGAGCCTAGCCCTAAGAGGGTGAGGAGCAGTATGTACCCAGAGCCTTAGGAGTACCCAGGCTCCCAGCCTAGACCAGCCTATCAAGTCCATATTCCTTTCCAGCAGAGGCCAGCCGAGAGAGTTCCTACTTGTGCTTTCTGTAAGAAGCCAGGACATATATGGGACCATTGTAGGAAGAGGAGAGGATTGTGCATGTTCTGTGGGTCGACTGCACACAGGATGCTACACTGTCCTACTGTACCAGCCCCAACCAGGGCCTTGCCTCCAGAAGAGAGTTCTAGTCACCAGACCTAGCAGAGGTGTTTCTTGACCTATACCTTAGCCTGTCTTTGATGATTGTTGTACCCTACCATATTGTTTGTATGTTTTGATACCTTATGACTGCTTTTGATCTAGAATGACTAGAATGGCTAGATGAGACCTTAGACAGATACTACCTACCATAACCCTGTATGATATCTTCCTAATTGTATAATTTAGATAAGTTTTCTTAAGACTTTGATTGTTGGGGGGTTGACCTAGAAGGAGTACGACCACCTTAAATTTCGAGGATGAAATTATTTTAAGAAGGGTAGACTTGTAACCACCACATTTCTAAAATGAGGGTAATTTTGAACTTTTGTAAAATTAACCATTGAATAATAGGATTTAAATCATGTTAATGATTTATGGTGAATTTTAATTAATTTAATACTATTTAAATTAGTGAATTGTGATTTTAGTGTTTTACTAGTATAACCTTAGAGTTACTTAACCTAGAGACTAACCATGACCATGGAGACCTAACCATGTGATTAGATTGACTAATTACCACTTTTTAGGTTAGGGGTATTTTAGTCATTTGTGACTTTTTAATTAATTTGAATTATAGTTAATTAATAATGTGTTAATAAGATATTAAGCCTTAACCTAGAATTTCCTTAATCTAGATATTAGTTATGAGCCTAGATATTAGATTAAAAGCTTCCATCATATGACAAGGTTTGTAATATCTATATATTATGTTAAAGTTAGATATTTTGCTTAGGAAACCCTAATTTAGATGGGCCTTTAAGTAAAGGCTTGAATTACACTTGCTAGAAGGCTTTAAACCCCAATTGAACTAACCCTAACCCTAGATATTTCCTCTGACAGCCAAGGGCAGCCCCTCCTCCTATATAAACACATGTTAGCACCCCTTGCCTCTTTTATTACACCTAAAAACTCTAATTTGTGTTCTTCCCCAAATCCACCCCTTTTCACCAATTCCACTCCAAATTGAGCCTAATCTTTTGCATCACACTCCCCTAGTGTAGATGAGGTCAATAGAAGCTAGCTAGCAAGGATTTGGAGCTTATTGACCATTGGAGCTTGGTGAGGGATCTCATTTCTAGGTATTTACATTGAGATTCCAACTCTCAATAGGTAATGGCTCCTAAACCTATTAAAGTTCTAATTTCTTTCCATAGATGCATTCATTTAGAGTCTCCCTAGCTGTTGACCAAGTTTGGTAGGATTTCGTGTCCCTTGATACACGTATGGAAGGAGTATCATAGAACTATTCATAGTGTTCGATGAAATGTCTCATAGGACTTTTTATTCTTCGTTTTCAAAATAAATTACATATTTATGAAGCTAATTATATTTAGATTTCATTTCTATAACTCTGAGTTGATTTTGATGTCGTTTGGTATCTGTTTTTGGACACGGGGACACTGTGCGATGCTGCGGTACAGTGCCCTGCTGCCCGAGCATGAGATCTCCTAGGACATGACACGGTTTGACACAAAATTTGGTATGGAGGTGGGGGCCACGAATGTCAGGGTGCTCACAAAATTTCATAGGATTTTATTGAGTGGTGCGTGAGAAATTGCACTTGCACTGATTCGACCACTGCACACACGCACAAAAAATTACTACTGATACTCTCCTATATTCACGACATGATGACACGAGGACACGTTTCTGGCTATTGGACACGTATCCCTATACCTAGCCTATCCTAGGAGATGACGACGAGGCAGATGATAGGACACGTGGAGTCCTATTGGACTCGACACCTGTGCACGAGATAGTGCACATACACTGTCTCTAATACATGTTGATTCTTAGGTTTGACACGACTCTGGACACTTGTTTGGACACTGACACGACCCCTATACTCATGTATACATACACACACAGCCACACACTTGTTGTTCACATCTTTGACACTTTGTACTTCACATTCTCTATTTGACACTTTGTAGGACACTTGTGGACACTTGGATACTTGCCATGCTAGACACCTCATTTAGACACTGGGCTTGACACAGGTAGACATTCGACACCTCTGTTATGATGATACCATGTTAGTAACTGCACATTGCCATATGACAGTACACTCTTCACATACCTGCATATTTCTGTGAACACTCACCCCCCCTTTGATTATGTAGTGGGTTGATATGAATTGGGTTATGGTGTAGGTTGGTAGTTATAGTTAGGTATATATATTTGAGATGAGGGTGTATGCATATATACCTGCACATTTCTGTGAACACTCACCCCCCCTTTGATTATGTAGTGGGTTGATATGAATTGGGTTATGGTGTGGGTTGGTAGTTATAGTTAGGTATATATATTTGAGATGAGGGTGTATATATATATATATATATATATATATATATATATATATATATATATATATATATATATATGGGTTTGTGTATGAGATAGGATATGTTGGTTTTAAGTTTTTTTTTTTGAAATGTATAGGTTGGGTTATAGGACTTGGTTTTCTGAGATGAGAGGGATTGCATATGATAAATAGGTTAGCTGTCTGTAATGGTAGTAGCAGCAAGGTAAGCCTATGTTGTGTGTTGGCTCTTGGCCATTTGGCCCCTATTGTAGGCAGCAAGTTTCTTCCCTTAGAGGCTTGTGCATTAGATGCACAGATGTTTTAGTTGGCATGGCCTTGGCATTAGGCATAGGTAGGGGCCAGGAACATGAGGCAGGGTGATGAGGAGAGGAAGATGTGAGTGTATGTGTCTGTGAGTGTGAGGATAAGGTTTCAGACATCAGAGGTTTGAGGAGTGGGAATGTATCCTATATACAGTTTCTATTCACCTCTTTGTTCAGACCCTAAAGTTCAGCCCTTGGGTTATCCTGGGCAATTAGAGTAGATGTGGAGATGCCTTAGCATATAAGTTAGCCCTTATATATATTTGACTCTCTGTTAGTTGTGTATATGTCCCTTATATATATATCTGTCATAGTTAAGCAAGGTGGAGGAGTGGGGATATGTAATGTCAGTAGCAATGTAAATGAAGGGGTAAGTAGGTTGGATAGAGAGTTGAGTGTTAGGAGTGGGGATGAAGTTGTGGCTTTTCAGTAAAGCTTGAGCCACTATCTTCATACAGCAGCAGTAGCAGTATTTATAGGGTGTGGCTTGGTATGTGGATTGATAGTGTTATTTATGTGTGTGTGTCACCCGAGAGTAAAAAGCATGAGTTGAGAGTATCAGTCTTAGTATTAGAAGAAATGTTTTGGTTAGGATATTGATGGCTTGGTTAGGGATTTCGAGGTGAATGGGGATATG
The DNA here is from genome assembly GCA_029216955.1 of Iris pallida. NCBI lineage: Eukaryota > Viridiplantae > Streptophyta > Magnoliopsida > Asparagales > Iridaceae > Iris > Iris pallida. The sequence goes on along the minus strand of JANAVB010011397.1, from coordinate 20,986,051 downwards.
AGTTTAGAATATAGTGTAGGGCTAAGAATAATATATGATATATAGTGTATATATAGTAGAGGTGGAATATTATGTATGTATTGGTTATGTGTTATACCTTTATATGGTTATTGTTTGAGTTAGGATGGTTGAGTTATGATATGTATTGTACTCATAGGCTATAGGACTTGAGTTATAGAAAAGAAGTGGAGTTTGCTCTAGATGGTATTGTCTACTTTGGTTTTGACCCCTTTAGCCTAGAACTTCATGGCCCAAATTATCAAACCATAGAATTAGCTTAGTTGATTTAAACCCTATTGATTAACTTAGTAGAAGTGGAGTTGGCTCTAGATGGTATTGTCTACTTTGGTTTTGACCCCTTTAGCCTAGGACTTCATGGCCCAAATTATCAAACCATAGAATTAGCTTAGTTGATTTAAACCCTATTGATTAACTTAGTTGACTAGAGTTGGCCAAAACCATAGATCGTTGACCAGAGTTGACAAAGAGTTAACTTTGGCCTAGAATGACCTGGAATCATATAGAATGCATTGTAAACTTAATTATTACCTTCTTGTATACATTATAACCTGTGTGCTCTTTTTAGGACTCAGACACCTCAGTTCAGACATCTATTTTTCCAATCACTCAGTTTCTCGGGCGAGTACATGCTCTGATCATTTTCATACTTGCTAGAACATATATTCATGCTTTAGATAAATTACTTAATGTTGTCACGATTGTAATCACGGACCAGTACCCTATGGATCTTGTCTTGCGATGTTATCCCCCTCGGGTACATCAAATACATATTGTCATGTGCTTTTCATGAACATATTGTATTTCTTGTACACCCCTATTCATGTATACCCTTGTGCAATCTTGTACTCTCATGATCACATGAGCTTCATGGCTAAAACTATTGTACATGTAACGTAACTTGACTGGATCCTTGTGTATTGATTGGGAACGGTGAGTAGGAAATGGTTATGTGATCAAATCCCATATTGTGCAAATATTATGTATGTCCGTTATGCCCTCACTGTAAATTCCCTAAATTTCTACTATGATTTTTTAAATAAATTTGGTAATTATTTTGTACTTCGGATTTGTACGTCGCATACGAGTTCGCATTTGTTGTAATTTATGTAGCGTGCGAGCTTGCGTTTCGTAATTTTCCGTCGAGTGCGAATATGTGCGAGGTACATATTTGTTTGAAAATGTTTTATAGCTATAATATAGGTTCAAAATAATATGAGTTAAATATTTTAATTTATTATTATTTACTTTAAAGTGGTATTTACTTTTATTGTGCGAATATAATGTTTCACAAATATTATTTTTTTGCAAATACTGGAAATGAAATTTAGGTAAAAATTGATTTTTGAAATTATTTTTACATCAAATATTCAAATTATTACTTTGATTTTTGATATTAATAAATTATTATTATTATTTAAATTTTTATGAAAACGTATTATAAATGTAGTACTTGTTATTTAAATCAAAATTTGAGTTTTAAAATAAATATCAAACGGTTTTGAATTTAACATAAGAATTTGCTAGTTTAAATCTTAGAAAGATATTAATATTTTGATTTAAAGCTATTTAAATTATTTTGTGAATTATCTATGGGGGAGTTTAAACAATCCAAAGCCCTATACAACTAGGAGCTTCCACCTTCTATATAAGAAGAGCCCCTTTGCTTCTTTTCCATAGAATTTCTCCACCACCTCTCCTCTCGGCCGAGGCAGCAACCCCTTACCACCATGCCAGCAACCCAACGCCATACCCACAGCCACAGACCCTTGCCCGGCTACTCCGGAAATCACCACCCGCAATTACCACTCAACGTCGCCACCCTACCAGGACTTCACCATAACCACCGCGGCAAATAAACCACCGCCACCGCTACCACGACTCTCCGACCACCACAGCTAGCACCTTTACCAACCACCATCTCCGTCGTCATCACTACCATTAGGACAGCCACGCGCCCTCAGCCCGCTGCCACCGTCACCACAACCACCCTAAACTATAACAACCACCATCATCGCAAAATTCGAACACCAAATCAAGAAAGGAAACCAGACCCTCACCTGACCCGGCTTTATCGCGGGACCGCTGCACCCTCCAACCCGGAGCACCAGTGGCCCATGCGACCCAGATCTCGTGCCGCCGCGATCCTACTCAACAATGCCGAGCCCTGCACGCCGTCTCCCCCGGCACCTCGCCGCGCCCGCCCCGGGCTCCGCCTCAGCCGCGTCGGCAGCACGAGCCCGGAGCAGCCGACCCTCTTCCGTCTGGCTTGCCACAATCTGTGCCCCGCCTTCCCTCTATCGTACAACTCCTCGCGCCAAGGGCTGGCGCCGCCACCACCAGCCGCTCTTTCCCGCCAGAGAACCTAGAGCCGGCCGCAGCCAGGTGTGCGGCCAAGCCACCGCCTTCATCGACACCGCATCCAGCGCTGCCGCATCCTTCCTCGGGTGGTCGCGCCAACGCCCGTTCTCCGCCTGGACCACCGAGAGCCCCGGTAGGTTCTCCTCTCTTCCCGCTCCCCCTTTCCCTCTCTGTCCCCTCTCTTTGCTCTCTCGAAAAAGAATGAGGAGCAGCAGCTGCTGTTGTTCTTTAACCCATTTATATTTTTCTCATGTTTAGTTTTATTAAAGCAGCTCATGTACTTCAGAAAACTTTGTGGATATTATTTTCCAACTTCCCATTGGAATAACTATAACCTATAGTGTAAATTAGATTATATAATATATTATTAAATTGTATTATTAGTATATAAAGTACCATAAGTGTGTGTTATCAAAATTATTATGATTATATTATTTGATTTTATTCATTAATAGATAATAAATACTTTCCAAATTATTTTGACAAAACTCCACAATCCTAAAATATTTTCCTAAAATTTGTTAAAATATTTTGACTAATGAAGGAAAAAAATTAGTTTTCTACAATAATTGTATATATAAGTATTTTCAAGTAGTTAACTTAGAAATATTTTTACTAAAATATAGTTACCAAAATTTATACAAAATTTTTCTAAGTATTTACGAGTATTTACCAAAGAACTTTTTGTGATAAATAAAAAATAATCTAGCTTTAAAATATTATAGATATTTTCTAAGCATAGTATACGTATTCCATAAATATTTCCTCTTGATATTTTCTAAGCATAGTATACGTATTCCATAGTATATATAAGTATTTTCAAGTAATTAACTTAGCAATATTTTTACTAAAATATAGTTACAAAAATTTATACAAAAATTTTCTAAGTATTTACGAGTATTTACCAAAGAACTTTTTGTGATAAATAAAAATATATAGCTTTAAAATATTATAGATATTTTCTAAGCATAGTATACTTTCCTACAATTACCTGATGGCTTGGTTGGTGCTACACCACCCGCGCTTAATGGACACCGGTCCGGAAGAGGGTCACATGGACGGAGCCGCCTCCATATGCAACTATCATCGAAAAAAGTTGATTCACCATAGTGTTCCCATTTGTAGGTGGATGCTGGGGCATTTGACAGGCTATGACTTCTTTAGCATCCTGCCTCCTACTCAGGCTTTTATGCGGGAGACCTACTAGAGGATAAGGGCGACCGGGCAAGTATCTTGATGCGTAGAGCTTTTTATTGGCAACAATCCATCCGGCCGTCGCATTTGGTGTATAGGAACCAGAATCATATGTTTCTGGAACATTACTTGTCGAGTCGGTCCGTACGTCAATTTGGCTATAGCCAAATGATGATGGATAATCCGAGCACGTACCTAAACTACGAAGGGAGTTTGCTGGATGGCACATGCTCATGGCATTATTACAATGCCGGGTTCACTAGCACGAGCTTAACGATACCTGCGATCTGTCCCAAGTCACATTCTATACTTATCACGCCCCAGAACCGGAATACCGAAGAGCGGGGGAGTGACTCAGCCAGCTATGTATTACGGGTAGATGAATACCGTATAATACGATCAATGTTGTCTAAAAGATGAGGGGGTGCATACTACATGAAAGTCTCGCTATGGTCACTCAACATCTATTGTCTCAATCATTCAAACAAGAAGCAATAATAAACAACAGGTAAGATAAAGCAGTAAAGCATCCCAAACACTTAGTCAAAATGTTCTTGAGATCTGGCTGTACAAAATATAGCCAGATGGTATAGCAAGGTATACACAATCATTCTCAGCTGCAGTCCAACTTAGTTACAATTATATAAAAGTAAGTACAAGACAATCCGACTAACATGTCGGTGCCAAGTGGCAAAATGTAAGGTAAGTAGCAAAACGAGCAGGGAAGTAAAGAACCCACTCGTGTCCTCCTGCGATCATCCCTCTAGTATTGATCATCTTGGAGGTAGAAGTAAGCTGAGTCCTCGGGAACTGGCTCTAAATCTGGCCATACAAAACCAGAGAGGTTATACCTCTAATAGCAAGTACCACAAGGAAGCACGATATGAGAACTAAATCCAGTGATAGGAGTTAAGAATATAATAATAAGTCTCTGCTTGCTACTGGGATTTACACAACATCACGACACTTCAAACCAACTTTCCAACCAAACAAGGAAGGAAGTTGACCCGTCATGTCCTGGCATTCTGATCATCTCAGTAGTTAACACAGTAGGTACAATATGCAAACAAATTAATTTAAGGGCAATACAACTACTACGGCTTACTAACTGTGAATTCTAAGTTATCCTAGAAATATGCAAATAAGGATTTCTCAGTTCTTACTATGCACAAGCAAGGCTAGTCTATCCAATAATTAATTACGCCAATCATGAATTAGACGAGTCCCAGCGGGACGCCCGTCATCGGTATACAGTAAATAAATATAAGCAGATACCGCTCCCTGCCCATGTGGCAGATTTGCAGTATTTGTGGGAACCAGCCGGCATGTCGGGGCACTAATTGTCCCAAGGATGGCTGCCATGTAAGAACTCGAGAATCCATTCACTCCATGCAATCGTTATTTTATTTAACTTAGTAGTCCCTATGTTAATTGAAATCCCATGTCGTGGATCATGGTCATTCAGAATGAGTACTTTCGTACAGAGTACGATATGTATAACTCTACAACGATGTCCGTGCTGTTAGATTGTAGGTCTTACATAGCGTAATACGACAATCAAACCTAGCCACGAAATAATCATGCCTTGACTGTAAAGTACACGTGCTGCTTTATAAAAACAAATTGAAATCTACACGTATCTATATGCCAATGTTCGGAGTCGGCTAGTCGATTGCAATGGTTCATAGTTAATATGAATGTGTCCCATTCAATTTCAGTAAGACAACTAGCCAGTCTCTTAGTTCCAACTAGGAACGCATGATCAATCGTTAGTCAAGGTAACAATCATTATCAATTATGACAAGGCATGAAAGTCAACTAGTATTCAGTATGGTCGAGTCTATAACTCTCAGGATTAAGTTCCAGTCAATCTAGGTATCTATAAACCAGTCGAGACACCGGACACATTCCACACAACAATATATACTAAAAATATTAACATATCATGATTATATCGAGTTCATGTCAAAAAGTAAATAAAGTATAGAGCAACAGGAACACCAAGGTTGGATTACGCCAAGGCTAATTTATGCCATGACTAGTCGACGCCAAAGCTTTATGCTAAGGCCACCGGTTTATGCCAAGCTTTACGCTAAGGCAACTACGCGCATAAAGAAAGTACGCGTAAATAAGTAACGTTAAGCGTAAACTCATACACGTAAAAGAATAATATTACGCGTAAACCAAAATCGCGTAAAGGAATATGCCAAGCCAAGGGGTACGCGTAAAACAGAGCTACGCGTAAAGAACAGGGTTACGCGTAAGACTTGTACGCGTAAAAGAATAGAGTTACAGATGAAACACTATACGCGTAAAGAATAACGTTACGTGTGAAACATTATACGCATAAAGAGTCAAGTTACACATAAAACATTGTATGCGTAAAGGGTCGAGCCACGCATAAAGGTTGCACGCGTAAAGAGTCAAGTTTACGCACGAATGAATACGCGTAAAGAGTAATACACCAAGCCAAGTCGACTTGCATAAACAGATTCACGCTGACACGAATGATCGTAGGCGTAGATCTTGATACTACGCGAGCACGTAAAAACATGGGCGTAAAGTTAATGCTTACGCGAGCACGTATAACGTGAGCATAAAACTCCTCCCGAACTCCAAATTCCATGGAACCTTCATTCCAAGCAAAAATGGAACTTCCATGGGTCAGAATGGCGTATAACACGAATCTCAACAGCCTGGAACGATCAAAACTTGAAAACAAAGAAGTTTAATATATCAAACCCACAAAATCCGAAAATGGCAATTTCTAGATCTACTAAAAACGGAACTTCAAAATAAAAAATGTCAAGTTCTAAATTATCTTAGGATCGCGAGAGGAAGATAAATGAACCATAAAAATATGGGGTTCTCATGTGGAGCAAGATCTACTTGCCTAAGCTCTTGATAGGTGGAGAGAGTTATGAAGAAGAAGAAGAGTAATGAGAATAAGAAGTAATGAAGAGAGAGAAAAAGGGGTTGGGGTTTTAAATGAAGGTGTGGTAGGTGGGGAGTTGGGTTCGATTCATGATGAACCACCAAATCCGGAAATAAACCAACCCAAGTCGAACCTAAGAGCAAAACTAAAGCAGAAAATAAAATACAAAAAAATAATTGGCATAAAATTAAAGGAATTAAATACAGAACAAATTCATGATAAATATTAAATAAATACATTCAAGCAGTACACATATTAAAGTACGTATTCTGGGAACATGGAGTGACATCTCTACCCTTAGAAAAATTTCGTCCTCGGAATTTTAAATCCAAGTAGGATAGAAATATCAGGGCTAAACTAATCAAAGTACAAGCAATTTTAGCGAGCAAGCAACCATCTTACAATGCCAAATAGCAATTAATATATCTATGTTTATTAATCTACAACATCAAGCAATTTCTACTCATAGGGTGATAAGCATGAGGAATCAAGACAATCAAGGTACACGGAAAGAAATATACCTTGTGAGTCAAATAGGTACGGATACCGTGATCGGATATCATCCTCACGTTCTTACATTGACTCTCCTAAGGAGTGATGACCCCAAGCAACACGGACATGGTTAATTATTCGGTTCTTGAGTATCTTCTCCCTTCGGTCCAAAATAGACACCGACTGTTCCTCATACGACAGGTTGGTACCAACAACCAGTTCAGAATGATCGAGGATACGGCTTGGATCCGATACATACCTAGGCAACTGAGATACATGAAATACATCATGCACCTCTCGTAACAAAGGTGGAAGGGATAAACGATAAGCAACATCGCCTACCCTATCAAGGATAGCAAATGGACCTACGTATCGCGGACTCAACTTCCCACGAATGCCAAATCTAATGACCCCACGAGTAGGTGAGATCCGCAAGAATACGTGATCCCCAACAGAAAATTCTAGCGGCCTACGATGCTGGTCTGCCCAATGTCGATGTCGATCTTGTGCAACTCGAAGTCGCTCTCTAATTCCCTTAATCACTTCAACCGCCTAAACAATCATCTCTGGGACTAACATCTTTCTCTCTCCGATATCATCCCATGCCAGTAGCGATCTACACTTCTTACCATATAGTGCTTCAAATGACGCCATCTGGATACTGGCTTAATAACTGTTGCTGTACGAGAATTCGACTAAGTGCAGATGATTCTCCCAAGACCCTCCGAAATCTAGGGTGCAAGCTCGTAACATATCTTCTAAAGTCTGAATTGTTCTTTCTGATTGCCCGTCCGTCTGTGGATGGTAAGTCGTACTAAATCTTAACTTGGTACCCGGACTATGATGTAAACTCTTCCAGAAATGTGACGTAAAACGAGTGTCTCTATCTGATACTATACTGACAGGGACCCATGCTGCCTGACTATCTGCTGCATATACAATTTTGCTAACTTTTTTGTAGATTGCCCTATTCTATATAGGAGAAAATGTGCCACCTTCGTAAGCCGATCTACTATCACCCAAATCCTTACCACTTGGTGATCTTGGTAAACCGGTCACAAAGTCCATTGTGATATGTTCTCATTTCCATTCCTGGATAGGAAGCGGTTGTAATAATCCAGCTGGCCTATGTTGTTCTGCCTCCACTTGTTGACATATCAAGCAATGAGAAACGAATCTAGCTATATCTCTCTTCATTCCGTTCCACCAGAAGTGCTGCTTGATATCTTTATACATTTTGGTCCCTCCGGGATGTATAGAATATTGAGAACTGTGGGCTTCCGTCATAACCTTCTGTCGGATATCTCCACTAGGCACACATAGACGTGATCCAAATCTAAGTGTCCCATCTTCATGAATTTTCATCTCCTTCCTGAGTCCCGACTCACATTCTGTCCTAAGCTTCTGAATCCTTTGGTCCTGTGCCTGAGCTGTCTTGATTCTGTCTACCAAGTTGGATTGAACTCGTAGACTTGCCAGAATTCCTACATTACTAGAAAGTATAACCTCGATGTCCATCTCTTAAAGATCTTCTAAAATATGTTTTTGTGATGTCAACATAAATGTGTCGCCTCTCCTGCTAAGAGCGTCTGCTACCACATTAGCCTTGCCTGGATGGTACTGAAGCTCTACGTCATAATCCTTGATCAATTCTAACCATATTCTCTGCCTCATGTTCAATTCCTTCTGAGTAAAGATGTACTTCAGACTTTTGTGGTCTTTGTACATGTCCACTCGATCATCGTACAAGTAAAGACTCCATAGCTTCAAAGAAAATACTACTACCGCCAACTCCAAGTCATGAGTTGGATAATTCTTCTTGTGTCCCGAAGTTGCCTAGATAAATATGCTATTACCTTCCTATGTTGCATGAGGACGCACCCGAGTCCTTTCCCTGACGCATCACAATATACAGTGAAACCTCCGGGTCCAACTGGTAATGTAAGAATAGGTGCCGATATCAACTTCGGCTTCAAATTCTCAAATGATGCCTGGCACTCTGTCGACCAAATGAATGGCACATCCTTCCATGTCAAGCGGGTCTTGGGTGCTGAGAGTCTTGCAAAGTCTGATACGAACCTTCTGTGATATCCTGCCAATCCCAAAAAACTACGTACATCTGCTACGGTCTTAGGTATTGGCCAACTCTCTACTGCTTCTACCTTCTTGGGATCTACTGCTACTCCAACCTCTGATAGATGTGCCCCAAGAATGAAATGTGATCCGTCCAAAAATCACACTTGCTGAGCTTGGCATACAACTGGTTCTCTCTCAGAACTTGTAACACTTTCCTGAGGTGACCTTCATGCTCTTCATCACTAGCTGAGTATACGAGAATGTCGTCGAGGAATACGATGACAAATTGATCTAGGTACGGCATAAAGATGCGGTTCATCAAATCCATAAATATTACTGAAGCATTGGTCAAACCAAACGGCATTTTTAAAAATTTGTAGTACTCGTACTTGGACCTGAATACCATCTTGGAAATATCCTCTTTCCGAACCCTCACTTGATGATACCCTGATCGAAGATCTATCTTAGAGAAAACCCTTGCTCTACTCAATTGATCAAACAAGTCGTCGATCCTCGGTAGTGGATACTTGTTCTTTACTGTTGCCGTATTGAGCTTTCTGTAGTCAATGCACAATCTTGATGACCCATCCTTCTTTCCTATAAGTACCACTAGTGCTACCCATGGTGATTCGCTAACTTAAATGAATTTCTTTTCCTTCAGTTCCTCTATGTGCTGGTACACCTTGGCCTGCTTTGAATCCGCCATTCTATAAACTCGATCTGATATCGATTTAGTTCCAGTTGCCAGTTCTATACTGAACTCAATATCCCTAACCGGTGGTAGACCTGGAAGTTCTTCAAGAAATACATCTAGAAACTCTTCAACTATCTTTGGAACTTAAACTTCTTCCATTACCGTCACTACTCCTTCTTCTTGTTGAGTTGCCACTGATTTGACTAAGGTGAACTGCTCCATGCCTGGAATATTAAAATATACACTCCCTCTACGCCAATCTATTATCGTATGAATGTCTTTCAGCCAGTCCATGCCTAAGATAATGTCAAAATTTCCAACAGAAAATTCTATCAACCTGGCGGGTAAGGAACGCCCGTATACTACAACTCTACATGCTAGAATAACTCTACTAAATCCTGCGAGCCCATTACCAGTGAGTATATTCAACCTTCCTCGCAATGCCTCGAATTCTATTCCTAGTCGTGTCATAAATTGTGCAGATATAAATGAGTGTGATGCTCCTGAATCAAACAATGCTACTGCGGGATATGAGGTGACGAGAATATTACCTGCCACAACATCTTCCGATGCCAATGCCTCTCCCAAAGATAGATTGAATGCCTGCCCTTAGCCTCCTTGTTGGTTCACATGCCGCGGCCTAGCCTGGTGTTGCTGCTGGCCCCTGCCTTGGTGATGCTGGGGTGGTCTTTGTTGTTGCTGCTGCATCGGCGGTCCCTGCTGCCGAAACATCTGAGCCTGTGACATGAACGGGCTTTGTGCCAGCGGCCTCACTGCTACCGCTGGTCCTTGATACTGGCCTGCCCCTAGTGCTGGCAGAGCCGAATACAACTGCACTGGTCCTCCTGACCTCAAATTCATAGGACAGGTGGAAACCCGATGATCTGGACTTTCATATACCAAACACTGTCCATTCAATGCCCGACACACACCTCTAGTGTGCCCTGCCTTCCCACAATAGGTGCAGCCCACTGGGGGTTGTTGGTTCTTCCTCTGCTGCTGCTGCTGTCTTGGTGGTGCTGGCCCTCGTATTGCCACATCGTGAATGCGAATGCCAGGGGATGGTGCTGGCCCTCGCATCGCCACATCTCTTCTGACCTCCAGTCCTTGATGTGATCCTCTGGATTGTGATCTTATGCCTCCGGGTTGCCGTCAAAACCTCAACAAAGGTCTAGTAGTTGTGCCCCTCTATCAATTACAAGAGTTCAAGATAGAACCCTTGCTGAAATCTCATAGCCATCTGGCTCTCCGTTGCTACCATCTCCGGGACAAACCTACTCAATCTGCAGAACTCTGCTACATAAGCATCCACTATCTTACCAGCCTGCTTGAGGTTGAAAAACTTCTGTTATAGCTCAAACTGTGCCACAATTCCATAGTACTTTGTCTTGAACCTCACAGTAAAATCATCCCAAGCTATAGGACGTCTGATGCCCATTTCTTCTAATTTTCACCAATCACGTACGAGGTCCTGAAGTAACAACTTTACTTGATCCACACGTTCTTCTGTCGGTACCTTAGCTGCTGTTAGAATAGCCTTAATATCTTTAAGCCATGTATCTGCTGAAATGGTATCTTTCGTGCCTTCAAAATGACGGGAGTTGTACTTGCAAAATCTGGTTGATGCTCCTGATTCGGTCCTCACCCCTCTTTCCAAAGTCGTTTGCAATCCTTGGTTGAGCAACACATTCTGCTCTTATAGCTGAGTGTGCATGCGTTGCTGGGCCAACATCTGATGTTGCTGCGTAGCCATCATTCCTCTCATAACTTCAGAAGGGCTGGTGTGTCTACTTCCATAGGGGTAGGTGGAACTGTTGGCGGTATTGGAACCTCCGGATACTGCGGTCCAGCTGTTGGTTCCACTATCACCTCTTCTTGGATGGTCTCTTGAGGTAGCACCAGCCCTTGTTGCTGACCAACATGGTCAGGTTGTCCGTGTTACCCTTGTTGTTGTTGTCCAACTCTGACAGATACGGACGAGGTGCCCCTAAGAAAAGGGACAAGCGAACAATCAAACGACCAGATGGGAAAGATCAATGAAGTCAAAGGATACCAGAATGTTAAACTAGGGTCGAGAGTAACGAATTATGATATCAAGGGAAAACACGTGTGACTGAGACATCCTATAAATTAAAACACCCCACAAGTCTGAAATCAGACCTGCATGGGCCACCACTAAAACCTTGTCACGCCCTAGAACCAGAATACCGGAGAGCGGGGGAGTGACTCAGCCAGCTACGTATTACGGGTAGATGAATACCGTATAATACGATCAATGCTGTCTAAAAGACGAGGGGGTGCATACTACATGGAAGTCTCGCTATGGTCACTCAACATCTATTGTCTCAATCATTCAAACAAGAAGCAATAATAAAGAACATATAAGATAAAGCAGTAAGGCGTCCCAAACGCTTAGTCAAAATATTCTTGAGATCTGGCTGTACAAAATATAGCCAGATGGTATAGCAAGGTATACACAATAATTATCAGCTGCAGTCTGACTTATTTACAATTATGTAAAAGTAAGTACAAGACAATCCGACTAACATGTCGGTGCCAAGTGGCAAAATATAAGGTAAGTAGCAAAACGAGCAGGGAAGTAAAGAACCCACTCGTGTCCTCCTGCGATCATCCCTCTAGTATTGACCATCTTGGAGGTAGAAGTAAGCTGAGTCCTCAGGAACTGGCTCTAAATCTGGCCATGCAAAACTAGAGAGGTTAGACCTCTAATAGCAAGTACCACAAGGAAGCATGATATGAGAACTAAATCCAATGATAAGAGTGAAGAATATAATAATAAGTCTCCGCTTGCTACTGAAATTTACACAACATCACGACACTTCAAACCAACTTCCCAACCAAACAAGGACAGAAGTTGACCCGTCATGTCCTAGCATTCTGATCATCTTAGTAGTTAACAGAGTAGGTACAATATGCAAACAAATCAATTTAACGGCAATACAACTACTACGGCTTGCTAACTGTGAGTTCTAAGTTATCCTAGAAATATACAAATAACGATTCCTCAGTTCTTACTATGCACAAGCATGGCTAGTCTACCCAATAATCAATTGCGCCAATCATGAATTAGACGAGTCCCAGCGGGATGCCCGTCATCAGTATACAGTAAATAAATATAAGTAGATACCGCTCCCTGCCCATGTGGTAGATTTGCAGTATCTGTGGGAACCAGCCGGCATGTCGGGACACTAATTGTCCCAAGGATGGCTGCCATGTAAGAACTCGAGAATCCATTCTCTCCATGCAATCGTTATTTTATTTAACTTAGTAGTCCCTGTGTTAATTGAAATCCCATGTAGTGGATCATGGTCATTCAGAATGAGTACTTTCGTACAGAGTACGATATATAACTCTACAACGATGCCAGTGCGGTTAGGTTGTAGGTCTTACATAGCGTAATGCGACAATCAAACCTAGCCACGAAATAATCATGCCTTGACCGTAAAGTACACGTGCTGCTTTATAGAAACAAGTTGAAATCTGCACGTATCCATATGCCAATGTTCAGGGTCGGCTAGTCGATTGCAATGGTTCATAGTTAATATGAACGTGCCTCATTCAATTTCAGTAAGACGACTAGCCAGTCTCTTAGTTCCAACTAGGAATGCATGATCAATCTATTTTACAAAAATAGTAATTATATTTTTGATTAATTATTTGTAATAATTAATATAGTGCATATGCTATGTTGTTGAATATGATTAGTGGTTCATCATTAGCTAGCATAGTTGTTAGTGACCCTAGTGAACCTAATTAATGAGACTAGACGAGTATTAAAATCTATTTTTGTTATACTCTAATTAGCCCTAGTTAGCTTGCAAGATTAAATAAATTTTAGGCTAAATACCTAATTAAGACGAAACGCTTATTCCCTAATCTTGTCATGACTAAGAGAGGGACCTAATGAACTTTTCCCACTAGCCTAAAACCCCTAACCCTAATATTATGGCAGCCACCTCTTCTACTTAGAAGAAATATCTTCTTCTTCCTTTCTTTCATTTAAAACTCCAACCCTAGTTTAGAAACTTTTCCCAATTGTTCTTACCACTAAATCTTATCCAAATTGGCCCAAATTAATTCCATTCTCTTCCCCATGGAGAGTAGAAGACTCTAGAAGCAAGGCATTGGAGGTTGGAGCACTTGGAGCTTGAGGGCTTTTGGATCTTAGAGCCATTTTATTGGGAATCAATCTCCCAACAGGTAAAATACATTCTAAACCCTCTAATTAGTGTTGAATAGTGTAGAGGAATCAAATAGGAACCCCCATGCATTAGGGTTACCCATGGTTAGGAGTTTTGAATCTTCTTCCCTCAATTATAGACTTTTTCCTTTGTATTTTGACCCATTTTGGGGAAAATCCAAGAATGACATTTCTAGGTTTTGAGAATAGGTTTGTTGGGGCCTAATTATGATTTAGAACATGTGGGTATTCTTAGGATCAAGTTTGGATCCACTTGGAGTGCGTTCCATGGGTGTATCTCAACGTATCCCGATACGCATGCCAAGTGTTTGACAAAATAACCGAGTGGACACCCAATGCTGTGATTTCAGTTTTGGTACTTGTTTCTAGATTTATATTAGATTATCTTTTGTATATTTATTTAGCAATTATATATGGCTATTATAGGATTTTACATAGAATGGGAGATGTGGACTATTTTGGACTGATATTGTATTGTGTGTGTGTAGTTGAAATTTGATATCAGTTATATAGTTGAATTGAGTATATCATTATGTTTAATATTGTGTGGGTGTAGAGGGGGTTAGACATGTAAAGAGGATAACTGTTATTGAAGGGGATGACATAAAGAGCTCGGGCTACTTTAGTTGCAGTAGCAGCTGCAACATATAAGAAGGGGAGGAGTGGTATATTCATAACTGTAGCCATATATGTATGATAGTTAACTATTATAGAAGGAGAAGGGGGAAATAGTGTAAAGTTAACTGATATAGACGGGCTATAGGGACTGATTCTTATATTTGTATGTGTGTGTGTGTGTTCATTATTTGTGTGTGAGTAGAGTGGGGGTGTCAAGGCCCTATGAATCATGACAGAGGAATAGAAACCTAACCTATGTGTGTCAGTCCTATATCCTATAGGTGTCAGTCATGTATGTGAAGATAACTTGGGTTAGCCATACTGACATTTTGTATCAGTCCCACTTGACCATATGTATCAGTCCTATGTATGATATTTTGTATCAGTTATATATGGTACTGTGTATAAGTTATTTAGAGCAGGGGCTCGGGTTGAGCATAGTCAATGGCAGCAGCTAACTTAAGAATAAGAATAGTAGTGTAGGTTGGCACATAAGTTAGAGAGGGGAATTGGCTTGACTGAAACTCATTTGTGTATATGTGTTTATACATAATTGATAGTGTGGGGTATCAGTTAGTGCAAGGTGGAATATAGTGTAAATCTAAACCTATGTGAAGGGGGTAAATGAAGTGCATTGCTCATAGCTAACTGATGTATGTAAGGGCTCGGGTTGTAGAAAAAATAGAAGAGCAGCAGTAACTTAGTGAGAGTGTGGGCTCGGGTGTGGAGGGGTTTAGAATAGCAGTAGCATCTATAGGTAGGCTCGACCATGTGGGGAATTGAAGCAACAGTAGCTGTATTAGGTGTGTTATGAAGGGTAACTGAGTAACTGTAACTATAGGAAGAGGGGTCGGGCAAGAGCAGATACATGGTGTATCAGTCCACCAAGTGGTGGATATTTAGACCTATGAGGGTACAGTGATCGATTGGGAAGGATTGCATTCAATAGTTCAAGTGCAAGCTTTTGTTTGATATATATATATATATATATATATATATATATATATATATATATATATATATATATATATATTTATATATATATATATATATAGACACACACACACACACACACACACACACACACACACACACACACACACACACACACACACACACACTCTTATTGGATCTTGTTTGCTTATTTTTCTTTGTTTTAGAATTTATTATCTGTAGGTAAAATGCCATTGATATCTGATTAACGCATATCATACAATTTTAAGATGGATCTTTGATTGAGAAAGACCCACAAGTGGTTTTTGATGAGAAGTTAAAAAAGTATGCGTCCATGAAGGAAGGGGACTTGGATGAGGGTCATTAGCATCAGCTAACTATCAGTTGTAGCAGAAGTAGCTGTGTAGAGGGACTGTAATGAGGAGTATCACTAGCAACACTTGAGAAGAGAGGAATTATGTATCAGCCATCTAGTTTATTAGGTATCAGCCATTTGATTGAATATATATCAGCACATGTGATGGGCCATATATATGTATCAGTTGAGGGATGATAATTTATCAGTCATTACGATGACAATGCACTAGTCCTATATTCATTATCAGATAAATAGGAGGGGGTTAGTCCAAGTGTACATAGGTGTGTTTATATATGTGTATGTTTGAGTGTGGCAGCTAGGAGTTGTGACAGTGTATATGTATTCACAAATGTTTATCCCATAGAGTGTGTCAGTTACCAAGGGAAGGGTTACTGTCAATTGGTAGGCGAGTATCAGTAGGGGAATAGGAAGGCAAGTGGTAGTAGTGTATAGCCTATGTGGGATGCTTAGTATATGCATTAGTAAGTGTTTGACTGAATAATAAGCGCAATTGAATGACTATGTTGGAGTCTAAGGAGAAGAGGGACTAAACAATAAATTGGAAGTTAGAGGTGAGTGCACACCACTGCACTTGGCCAGCAGGAACGGGGGGGGGGGGGGGGGGTCCCTGCTTCCTGTAGGCAACAACTAGCCTGGAGTGTAAGAGTAGAAGGGGGGAGTGTGATATCAGTAACACTGATTTGTGGTGTGTGCAGTCTAATTACTTACCTATCTATCTATCTATCTATCCATCCATCCTTCTATCTATCTATAAATATATATTGACCCATACATATTGTAAGAATATTAGAGAGTGTGTATATATATATATATATATATATATATATATATATATATATATATATATATATATATATATATATATATATATATATTTATATATATATATAAATATATATATATATATATATATATATATATATATTTATATATATATATATATATATATATATATATTTTCATATATATATATATATATATATATATATATATATATATATATGAAAATATATATATTTATATATATATATATATATATATGAAAATATATATATTTATATATATATATGTGTGTGTGTGTGTGTGTGTGTGTGTGTGTGTGTGTGTGTGTGTGTGTGTGTGTGTGTGTGTGTGTGTGTGTCGGGTGCTTGTAGCTCAAGTGGCTAGGCGCACCGGCACTTGGGGCATCAGACGGAGTTCGAGCCCCCACGGGGGCGGCTTGGTGGTTCGCCTACAGCCCCCGGGCCAAGCAGTGGCTGGGTGTCTTCGACATGGCCACTTGGTTTTTTAATATATATATATATATATATATATATATATATATATATATATATATATATATATATATATATATATATAAAGCTATATAGATATCTTTTAAGGAATTCATGTATATTATACAGGATATGTATATGAGTATGGGTGATTGGGATTAGCAAGGTATTGCTATATGTATAGGGCTTCTTTAGGTAAGCCTAATGTAAGGGTAGTGCATAATGTATGTACAGTTATATGCTAAGGTATATTGATATATGGGTCTCAATATGCATATTATAGACTAGATACATAGGGTATTAGCTAGTATTGGCCTAGTATTAGCCAGGATACCTTGGCTTAGCAAGATGTTGACCTAAAAACTTAAGTTGGACTAGTTTGACCTAGATTTGACCTTGTTTGACCAATTTGACCTAATTTGACTAATTTTGACCTAGTTTGACTTTCATGACCTAGGAAAGGCCTAGAAGCTTATAATTAATGCATTTAAATATATTGTTTACTCTATAACACCAAATAATTCTACAATTTCATATTTAGGTCATTGTAACTTCATTTTTGATATCGATCCTCAGTGACTGCTCAGGACCACAGACGAGTACATTCTTCGAGAGTTTTTATTATCTGATAATTATTATGATTCAGCTTCTAGTATAATATTACCTAATTCTCTGACAAGACACAGATTTGTATTTCTGGATTCATTTACTTGCGACACACGCATCTTACTTGTCTGGCTGCTATTTCTGGAATCACCTACCAGAATCACCTACTGGAATCACCTACGGGCATCACTTACTTTCTGGCTGGACTTATACTTGATTTACGTGTCGGGATATGGATTTACTTGTACTAGTCGGGGCAGGAAAATACTCGAGTAGACATGTAAACATTCCTAAACATGCTGGAATCACCCCTACTGGTCTAATCTGGAAAGACAGCCGTCGTACGCTTGTCCAAGTATGCGATGTGCCGTATTTATCCCCAAGTTGTTTATATGTCGAAAGCGATATTTCAAAACACAATAGTTTAGTGCTTTCTCGCTGGAATCGCATTATACTAGCTGGACTCACATTATACTTGCTGTACTCATATCACATATATTCTAGTTTAGTTATCTTTATTTACTGTCTTTATTGTCATATTCTTCTGGTTCACCGTTGAAGCATGAAAAATTTCAGCTGATAACATTCCTCCACCACAGCGCAGATGATACAAACGCGCAGTCTGAGTATCAAAAAGGCAACAGAAAATATGAAAAGAAGTTATGTTATTATT
This sequence comes from Iris pallida, assembly GCA_029216955.1. Classification (NCBI taxonomy): domain Eukaryota; kingdom Viridiplantae; phylum Streptophyta; class Magnoliopsida; order Asparagales; family Iridaceae; genus Iris; species Iris pallida. The sequence goes on along the minus strand of JANAVB010011397.1, from coordinate 20,967,555 downwards.
ATGCCTACAAAGATCTAGTACAGATTCATCAAGGCTATACGTAAAGGACTAATCCTACTTCTTCTACAAAGGATCGATCACAGGTTCAACAGACCCTAGAGGAGTCTATAATAGACTTAGTCTTCATCAAAGTGCATGCATCTTTCTTCTTGGTACGCATACTAGAAGATTAATCTCCATCAAGGCGCATTCTGACTTTCTTTACGCGCAATCGTCCAAACGCGCGTCAGTTGTGCGGCCAAAGCAAGCAAATTTTTGAAGCAGATATTGGCCCGAACTCCCTTAAGGCACAGTAGGTCGCAAAGCACAGAACGAGTAGAGCAGAGTACAACCTATAGTGCTTCAGGCTGACAACCGGACCAAACTCGGTCGGCAGGACCTCCAAGACCTCCAAGACGTCGCCTAGAGTCAAACTCCTTAGGGAGGATACTTGGATACTTCTCAAGAGCGGTGACGGCTCCTTCTACAGAGAGTTCTTCTACAAGAACATAGCCCCTTCGAACGAGAGAAGCCCCAAGCAACAGCCGACTTATGCAAGGCCAGCGGTCGTCTGAAGCTAAGTATGGATTAAACATGGTGGTGAAAGGTGCCATAAAGAAGATAGTGACTCTTCAGAAGAACACTCCCCTTTTATAGGACCGGGAGTGGTCCAAACTATAGGCCACTTGGCCGACGATCAAAATTCCCTCATTAATGGGATGAGCCTAGGACTCGGCACAATTGGTCTCAATTAATTGGCCCATTCAAGTGAGTCTCCAAACTGTTCAAATGCTCCATGGAATTCCCCAATTAACGGTGGTAGTTAAGAAGGAGTCTGCATTCAAGGGTAGTAATTTATTTCTCCTAAAAATAAGACTTAAAAGCCAAGTTGTCTCCAACCGGAGGCGCAGGTACCCCACTATATTCCTTTGCTTCCAAGGCGCAGACAATACATTCCCCTCTCAGAAGCATAGACAGCTGCTTCGATCCAAGTACCCGGCCCGTTCAACGGCCAATTTTTCTTAGCAAAGACTTGGAAGACACCGTTTGCCTCCAACACAAGCCCAACTGTTACTCTGAAGCACAGTAAAATGGTCTATCGGAAGGCGCAGCCTACTCGTCACCCTAAAGCACAGTGACTTCACCTGAAACACAGCCTACTCGTTGCCCCTAAAAGCACAGAGGCCCCGTTGTCTTCGAAACATAGTCTACTTGTCATCCTACAGCACAGAGGCTCCGTTGTCCCCAGAAGCACAGTCTACTCGTTACCACAGAAGCGCAGCCAGCCTTGCCTGAAGCACAGACGACATGGTCCAACCCAATCGGTTTGCTTAAACTTCCTCTCTCAAAGATATAATTGAGATTGATCAAGTTGATAAATGTGAATATCTTATCAGACTGATTTAAATCTCGGACGAAGATTACACAGAATCCAAATCTGAGATAAAATCCTAAGATTTGCTCGGCTACATCCGAACAAGCAAATCGGCACACGTGTAAACCCCCTAAATTTTCCTTAATTTTATTTATTTATTTATTTATATTTGGCATCGCATTTATTTTTCGTATTGTACGTCGCGCGCAAGGTTGCGTTTCGTAATTGCTCATCGAGTGCAAATATGTGCAAGGTACATATTTTTAGAAAATATTTTCATTATATAATAATATGGCTTTCAAATAATGGGTGATAAATATTTTATTTGTTACTAATAGTTGTGAAAAGCATCGCATCAGGAATTGTCAACACTTTATGCTTTTATTGTAAAAATGATACTTAATCTTATTGGTCATTTAAAACTAGATTTATATAAATATCCTCGATTTATGCGAGCTACATGAATTTAATTCAATTGATTTTCGAAATTAATAATTATCATTATTTTATTATTTCAAAAATGATATTTGAAATTATGTGAGATTTAATATTTAGTTATTTATGATAATTATTTTAGAAAAGATTTTACTGAAGTCAATTTAAAACAAGCCTTTAAATTTAAAATATGATTTATATAGATTGAATCGGATTTGTATTCGATCGAGTGTTTCAAAATCGATTTGAGCTAAATGATGGAATTATCCATCGGGGGTTTAAACTATACTAGTCCTTATCCAATTAGGAGCATCACCTCATATATAAGGAGAGGCTCCATATTCTTTTTACATAAATCCCAAACCACATAATTTCTCCAACACAAATCGTGCATCGTGTCTGTGTCCACAATCTTATTCCAGTTCTTGTACAGTTATCCACGTCGTATTCGACACCCTAGACACGACAAAAATGACTACAGAACTACCGTCACCATCCTCATCAGTATCATCGCCACCATCAACAATAAACAATATCATCACAACAACCAGCCACCCGACCATAAATCATCCATTAAACCATCTGCCGTTCACCACCATTAACGACCACCGCCATCTCATAGCATCCACTTTCGGTACCACAACCCGCCACTAACATCACCGATACTACCGCCACGATCACCAACACCACCTCATCGTTGTGTCCGGACCGTGCGTCCTTGTCCGTGTCATTAATCGTTACATCCACAGGATTCTGTTCCCTAGTCCAACATTAGACACATTCCAAAATCCAATACAGAAACCCGACACGACAAATTCAAAAAAATAATAGAAGAAGAAGCCCTTCCACGGATGCACTCGGCAGCGCCGGCAGCAAATTGAGAGTTCCTCTTCTCCGTCCGGTGAACTCCCATAGCGTGTGCTCGAGCATCCCCGCGCCCCTCACTCCGCCCATAGCCGCCCAACGGCAATGACAACCGACTCTGCTCCTCCCCGTCTCCTTCCATCCGACCACCTTCACCGCCGGTGTTCGACCCAGATCTTCCCGTTTTGGCCAGATGACCACCTCCTACCGTTCGCCGCCATGCCAAAAATGGCTCCAACCGAGCTCCTTACCGGCGACCGCTCATTAGGAGGTGCCAGCTGATCTCCAATTGTGCCGCTCCCAGATCCCACACCCAGCCACTGAAGCCGTGGCCATCCGCCGCTGAACCCTGCCTCCGTGGATGGCACCGTCGTGCCAGCCCTCTGCAACCGCCTAGCTCCCAGCATCGTGCGGAGCCGACTGCTCACACATGGAAAAATTTGGCGCCTTTGACTCAGCCATGTGCGTGCAACGTAGAACTCTCAGTGAGCTCCAAACCCCCGCTCTCTCGCCCTCACTTTTGCCCTCTTCCCTCTCTCTCCCTCGTCGTCTATTTTATATCCCTCGCTTTAGTGTCTCTGTAGGTTGTCCCATGCCTTTTACTTTTCTTTTAGGTTTTTTCTAAGGGCACCACCCTTTTTGCTAGGGGCTAGCCCAAAAATGTTTCAAAATATTACAAGTTTGCCATCAATTTTTTTACTTGGGGCTAGCCCATGCAAAGGTATAAATACCAACTTTTGTTTTATTTTTCTCTCTCCCTCTACTCTTTTCTTTTCTCCCTCAACTCTTTTCTTCTCTCCCTCAACTCTAGGTCAAAGAATTTAACCCCAAGTTTTTTCCCAACCTATATTTTTCCAAATTTTTCTCTCAACTCTAGGTCATTGAATTTTATCCCAAAATTTTCCCTCAACTCTAGGTCATTGACTTCTCCCATTTATTGGTAAGTCATCGAATTAATATATGTTTAATATTTTAAACATGAATTTCACATATAAAAAGTTGAATTATGTGCTTAATGTAGAAAAATATTAAATATGGAACAACCGGGATCATCAAATCTTGTATACTCTCTTCCCGCCACATCCGAAGAGCACTTTCATGCATCAGAAGCCCTCTTGGTAACTAAATTTTAACTTTTCATCGGATGAAAAATCGGGTTGTGACACAGAGGACTGTCACCTCTCTGGCAGTCCCGATCATAGATTAGGACAGCCAGAGAGGTGGCAGTCCTTCACATATGTAGGACTGCCAGGGGCCTGATAGTCCTACATATGAGAAGGACTGCCACCTCTCTAGCAATCCTAGTCTATGAAACCTATTTGCTTTATGATGTTCTCTAATTGTATTAACTTTTAAGTTCTATTGTAGGACTTGAGATCTTCCAATTTTGCGGTACCTGCTCCAATTACAGTCAATGTAGCCCATTTATTCTGGACCGATCTTTGTTTTGAATCAAGCGAGGGTGCGGTACATTGGTGTCGAGAAGTTGGACGGGAAAACAACATGGTTCTAGTGATATCTAGATCGGCCCGAAATCGCCCGGGATAACAAACTGTGGTGGTTGGCTGTGAAAGAGGTGGTGTGTTCAACGCACAAGAAAAACACAGTTATCCAAAGTAAAGTTCCAAAAAAAATGTTGGAACGAGGAAATGTGGTTGTCCATTCATGATACATATTAGAAACGAAGAAGAACGGAAATGGACAGTAGAAGTGAAGAATGGAATCCACAACCATGAGATTGTCGAGACACTATTGGGTCATCCGTATGTCGGACGGTTGAACAATACGGAAAAGAAGATATTCGAAGACTTGTCCACCTCCGGAGTTGCACCAAGAAAAATATATTCCGTCATACGACATGAAGATGAGAAGAACAAGTCTACAATGAAGGCAATATACGCCCTATCTTCTTTGAACGCTGTCCGGACGAAATCAAGAATGGCGATGCAAGAAGTGCTCAAGTTGCTTGCCGATAATCATTATGTTGAGTTCTATAGAAGACATCCCCAGAGTAATGAAGTAATTTCAATCTTTTAGGCTCATCCCGATTGCACAAGTTTGGCCAGGTCTTTTGTCGACGTGTTAGTCCTTGATTGCACGTACAAGACCAATAAGTTCAAGATGCCTCTCTTTCATGTTGTCGGGTTCACCTCTACCTGAAAAACATTTCCAGTGGCATTTTGCTTCATGAAGAGTGAGGAACTTGAAGATTACACATGGGCGTTGGAGAAACTGAAAACACTTTACACCGATCATACTTCGCCGTCAGTTTTTGTTACTGACAGAGAGTATGCCCTAATTAATACTATTCGTATTGTTTTTCCTCAAGCGGATACATTGCTATGCACTTGGCATGTTAATCGTAATATTCAAGCCCAATGTAAGTTGAAGTTTCGGAAGGAGGATGGTAAAATTGACATGCAGATTTTTGACGAATTCTATAATGATTGGAATTGTGTGTAGCAAGCCTCTACGAGTGCCAGTTATGACGCCTCATGGTACTTGTTCAAGCAAAAGTGGGAGGCGAGGGAGCCGGCATGCATTTCTTACATCAAAGATACATGGTTTGAACCGTACAAAGAATAATTCGTCTTAGCATGATCGAATATGGTGAAGCATTACAGTACGACAACTACCAACCGTGTCGAAGGAGCACACTCTTTATTGAAGAGATACCTAAAATCAGCTCTCGGCAACTTTGTCACTGTTTGGCAAGCTATATATTTATCAGTAGACCGGACGCTGAATGAAATTAAGGCATCATTTGAGATGAGTTTGAATATAGTCAAGCATGAGCATAGAAAGGAAGTATTCTTAGATTTTTTAATGCGTGTAGTATCTCACAAGGCGTTGGCATTAATAGTTGATGAGATAGAAAGGTCAAAGTTTGTCGGGTTTGATCCTGAGGTTTACAGGTGTGTATATCGATATACACTGGGCCTCCCTTGTGCACATCAGATTAATGAATATCGTCGTGAATCCATTCCTATTCCAATAGATGCTGTCGATCTACGTTGGAGGCAATTGTCTATGATGCCCCTGGTGAAGACGGACGATGATTTCTTCTCTTTGCCACAAGTAAAACTTCTCCACGCAAGGTGGTGTGCCTCAGTAGGAGCGGAACGGATGTCCATTGAGCTTAAAATCCAAGAAATTGCATGTCCGATGACTACTAGAATGCATGAGCCGTCAGTTGTTTCTAATCCTAAAGGTATGCCTCAAACAAGATTGACTAGTTCACAGAAGAGAAGCCTGGAGTCGACTAAGAGAGATCCATCGTCCTTTGAGCATGTTGAACGAAGCTTACATCAACCTCTGTCTGCACGGAAGGGCAAGCTTGCCATTCGCCGAAAAATGGACAAAATGGACCCCCCAAGAGAAGATATCGTTGCAAGCCAAACAACGAGTTTGTATATTGACAAATTTCAACCTGAGCTTCGCAGTTACATTTGGTCTATTGTCGATGTCCCCGATGATGGCCATTGCGGATTTCATGTGCTTGCAAGACATCTTGGTTATGATGACAAAGATGGATGGAGACGGGTGAGGCAGGAGCTATACGAGGAGTTAGAGACACATCTTCTATTCTACTCTCGCATCCTAAGCGAAGAAACGGTTGCAAGTTTGTTGTTAAGTATCCCTTGCACCGACAGTGTTACCGGGAAAGACCACTACATGCCAGTCCCGTCTGTCGGCTATTTATTTGCTAATAGGTACATGATACCTGTTGTACTTATATCGTCAGATATTAGCAATACATTCTTTCCAATGTGCGCTCCTCCGACGGACTACGGACATTCTAACCTATGTACTATAGGTCTAATATGGGATCACTTTGTTATACTAAAGATGATCGCTCATTCTCTGATTCCTCCACCTTCAACAGTTTAGTACAAAAGAGCACCGGTCGAAGCCATCGCTTGGACCACACCTTTCGTTGATCAGATCAACCATTGTAAGAAGTTGTTGAAGTTTGAGGAGCCAAGAGACTTACCTGGTGACCAATACGACATCGAAATCGACTACGTATGGATATATTTACAGTTTGACATTTTGTATATGTATGACCACTTTTGTATACAGTGAAATATGAAGTCCACTAATCTATATGGAGTAAAATTTGTATACAGTGAAATATGAAGTTCAGTATGTTATATGTGTTTACCTATATACTATCTGTGTTATATGTGTCTACCTGTGTGCTATCTGTGTTATATGTGTTTACATGTATGCTATCTGTGTTATATGTGTTTATATGTGTGCAAGTATGTGTGGCAAAATATACCAATTTGTTAAAGTATTCGATCCAGTATCAGGACTGCCACCCCCTGGCAGTCCTACATTCAATTAGGACTGCCAGGGTGCTGGCAGTCCTAATTGAAACTTGCTGTTACAACAAGTATCAATTAGGACTGCCAGCACCCTGACAGTCCTAATTGAAAGTAGGACTGCCAGGGGGGTGGCAGTCCTATTTGTAACTCTCTGTGATGAGAGTTTTGAAACTCTCTATCACAGAGAGTTTCAATTAGGACTGCCACCCCCCTGGCAGTCCTATACAAAAGGAGGACTGCCAGGGTGCTGGCAGTCCTAATTGAAACTTGTTATATAAATGGCCATTCTCCTATGTTTTAGCACGGACAATGGCCATTCTTCGTGTAATTTAGCACGGAGAATGGCCATTCTTCGTGTAATATAGCATGGAGAATGGCCATTCTCCGTGTAATATAGCACGAAAAATGGCTATCCGATCCAGTATCAGGACTGCCACCCCTCTGGCAGTCCTAATTGATACTTGTTGTAACAATAAGTTTCAATTAGGACTGCCAGCACCCTGGCAGTCCTAATTGAATGTAGGACTGCCAGGGGGGTGGCAGTCCTATTTGTAAGTCTCTATGATGGGAGTTTTGAAACTCTCTATCACAGAGAGTTTCAATTAGGACTACTACCCCCTGGCAGTCCAACACAAAGGAGGACTGCCAGGGTGCTGGCAGTCCTAATCGGAACTTGCTGTTATATAAATGGCCATTCTTCGTGTAATTTAACACGGAGAATGGCATTCTCCGTGTTTCTAACACGGAGAATGGTCATTCTCCTATATTTTAACACTGGAATGACCATTCTTCGTGCTACTAACATGGAGAATGGCCATTCTCTGTGCTACTAACATGGAGAATGGCCATTCTCCGTGCTAAATTACACGAAGAATGGCCATTCTCCATGTAAATTATGACGGAGAATGGTCATTCTTCTGCATTTTAACACTGGAATGACCATTCTTCGTGCTACTAACACAGAGAATGGGCATTCTCCGTGTAAATTAAGACGAAGAATGGTCATTCTGCTGTATTTTATGGTCAGTTGAAACTTTGGAGGGCCATAACTTTTGACTGGGAGGTCGAAACGAGGCCCGGTTTGTCGCAAAATGAGCGTATCTTCGAGGAGCCTTTCGTAATTTTAGAATCGCAAAAAAGGATGTTTGGACCTCCGTTTTAGCACTTTTGCCAAAATTTTAGAATCACAAACAAATATTAATTCAATAATGTTTGGACTCTCATCACAGAGGGTTTCAATTAGGACTGCCAGGACCCTTGCAGTCCTACATAAGTGTAGGACTGCCATGGTACTGGCAGTCCTGATATTAAATCAAGAATATCAGGAATTGGCAAACAACTTAAGTTTCCAAACGTAAATAACAACTACATATCCAACAAGTACATAAATAACAACATAAATCACAACTACATATCAGACAAAATATCCAACTTCAAAAAAACAACAACTTCAGTTTCCAAACAACAAATATATCCTTCAAGTTTCAAACAACAAAAACATCCAGATTACATCCAACTAATGATCATTCCACATCCAACTACATGTCGGGCCTTTGAACGAGACTTCCTATTATTCATGAAGGGGAATTCGACCACGTCGTCGATGCGATCAAGCTCGTTGGCGACCGCGACACTAGTGTCTCTTTGGCAACCTCTCCGGAGTGTCTGGACCAATTCCTTCACATTTTGAGACTGTAAATGAAAGTATAAGTGAATTAAGTCTACAAACATGAAAATCTCAGTCTAGTTACAAATTACAAATACGTAACTCACCATCCTCACCAACCCAGCATACAAGATATTTTTGGAAGGAAGAGCTCCAATTGCTCCGACGGCCACGGGACCCGGGTTTGTAGGGTTCGACAACTTAGGATGTCCGACCCCCAGGAAGTACGACATGCAGTCCTCGCTGCAGTCGGTCATCAGGGTGACCGGTCGTCATTCAGATTGCCGAAGTATATGTCGTTGCCACTCGGAGTAAAAGTCGGTCACCCAGTCAAAATCTGCCGGTTTGTAATTTAAAGGTTGGGTTCCGTACGGAGGCTCCAACAGTCGTAGTGTGCGCTTCGGCACAGTTTGCACAAAGCCAAACTGACGAAGTACTCTATCGGGAATGTACGGCTCCGTAATATCATACCATGTGATCATGCCATGAAATAAAAAAACTGGTTGGACCTCACGATTCTGCTCACGTAAATCCCGGTATGGATTCCAAAAAATCTGTAGGAAAATAGTTAACAACAAACAAAGCAAAATTAACATGACAAAGTAAGTCAAAATTTAGTACCTCTTCTGGCACCAAATTGTCTAGTACTTCACGAATGGAAGCCAGTGTTTGCCAATTTTTGGTTTTCAGCTGGGATAGCCTCCATCGACACACTCTAGGAAGGTGTTCAACATACTCTGGGTTAAAGTCAGCCCATCTGAGCATCAAAAAGTGCTCGTATATCCATGCCTATTCAATTTATAAATAAATATGCAAAAAATAAACAACAAATTGAAGTATACAAGATTAAATTGTTAGAAGTTTTCTTACATGAAGCAGAGTCTGACAGCCGGCCGTTGTCTTAGTCCCGACACGGGATGCGATGCCAAGCTCGCGGTAAAGATTGGCTAGGATACCGCTTCCCCAGGATATATCAATAAAGTCATCCACTTCAGATAAATTGAGCATGTACCTAGCATGTATCGACGTTCCGGACTTGTCCGGATTGCCGACCATTCCTAGGACGAATAGCATGTACGCACGGGCCACCACGTCGACCATATCGTCATCATCGTCACCCATCTCCATATCCATGAAGTGGTCCACCAGAAATGAGAGCAAAATTCTATATGACTTCTTGAAGGCTGGCAGAGTTTTAAAACTCGTAGCCTAAAGTCCAAGGTGAATTGAGATGAAGTTGACGATCTTCTCATACCATTTCATGGATTTCTCATTGGTGTAATGTTCTTTGGTCATGACACGCCCGGTTACTGGCAGCTCCAGTATCTGGTAGACGTCGTCAAGTGTAATTGTTATCTCCTCTGCTGGAAGATGAAATGTGTTGGTCTCCTGGTGCCATCTTTCCACAAAGGTGGATATGAGGGCACTATCCATTGTCCGATAGGCATTTTGTGCCAAATTGTGCAAGCCACTCGGTATGATTGCAAACTGCCAGGACAGTTTTCTTCTCGTGACTCACAGCTCTAAGGATACGATATATCCTCTGTATATCGAACAAAAAAAACATAACAATTATGAAATACATATATATATAGTATACTAAACTGTTAGCTTACAAACGTCATGTACATACCGGGTTCTTCCATATTTCATATGCAATGTAGTTCTCAAAAGAAACCAACATTGAGCAACCGGACGGACGGACAGGCGGCTTAGAAGGACCGGCCTCCTCAGAAGGATCGGCCTCCTCAGATGGAGCCGAACCGCCTTGACGTGATAGGAGTCGGCCAATTGGCACGTTGTCGTCATCGTCATCGGAAGAACGCATAGGAGTAGGAGCTCGTTGCTTCGACCGATCTTGACCTGCCGGTGGTGGCATCCGAGATCGACCTTGGGGTGTTGGTTCAGAAATTGTTAGCGGACGCTCGAGAGGACGTCCTGCACGTTCCTTTTGCTTTGACGCGGTGGACCGTATTCTTTTGTTAGCGGTCGATGGACTGTAGGACAATATACAGTTATTAAATAATAGAAATATAAATAGGACATGTAGTTACCTCCCGCATATGAGAATCATGCAGTTACCTACCCCCATATCTCATTACAGTAGGACTGCCAGGCCTGTGGCAGTCCTAATGTAAATCAGGACTGCCACAGTCCTGGCAGTCCTCTTTCACAAGAGGACTGCAAGGACTGTGGCAGTCCTGATTTACATTAGGACTGCCACAGGCCTGGCAGTCCTACTGTATTCAACCCGAACGGCCAAAAACGATATGCTCGTTTGTCGTGTTCTAGGGTTAGGGTTTCAAGATAAAATGTGGGTTTATTGTGTTCAAAAATTTCTTTCATGAACCATAAAGAGATTCTAAACCTAATTTATCAAAAAAATTTAGAGAATTAAAAATATTCTAGGGTTTTGAATAGAATGTACAAAATTCTTGAAGAAATTAGGGAAGAACGAACCTAGATTCCGGTTGCTTTGACTTGCGTGTCATCTATTCGAATCTACGAATGTTGTGGAAGAAATCTTGGTGGAGAAATTGGGAGTGGAGTGGTGGAGTAGAAGAAATTAGGGTTTTAGGAGAGGGAGAGGGAGAGGGAGAGGGAGAGAACTCTTTTTTTCTTTTTGAGGAAAGAGAGTGTAGAATGAGTAATGAGAAGAAATGAAGGGTTTGGGGGGTTGGGCTGGCCCTTAGCAAAATTTGGGTGCCCCTAGCAAATTCTCCACCTTCTTGGGCTGTCCCCAAGTAAGGGTTGCCCTCTAGCAAAAAGGGTGGTGCACTTAGAAAAAACATTCTTTTATTTCATGTTTGCCATTGATTGTGAAAGTACAGAACAATTTATATAGGAGGACTGAACTTAAACTCACAACACAAACTCGTTCGTACAAAGAAAGCCTAGGGACGAAAACTAGGTACAGCAATCTAAGTACAATTGTTTAGTTTTTTCTGGGGGTGACGAGGCTCGGAAAAGCGACGGCAGCTCTGCCTTGCTCCTTGGACGATCGGATGTAGCCTTGGCTCTGGTGAAGAAATGCTCTTGGACGTGTGGGGAGACTCCCTTGCGCCTTCGGTTGCTAGATCTCTGGATGTCTCCGTAGTGCCCTCTCCTTTTTTTCGCTCTGCTCTCCTCTCTTTCTCCCTCCTCTGCCTCTGCTTCTCGCAAGGGAATGGCACCTTGCTATTTATAGGAATGGGGTGTGCTAATTAAGGTTTGCAAATGATTACCTCCTTCAGAAGTCGGCGGTTAAGGATCACTTAATCTGGGCCATTCATCTGGAATATAATAAATTTGAGCAATTAATGTGATTGCATCAAATCTCTGTGGGCAATAAATGTTAATTGCGATGAATATTCGTGATTTGTGATAGCCTGCCATGTGTCCAATTTGCTTGATTTGATCTGATCTGGGTAATTATGACGATCGCAACAAATCTGATTTTGTTGGAATTTGTTAGCACCCATTGTTCCAGAGAAGATAAGACTGCCACGTGTCTCAATTGTCGCGAAGAGCGCCACGTGTCTCAACTGGACCGTCCGACAGAGCCGTATATGGGTGGTCCTTTCGGCCTCATGAAGAATGCAACCGCATGAGGATAGGCAGCCACATGAGGATGGGCAGCCGCAGGGGATGGGCAGCCGCATGGGGATAGGCAGCCGCATGCAGATGGACAGCCGCATAGAGATGGGCAGCCGCATGGGGATAGGCAGCCGCATGCAGATGGGCAGCCACATGGAGATGGGCAACCGCATGGAGATAGGCAGCCGCATGCAGTGGCCTCGGGACTTGGTGGATTTTGCCAGCTGTAAGGAGATTTTCTCCTCTTTTCTAGGATCACGCCACCATGTCAGAGTCATTATTACGTCCTTATGTCAGAGCTGTCACAGCTGTTATTTGTCAGAGCGGTCGTCAGGGCAATAAATACAGCTGAATGTAGAAAAGAACTGTTAAAGGCCACATAGCTTCTTTTCTGAGCCGCATGGATCCTTGAGCCGCATGGACTCCTCAGCCACATGGACTTCTGAGCCGCATGGAAATCCTGTGCCGCATGGGGATCCTTCTGTCGGAGCCGCATAGGCCTTTCTTTATTCTTTTCCATGCTTCTACAAGACCCCCTTCAAAGTTTTCAATTTACAAAATTGAAATACTTTGAATAAGAAGCATGGCCATGTAAAAACTCTTCAGGCCGCATAGGATGTTCTGGCCGCATGGATGTCTCAGCCGCATGGCCTCCTCAGCCGCATGGCCATCTGAGCCGCATGGGCTTTCCAGCCACATAGGCTGCTTGGCCGCATAGGCCCCTCGCCACATCTTCATGCCACGTGTGCAAATCTTTGCATTAATTGTCTTTAATTTTCTGTCAGATTTAAACCCGCTTTTTGGGGTAGGATCCCAAGAGTTTGGCCTTGAATAGTCGGATTGCTTTGATAACCGAAGAGTCGGTTACGCTACACATGGATCGATGCGTCGGTCTATGGGCTCCGCCTATAAATAGAAGCATGTTTGGGACGAAGAGACTTCTTTATTCTCTCTCTCAATTCAAGTCTTTCCTGCCCGAACTGTCATCCTCTTCTTCGATCATCGATGGCTCCCAAGAAGACTGTTGCGACGAAGGGTAAAAAGGCGGCGTCCTCGTCGGCTGCGGCGACGAAGGGCAAGAAGACTGCTTCTAATTCGACTGGGGCGACGAATATGGCAGCTCCTCTGCCAGCCGACGTGCCCGGAGTTCACCCCGACGTCCACCCCACTATTGCTGGTAAGGACGTTGTGTGAGCTTGAAACCCTAACTGTTGTGGCTACGTCGTATGCTTTATGCGCGAGCCTTCATCTTCATGTGTACCGCATGTACATCTCATATTTGAGCCGCATGAGAATTGTTACTGTGGCCGCATAAGCACTTCGCCAACGGGGCCGCATAAGCTGCGCTGGGCCGCATGGGCTCACACGAATTTGTTCGTCGCTTGAGTCGTATAAACTCATCCGACCTTTTCGCTGGATGGAGCCGCATAAGTGTTTTCTGAGTTAGGTCGCATGAGACTCTATTGAATTGGAGCCGTATAAGCTTCGAAAACACCAATCAGTTTCCCTTGTCCATCTTTCTAACTTATTTCTTTTGTCCTCTTTTCAGTGAATTTTCCAGTTAATGCTGCGGAGGAACCTCTGGTGGGTCGTGCCCAAGCCGCTATGGGCTATAGGTACGACCAGATAGTTCGGTATGTAGCGGACCAGTTTCCTAGTGACGAGCCTCTGACGAGGTTGAATGCCCTCAAAAACCAACCCTTCTACTTCCTCTGTGCCATGATGAATTCTGGGAAATTGGAAGGGGAATACCTGAAGCTTGCGTTCTTCTTCGGAGACGCCTTGACTATGAAAAACAGTCAAGTTCTGGACGTGTCAGAGAATTGGAGCTTTATTTCTAATGGGATGGTGAACCGTATCCCTCAAATGAAACGTCACTTCCCACTATCTTGGTTTAATATGCTCCCGCTGGACAGAAAGATGGAAGAGTCTTTGACCCCTACCCGGAATGGGATGTTTGTGGGCGACATCCATTACAACAACAGTATGAAGTCAGTATGTGCGGGCAAGGTGCATGCCGGCCTCTATGTAATGGGATTGGTCCTGGGCACTTTCTTGAATGTGCCGGGTCCCAACTTCACCTTCTCTGCAGCCGACACTTTCCTGAACCAGCTTGCTCGGAAAGGCTCCTATCCAGTTGGCCGGTTGGCGCTCCCGAGTTGGATACACCCCATCCCTTCATGGATCAATCTGTCTATGTGGATCTCGCGAAAGTATGAGACTCTTCTGCGTGAGATTGGTCTTTATCACGCTATTCGGGACACCAGCCACGGCTTGCCCGTAAACAAGAAATTATTCATGGATCTGTTGGAGATGTACAACCGCCATACGGGAACTTTCTATACACCTGTAGGGGAAATGGGGCTTGCACTCCATGAGATGCACGTGGTTTCCAAGCTTCCTTGGGGGGGATGAAGCTTTTGAGTTGTACACTCCTACGAATGAGGAGTTCGAGGAGCTGGAGGAATGGTATCCGGGCTTCGTGGCTATTTATCAGGAGATATTATGCCACTATAGCACGTGCCAGCAGATAGCCAAGAAGGATAGCAACTCGGAAGGGAATGCTCCCCACACTAAGGCCTGGGTAGGCTATCTCTTCTCGACGGGTGCCTCAGGCCGGGTTACTTCCCGAAGTCCTCAATACCGGGAGGCGGTTCAGGCCTTGATGTCGTCGGTCAAGAGGGTGGCCACCACCAGTGACAGATTTGGAAGTCAAACCGACTCTTTTGGTTATTTTTATCAAGATACCCAAGAGCTGTCAGAGAAGGCGCTCCTGACAGGATTCTTGATGGTATGGCTGCAAAATTGTGTAGTCTCGGGAGGAGCTAGTTCTATTGAGAGGATCAGCCGTAATTTTATCCTTCCTGCTGTGAAGCTAGTTTTTGGAGTCAAACTAGCTCTTCTCCCGGCCATGGTGTGCAGCATACACCGTGGCCTCCATACTTTCACGTCCAAAGCCATTGCCCACGATGTGACAAAAGACTTTGAACGGACTGAGCTACCCTACCATTATCTGATGGGGTGGCTGCTGATGCACTGTCCGTCTTTGATAAGGCCGGGTTCCGAAGATGGCGTGATTGCTGATGACACTTTTATCTTCCGTTATCGCAACGAGTCTTGGGAGTACGAGACCATGATCGCCTGCCAGATGGCACTGGCAAGAGCAGATAGGTACGACTTTTTCGTATCCGTCCCTTGTTTCACTGCTGAGGAAATAGCGGACGTACATCTTGATGGTATTGGACCTCCTCATCTTCTAGACGACCAGATGCTTCTGTGGTTGCGTAACATCCGCCCCGCCCACTTGGTTTACCGCAACCGCAATGCTGTCTTCCTGGAGCCTTACCTGCCCAGCAGGTTTGCCCGACAGTTTGGGTACAACCAGCTTTTTCTAGACAGTCCCAGCTCTTGTCTGGGTTTTGAAGGTAGCCTCCTTGACGGTGTCAGGGCCTGGCACTACTATGATACGTTCCATACCCATACCACTTTTTCGGTTCCTGATGTTGAGGCGCCGGTAGAGATTTTGTATATGGCGGCCCTATACCATGTTATGGCAAACAAGCTCCCCGTCGGTTTTAACCCGGGTGCCAGTTTTATCGTTGGTACTGGCCTGGACGAGAAGCCCCAGGGGGCCAAGACGAGAAAGAAGAAGAAGAATATGGTCGAAGTGCCAGACTCGGACTCCACCGATGCGGATGATGAGGACGACGAACATGATGCAGATAACTCTACCCTCCCGGTGGAAGATGTTGGGGCGGATCAGTCTTCTGTTATGTCAGATGAGATGGTGGCGGATTAGTCACCTGTTGCACCTGGTCCTGTACAGAAGCGTGGCAGGCAAATCTCCCATGTTGGCGGTATTCCTCACTCCCAGAAACTAGCTACAGTCAGGCGTCGTAAGCTAACTATAAGGGAAGGAAGCGAGGACGTCGACCCCGCTTCGGAGGTAGATCGAGTTACTACCATCTTTATTTACTTTTTCCTTTCTTCTAGCTTTGATCTTAATCATTTTCCTTCCCTCTCGTAGGTGTCAGAAGAAGAGGAAGCTCAGGTTGCTGAGGTCGTGACTCGAGATGCTGGGGGCTCCGATGAACCTGACGCTGATCGAGTCGTACCTCCCTCCGGGGTGGCTGGGACAGAAGAGCCAGCCAAATTCGATTTGGGGGGTACTGGTGAGGGGACTATGGCGGTTGTGAACGAACCTCAGCCTCCACGATCCTTCCTTGGTAGGATAAGCCAAATTTTGACTAATGAGGAGGCCCATTCGCTCTATCATCACATCCTTCGGGTTACGTCGATTGATGGTTGCTCTAGGCATGCAGGTCCCGCCCTTTCAGTGCCGATGACGGATATTGTTATGGTAGGCTCTGCCAAAGGGAATCTGGTGGAGGGGAGCGTGCCCCCTCCTCTTCCGTCTCGTCTTGAGGGGCCTACCGTCGGCTCGAGCTCGGGAAGTCAGGTGGCGGCACAGCCGGGGCAGGGGACAATGGTCCTTGCGTCCTCTTCTGCTCAGGCGGCTCCGAGAGTCGACCTTTCTACTTTGCCGAGTGTCCAGATTCTTCGGGAGACGGAGGAGGAGTTAGCCGCTATCCGCGCATCTTTCCGCTCGAAATTTGTCTCTCTGGTGGCAAGTTCTAGCGTGCCTCCTTCGACATTGCCGGCCACACTTCCTTTGACGCCGTCCTATACGGAGGTTCTGGACGAAGCGTCATAGGACGTGGTTGACAGTTTCTATCGCCACTTGAAGAGAGGGGTAGCAGCGGCTGTAGAACGGGGGACCCCTTTTGCCTTGGCCCGGCAATGCGCCTAGGGTCACATTGATATTCTTAAGACTCTTCCCGGTGGGGCGGGAATAGCTGCGCTTTTGGAGGCAAAATTGCTGGAGGCTGATCAGTTGGTAGCCCAGCTTCAGGTGCTGCGGCAAGCTGATCTGCCTGCTGCTATAGATCAAGAGCGCGGTTTCCTCGTAACCGCCGTAGAGAAGATAAGGGTTGCTCGGGATAAGACCAAGCCGGTCATACTGAAGGACCTCCGCGATCTGTCTGAGCTATATGATCAGTTGAGCCGCGAGAGTGAAGATGTTACGGCTCGGGAAGCGACTGCCTCCCGTGGGGTCATTAACATACGGGAACAGATCGTTGAGCTTCAGAGGAAGCTAGTTTTCCTGGAGTCTGAGCTCGAAGCTGCCCGCACCGAAAGGGGGCTGATTATCCAGGAGGCTGACAGAGTTAATCGAGCTTCTGCTGGCCTGGAACTTGCCCTGAAGAAGCTGGAGGATGACTAGCGGGCACACATGTATTTGGATGATGTGGAGCGGTTGTTCCATGAGGCCGAGCGTCGAGCTAAGCAACGGCTTGAACGGGGCACCACCTTGGTGAAGAACCGTCTCCAGGAATTATGTACCGCCGAGCCATAGACGGCTTTTTTCCTTCTTTTTGTTTCTATTCTTTTCCTTTCTTTATATAGTACTTTCGCCTTCCAAATAAAAGAGTATGCTTTATTCTACCCTTTATTTGTACTGCTTGTCGTGCTTGTGGTGTTATGGTGGTGTTTGCCCCGCTTGGGAGACTGTTTGTGGACCTGTTACCCTTGGCATACCTGGGTTTTAGGTACGGATAACAAGTTTCATGGGGGTACCTGGAACGATTCCACGGTAAGGTGGTCATGGACGTTCCTAGCATCGGGAGAGAGAATGCCATGGAGCAGCTGGGCTCCCGGGGCATGATGAGAAATGATGTACATGTACTAGGAAACTTAGTACAGCATTTGTGGTCAGCAGAGGACATTTGTGGGCCTATTATCCTTGGCGTACCCCGGTTCAGGATACGAATAATAGGACGAGATATAACCAACATACTTACTCAGAGGTAATGAGGACGTGGCAAGCATGAGGGTTTTTCATCGCAGAATCTTCCCACTCAGAGGTAATGAGGACATGGCAGGAGTGGACTCAGCGGAGTATATTTGTGGTCAACAGAGGACATTTGTGGACCTATTATCCTTGGCGTACTCCGGTTTTGGGTACGGATAATAAGTCAAAAGGGAACCAGCATACTTACTCAGAGGTAATGAGGACATGGCAAGCATGAGGGTTTCTTCGATGGAGCCTTCCCACTCAGAGGTAATAAGGACATGGCAGAAGTGGACTCCATGAAGGGGTACATAGAACGACTCAGAGGTAATGAGGACATGGAAGTTCTATGTAGAGGGGTGATTTATTTTTGGCAGAAGTGAGACGACTCAGAGGTAACATCGACGTGGTCTTTTTGAGAATTTTGTGGATCTCTTACCCTTTTTGTGCATTGAGAGTACGGGTAGTGGATCATGAGGAAGGAGCTCTTTCAGAAGAATAAGTTCAGAGGTATGGTTATACATGACTTACTACCTAAAAAAGTGACCGGAATGTAAGTTTAGTGGCACCTGCGGGTACATAACTCAGCAATCTGGGATATTTGGAGGAAGAATGTGAGTTCAGCGGTACTGGAGGGTACATAACTCTGCGATCTAGGATTTTTGAAGAAAGAATGTGAGTTCAGCCGTACTGGAGGGTACATAACTCAATAATCTGGAATTTGGAGAATGTGAGTTCAGCGGTACCAGCGGGTACATAACTCAATACTCTGGGATTTGGAGAATGTCGTTTAGACATAATATTTCTTCAGAAACTTGCCATTGACGGGAAACATGAGCAAATCTCCATTTTGTTTTGCAAGGCGGTAAGCACCGTTGGAGAATACAGCCTCAATGATAAATGGCCCTTCCCACTTTGGCTAAAATTTGCCGACAGTTTTGTGAATCATAACCATCGGCCTCCGAACTGCCAGAACGAGATCGCCCACTTGGAATGTTCTGATTTTAACCTTCTTATTGAAGGCTCCGGGAATGCGTGCTTGATATAGCTCGATCCGTTGCTGAGCCAAGAGACGCTTTTCATCTAAGGCCTCCAACTCTTGTAGTCGGCGACGGTAGTTATCGTCCGTCGTCAATTGGTAAGTGAGAGTGAGGCAGAGCGAGGGTATATGAGTCTCCAATGGAAGAACTGCCTCACTTCCGTACACTAGGGAGAATGGTGTGTTTCCAGTGGCCGTTCGGACTGTAGTACGGTACGCCCATAAGCATTCACCAAGCTTCTCGTTCCAGTCGTATTTGTTGGATGACACGAACTTTTTGAGCAACTTGATGATGGTTTTATTGAATGCTTCTGCCAACCCATTTGCTGCCGGATTGTATGGCGTCGAAGCAATATTCTGAATTCGGTGTTTGTCGCAGAATCAATAGAAGGCGTGGCTTGCGAACTGCGGACCATTATCGAGGATGATCCTTTGGGGCAGTCCAAAGCGATAGATGACGTGATGCTTGAGAAAGCTGATCACGTTTGAAGTCTTCACTTCTGCAAGCGGAACAACTTTCGCCCATTTGGAGAAGTAATCTGTGATTGCAAGTATGAAGCGATATCCTCGGAAAGAAGGTAGAGTGATCAGACCGATGATATCCATTCCCATGCTTCGAATGGCCAGGATGCCACTGTCGGATGTAGAAATTCGAATGGCTGGTGGATGAAGTCCGCGTGGACCTTGCAAGCTTTGCACTTTCTTGCATAGTCTATCGCATTTGCTACCATCGTGGGCCCGTAGTAGCCCATTCGGCGAAGACGGTCTTGCAATTTTGGGCCAGGCTAATGGGCCCCACAGACACCATCATGAGCTTTACGTACGGCTTCTTTGGCTTCTGCGTTTGACAGACATCGAAGCAGTAATCCATCGTAGGATCGGCGATATAGTATTTTTGTCTCTGTATCGTAGAAGAATCTGACAGAACGCCTTCTGATAGAGGTGGCTTCCTTCGGATTCTCCGGCAGAATGTCGTAGACTACGAAGTCAATGAATGATTGTCTTCAGTCTAGTACTTTGTCGATCGTCTGAGCAAAATAACTCGCCACTAATTGAATGTTGTTCTTGGGATAGACCAGTTCATAGCCTATCACGTCCACCAAATGATGAATATTGTTTAGCACTACTAGGGAAGCGGCAAGGCCTGCTAGGGCATCGGCCTCGATATTTTAGAGTCTGGGGACGTATTCGATGAAGAACCCTTCAAATGACGAGATGATGTTGATCGCTATTTGGTGATAGGGGATCATGTCTTCATAGCGGACTTCGTATGAACCCCGGATCTGATTGACGATTAACTGTGAATCGCCGTATGCTTCATGGTATTCTACCTCCAGCTCTCTCGCAAGCTGGAGGCCAATGACTAAAGCGTTGTACTCGGCCACATTGTTAGAGCAGGGTTCTGTGAGGGAGTAAGCGCGATTGATCACCAGTTCAGAAGGAGAAACCAGCACCACCACGACCCCGACGACGATGTTGCCCTTGGGTCCTATCCTTGAAGTACCGTCGAAGAACATTCGCCATATATCATCGTGAGAGGCCGCATGCGAGTCGGCGGTCTCATCTGGGATTTTTTCATATATCCTGGCCGACTTCGAGCCTGGGTGAGCTGCTAAAAAGTCTGCCAGAGCTTGACCTTTAATAGCCTTTTGCGGGACGAAGATCATATGGTAGGGGGACAGTAATATCGCCCATGTAGCGAGGCGAGATCTGAGTGCCCCTGGTTTAGTCATGAGGACCCTGAAGGGATTGACTCGTGATATCACATGTATGGTTTGTCCCGTGACGTAGTGTCGCGTCTTTTGAATGGCGAACACCAGGGAGAGGCATTCCTTCTCTACGGTGGTAAATCGGTGCTCTGGCCCGATCATCATTCGGCTGAGGTAATATATAGCTTGCTCATGGCCTGCGTCATTATTTTGTGCTAGCAGAGCGCCGAGGGAATGCTCCATTGCTCGTACATAGAGCAGGAATGGTTTTCCAGCAACCGGGGCCACCAGGACTGGAGGGTTCGACAAATATTCTTTGATGCTGTCGAAGGCACGCTGGCATTCTTCATCCCATACGAATGAGATGCCCTTCTTCATGAGATGGGTGAATGGCTGACATCGCCCGGAGAGGTTAGAGATAAACCTCCTGATGTAGGCTAGCCTTTCTTGAAGGCCTCGGAGTTCACGAAGATTCCTCGGGGGACTCATCTCCATGATTGCCTTTGTCTTCTCTGGATCTATATGGATTCCCTGGACGGTAATGATAAAACCCAAGAATTTTACACTGGATACACCCAAGAAGGATTTGGTAGGATTCATTTTTAAGTTGTGCGCCCGCATGAGGTCGAATACCGTCCTCAGATCCTGCAGATGGTCTTCCTTATAGCGACTCCTGACGGCGATGTCATCAACATAACACTCCACGGTCTTGCGCAAGTGGTCCCTGAAGATGATACTCATGGCTCTTTGATATGTGGCGCCGGCGTTCTTTAAACCGAAAGGCATGATTGTGCAGCAGAATGTGCCTATTGGTGTTCGGAATGATGTATGCTTTTTATCATCGGGAGACATCTTGATTTGGTTGTACCCCGAGAAACCATCCATGAACGACATACGTTCGAAGTCGCAGGTGTTGTCAATCATGATGTCCGTGATAGGGAGGGAAAACTCGTCTTTGGGACATGCCTCGTTCAGATTGCGGACGTCGATGCAGATTCGAATCTTCACATTCTTCTTGAGGACCGGTACTATGTTGGCGACCCAGTCCGGATGTTGTTCCTCACGAATGAAGCCGCTGGCTATCAGTTTGTTGACTTCGGCTTCGATCGCATCCATGATGCCTGGGCGGGGAGTGGTTGGCTCGCTAGAAGCCCCAAATTTTGTATCGGGCTGACGATTCTTTTTGGGTAGACGTATCGTCATTGGCTTGTCGAAGGGATTGAGCTTCTCCATTTGTGGCTGACCGACTCTAGGCAGTCTGATTGTCAGTGGCTCCTTTGTAGGTCTTGGCGCTTGGCCGGATCTTGGCAGCCGGATTATCAATTGCCCCTCTTGTGCCGAGAGGCTGATTGCGTCCTTACGCAGAGCGGCCATAAGGGGTGCGGACTTGCCAGGTTTGCGAGCTTGGAGGTAGATCGTTAGAGGTTCTTCTGATCCTATGGCTGTCTCAGTTCGAGCTTGTACCTCTCCTTCGCCAAGGTGCCTCTTTGATTTCTCGTATAAGCAGGAGTCTGAGTAGTAGGATTCGACCCCTTTAAAAGGATCAATGTCGGCAAATTCTATCCTCACAAAGCCGTGTTTGTCGACATACTTGAAGCACTGGTGCAGCGTGGAAGGCACGATCATGTAATCGTGTATCCAAGGGCGCCCTAGGAGGATATTGTAGGAAGTGTCCGCATCTATGACGTAACAGGTCACTTCTGACTGAAGATCGCCAATTTGGCACTTCAAGCGAATCTTCCCAATTGGGTAGCTCCTTCCCGAATTGAAACCGCTGATGGCGGTGCTTGTTGGCGTCAGGCGATGCATAGGAATGCGAAGATGATGTAACAAACCCTTCGGGATGATGCTTATGGAAGAACCAGGATCAATATGCATCCGATCCACCTTTACGTCACCGATGTATCCAGTGTAGTATAACGGACGATCATGCAGATTGGTTTTGATGAGCATATCCTGTGGCATGAAGACAATGTTGGGCATCGCTCCTGTGCAAGCGCTATCTTGGATATTTGCAGGCGGGCTCTCTCCTGTGAGGTTGACCTGAGCCAGATATGCGTCGACATTCTGGAGTGCATCACTCAAAGCCACGCGAACATCCTTGAAGAGTCTCAAGAGCTCATATAATGACAATTTGGCCGGTGTGTTGGCCAATTGTGCCAAGATGTCAAAGTTGTAGGGCCTCTCTAGTCCATGAGATGCCTCTTTTCGGAGGAATTTGTCGAAGCGAGTCTCCTTCGGCCTAGGCTTGTCGGTTGTCGGAGGTTGAGAAGGTCCCGGAGCGTCAGCAGTAGCCGACTGATGTTCTTCAGTCGAGATATCTGGTGTAGATTGGGATTGAGCACCAGACCGAGTAACGACGGCTGCGGCTTCCTCGACATCTGCCGAGATTGTGTGGCAGGATCTGACTTTTCCATTCTTTTTCTTACCAATGGAGGGTGGTGTGGACAGAGTCACTTCAGGTACCAAGTCTGGATGGACCCACATGACCTCCCCTCGTGACATGGTAAGGGGTACTAGACCAGTAGCCTGCTCTCGAGGAGGTGGAAGATTAGCAATCTCCATTGTTGCCAGAGGGATGGGTATCACACCGTCTTGAGTCTCTATTGGAAAGAAGCTGCCGAATTGTACTGATACCATGTTGGCTGCCACGGTCACCTCTTCGAAATCAATCGCTAGAGCCTTCAAATCGATGAGATGTTGGATGTATCGCTTCAGTTGGTAGCAGGCGTGTGTAGCATGGTAGATGTAGCGGTGGTAATGACAGTACTTCGGACTCTCCATTTCTGCCGGCCGAGGTTCCCGTCTTGGTGGAGGGAGCTGAATTCTATCTCCTTGTATGAGCATGTCCAAGATGGGCTTGACATGACCGTCTTCGAAGGAGTAGGTCATTTGTGGCCATCGCTTGTCTGCCGGTTTTGACTCAGGCTTCTGTGCTGTGTCGGTCACCATAGCCTGCTTGCCCTTATTGTCCCGATTGTTGGAGGCATTTCCACCATTGTTGTTGTTGGTATTAGGGCGCTTGCCCTTGTCCTCTCCCTCCGAGATGTGCAATCCCAGTTGGCGAGCCTTCTTCAATCTATCCTCAGCGCTAGTTGCACTGATGATAAATGTCTTCCAGTCCTTAAATTGACTTTCGTCCATCCAGAGGCTGAATGTTGTGAGTAGTCTCTTTTGGCAAATTTTAATTAAGGAGGAATCAGGATTACCAGACGGCAACTTCATTGCGGTTTGGCGAAATCGCTCAATATAGTTCCTTGTCAGCTCCTTCTCCCCTTGAACGACGTCCATGAGGGTGGACATCGTGACGTTCTGTCCTACTTCGTAGAATCTTTCCAAGAACATGCGCTTGAAGCTGGCGAAGGAGTGGATGCAGTTGTCTGGCAGGTTACGGTACCAGTCGAAGGCGACCCCTTCCAATGTCCCGATGAATAATCGTATAAGGATGGCATCGTCATGGGGCAGATGGTCGGTGGTGACCTCGAAGCAAGTGATGTACTGACTTGTGGAGGTCTTTCCATCATACGAATTGATGTGGAATGGTTTATACTTAGGTGGGAAGGGAACATCTCACCATGCAGCGGGATACGGTTGTCGTATCCTGAGGTCTTGGCAGTTTTCTCGGGCATGGAATATGGCCCGGAGCTCTTGGACCTCTCTTCTTGCCTCCCTGGCCTCGTCAGCATCGGTAGGAGCCGATATTTCAGGAGGATTATTGCCCGGGTTTGGTGCCAATGAGTTCGAGTCCGTATTGACCGCAGGACCCAAATTTGTTTGGCCAGGCGTCCCTTCTTGCAGAGTAGGGAGGGCTGCTTTGATCTCGTCCACCGATTTGACCAAAGTGCGCAGTATGGCCTCCAGAGTATCGATGTGTTGGCGATTACTGAGACCATCTTGTTCGTCATTTGTCATGAATGCCGTCCTCACATGAGTAGAAGTAGAAGGGACAGTGGATGATGTGCCCTCCGAATCATACCCCTGTACCGAGAAGTCATCGGGGTATGTAGGAATATTCTCCTCTGGTTCGGACTCAGAAGGAATAGTACCCCCAGCTTCAGAGCTTGCTTCATCTTGAGAGTCGTAGACGTCCTCGGGGACGTCGACAACTGCTGTATCTGATGGGAGAGTTGTTTCCCCGGGCTCGTCTTCTTGGAACATCGGATTGTCGTAGATGTTTGGAGGAGTGCTACCTCCAGTTCCAGCGACCCCCAGTAATGTGGATGATGAATCTCACACTGTAGCAGATTTCGTCTTTGAACGGGTACCTTAGAAAACTCTGGTGGTGGACAACCGTTTAGACGACAGTTTCTTAGTCACAGTGGTTGAAATCTTCGGGCTGGGAACGTTTATCTTCTTCCCTCTCCCATCGGCGAAGATTTTCTGAGTAGAGTTGCAAGAGACGACGGGAGGTGCCTCATCCCCAGAGCTCGGCTGTTGTAATCTTTGGAAGACGGACTACCGGTCTTCTCGTACCGTTGTGCTGTTGCAACAGCAGTTGACAATGATTTGGGTGCAGTAATGTCCGTGGGAGGACTCTTTGCACACCGATGCTTCTTCTCTTTCCTTGTGCTTGTGGAGGATAAGCTCACGCAAGTCAGAGAGGTCTGGAACGACCATGTTTGCTTCCTGGGTTTTGGAAGACTTTTGGGAACCACTCTGTCCGTTTGCCGCCGGGGGCTGGACTCGAGTGGTTCTGTACAACTTCCCATCAGAGGCCCGCATAACAGTATGTAGAGCGCTCGGATGGTCGGAGGTCGGGACAGCGGACTGAGCTCACCAGGCTGGTGCTGTCCTAGACTTCTTCACTTTAGTGCATGAGGGCACATAGTAGGAAGAGTCTAAATGGTGTTGCAGAGAGTCAGACATATTTTTTTGGGAGTATGAGAGATCATGACCATAGGAGAGGCGATTAAAGACTGAGCCTGAGCCACGTGGAGCAGACATCATGCGGCTGGAATCAACAGTCTTCATGCGGCTGGCAGTCGTGGCCGCATAAGGTTTCTTCATGCGGCTGGGAGTCTCGGCCGCATGAGTCTTCTCCATGCGGCTGGAAATTTTGGCCGTATGGGTATTTTGCATCCGGCTGGCAGTTCGGCCGCATGGTCATCATGCATACGGCTGGCAATCTTGGCCGCATGAATGTTCAGCCTGCGGCTAGTGCCTTTGTTCGGCTTCTTCCTGGAGCACATAGAATCACTCTTTGCCCCTACAAGTCCAGCATCGTAGTGCTTTCCTCTGCCGGACTTGGGGACAGCAGAGTCCTCTATGGCTTGAAGCGGGGCCGTATGAGATTTGCCTTCGCCGTCTTGGACAGCAGAGAGTACTCCGTCCAGAGCTTGGGGAGGAGCAAATGACTTTGGCCTCCACTCTCTGCGAGCCTTCTTTATGCGGGTTCGCTTCTGGACCGGGCCAGCGCTCCCGTCGGAGAGCATTTCTTCAAACGCCTGTTGGTCGAAGCGGGCGACCATCTTCTGTTGTGTGGAGCCAAGTTTGGCCGCATCCGATTGCGTTACCAACTTCTCAGCCGTGGCAAAGTTTGTCCCCAGCAGAGTCGCCATCGTGTTTGCCATTGATTATGAAAGTACAGAACAATTTATATAGGAGGACTGAACTTAAACTCACAACACAAACTCGCTCGTACAAAGAAAGCCTAGGGACGAAAACCTAGGTACAGTAATCTAAGTACAATTGTTTAGTTTTTTCTGGAGGATGATGATAGAGGCTCGGGAAAGCGACGGCAGCTCTGCCTTACTCCTTGGACGATCGGATGTAGCCTTGGCTCTGGTGAAGAAATGCTCTTGGACGTGTGGGGAGACTCCCTTGCGCCTTCGGTTGCTAGATCTCTGGATGTCTCTGTAGTGCTCTCTCCTTTTTTTGCTATGCTCTTCTCTCTTTCTCTCTCCTCTGCCTCTGCTTCTCGCAAGGGAATGGCATCTTACTATTTATAGGAATGGGGTGTGCTCATTAGGGATTTGCAAATGATTGCCTCCTTCAGAAGTCGGCGGTTAAGGATCACTTAATCTGGACCATTCATCTTGAATATAATAAATTTGACCAATTAATGTGATTGCATCAAATCTCTGTGGGCAATAAATGTTGATTGCCATGAATATTCGTGATTTGTGATAGCCTGCCACGTGTCCAATTTGCTTGATTTGATCTGATCTGGGCAATTATGATGATCGCAACAAATCTGATTTTGTTAGGATTTGTTAGCACCCATAGTTCCAGGAAAGATAAGACAGCCACGTGTCTCAATTGTCGCGAAGAGCGCCACGTGTCTCAACTGGACCGTCCTGGCAGAGCCACATATGGGTGGTCCTTTCGGCCGCATGAAGCATGCAGCCGCATGAGGATAGGCAGCCGCATGAGGATGGACAGTCGCAGGGGATGGGCAGCCGCATGGGGATAGACAGCCGCATGCAGATGGGCAGCCGCATGGAGATGGGCAGCCGCATGCAGATGGGCAGCCGCATGGAGATGGGCAGCGGCATGGGGATAGGCAGCCGCATGCAGATGGGCAGCCGTGGCTATCGAACAATCATGGCTATCGAACAATCAAAACTTGTCTCACCATCACATCACACTAGGTAACACACCAGGCAAGATACCATGCCATAATTTACTATTTATAATTAGTCTGTATTTTATTTATGGCATATCACTGTTCATTTATTTCTAGTTCTTCTAGCTGTACCATTATTACAGTACATGATTTACTGTCTGCTTAGTGATATTAGCTTACTTTATTTATTATCCCTTGATTGCATATGGACTTAGAGTTAAGGGACTACCGTTTGTAGTATATCCTATATACCTCGATACAGTTGTACCACGAGTATGTGTGAGATGAGTAGATTATACAGGTCCTTGCGTGTTGGCTGATCACCCATGCGCATGCGTTAGGTATAACTGCTGATAGAGACATGTTAGGAGACTTAGCAGTTAGTAGAGGTACATGGTCGCGGATGCGACTTGATAGGTACATTGAGTGGGAAGAGCAATACCTGACGTATGGGCTTCTTTGCACTTCCCTGATTACTTGTGTGTTCCTCCAGAGACGTAGGCTCCAGGTGTCCTCTGACGTTTCCCAGAATATTATGGACATGCCTCTTGCACATGATGCCCTCTGACGATCATCAGACGTTACGGACGTAGGCCCCTGGTGCCCTATATGGGGACTATGTCGATCCCATTTATAGTCAAGGCTCATGCGTCGAAAGGATTGTTTCTCAACTGCATGTTCACTTTAGTACGGTTAGGTTACCTTATTGAGGTCTTGTCGCTTACTTTTATTGTGGCATATTTTATATTCAGTATTTATATGGCATATTCTTTATTTATCTTGTTACGTCCCTCTGAGGACCTGGTGAATTCTCCAGGTGTGTCTTTGGTGGTTTTCGCAGGTGCTCTAGCCAAAGCCATTTCTTCAAGGATAATTACACTTGGGTCGTCTTTGCATCGCTCGACAAAATTTTGTTATCATGTATTTTTCTCTTTTTCGTTGGTAGTGGATTTGTCTCCGCCTAACAACTTGTAAATGATAATTCATGAGTTTATTATAAAGACTCTACTTCTTATTTATGGATGAGATTAGTATTGTGGGTTACTGTATTTTACAGCTTATGTATTCATATGATGATTTCATATATTAGAGTATACATCGTAGGTATGCAGCTGGCATGACAACGTACTTAGTCCTAAGTATTTTAGGACTGGAGTGTTACATATTTTTGTGGTGGCCCATGCAGGTCTAGTTTATCACTTCGGTTACGTGACTGTATCTATGTGAACTTGCACATAGGAATAGTATTTAGGATCTCATCCATATGCTTGACCTCCTTCCTTGTTTCAAGTTTCAAACTCTTGTTACCATCCTTAATTTGCATCCTGCTTGAACTTCGCCTAGTGACAGCTAGGAAAATGACTACACTATTGTATGCTCATAGGTCAAACACATGGCTAGAAGGATTACGTTGACAATTAATATGCATTAAGGTCTAATTGAGTGATAAAGACAATTATTGTTATTATTTTTATGATCTTAAGGATTAGCCAATTCCAAGTTGGGTAGTAGCATAATACCGCCTTCGAAGGATAGTTGGAATTTTACTTTGATATTACAAGGTGGTATACACAAGAGGATAGCTAGATCTAGAAATCAAAATTTTGATTTTTTATTTTTAAAATTATGTAATAGTTATGATTTATAGGAATATGAAATCGATTTGAGAAATATCTTAAAGTTTTAAATTGTGACGCATGATTTACGGTTAAGTTTAATTTTGGATTGTAATATGCTAAAGATTATCTCGAGATTTATTAAAGAGTTTTAAATTATAAGTTATGATTTTGTAGATGACTAGAGAATATGGAAGCTTAGTGAAAAAGAAGAAAAAAAAGAGTTTAAGGTTTTAAATTGAGTCGTACGATGCACGATTTATAAGTTTATTAAATTTTGAGTTTGAAGAGATGATAGTAAAATTTTGGTTTAAAATGTTTTGAAAGATGAAGGAAAAATTCAAATTTCAAATTGTGTCATATGATCTATGATTTATAAAGTTATTTAGATTTCGTGTTTAATGCCTTGATATTTAAATTTTGATTGAAAAAAAAGTATATTCGATTTGCGATATACAAGGGCTATTTCGAGATTGATTAGAGAATTAAAATTTTGATTAAACTTGACAGCCTAAGCTGATTAGAAATTTTAGGGGAGTATCTTGGGAATTTTATTGAGACACTTTTTGTGGAACTTGAAATTTTAGATTAGATCATATATTGGTGGAGGACCAAGAAGCAAGCAAGGTCACCCTAATGAGATAGAAGTATTCCACATTAAATTTCTATACCACCTATGATTTTGATATTGCATATACACAAGTATAGTTAGTCATCAACCAAACTGTATAACCTCATCTTTATCTTGACTTACTCGACCTTCCCTCAAATCTAAAAACTTTTATCATGTCCTTCTAATCGTTTGAAACTTGAAAAGGATTAGACCATTCCTTGATCGCGGAGACTATCTTCTTTCTAGAAACTGTGTCCCTAACTTATTTTACCTTGATCTATGAGACTTCCTTAATTATCCTTATTTCATGCTTTAACCTTTTTATTTTTGTGCATTAATGAAAAACTACTTTCTGTTTTTGATTATTTGGTGTCTCCTATAGTGACTTTGATATTTGGAGCACAACACTAGATTTTTTCTTCCAACGAATTTCATATGCAAGACCTAGACGAGCCCATCTTCATGTAGGTATATCATATCCCACTAAAACACATCTTCTTGTATTCTATTTTTATGATGCAACTTTCGAATCAAAAAGGCTGACTATAAACCCTCATACCATGATCCCTTCTGACTTCAGTTGGAGACCAAATCTTGACTAAAAACTTTTGACCCAATGTATGATTGTGATCTACTAAAATTTCCCTAAATGCTTGACTTGTATTTTATCTTGATTTACTTAGACCCATAACATCTTTTACTCGTCATGCAATATTAGCGACCCTTACTTTTCTCCCATCTAATTAAATTGTTTCACTCATATTTTGCTAAGATTCCTCCGTAGTTATGCAACCTTGTTCCTTGTATGATTTCCTTGGGCGGATATGAAATTTGATCACAATACCCTTCAGTTATAAAGGAACTAGACTAGAAAACCCCATAGAAGATATTAACGGTATAATGGTTAAAATGATTATGCGATAACGAGGTATAAGATTGTACATAAGTAAAAATATACGATATAACCTAATAGGTGAAGTGAGGAATGTGATATTGTATTTTTGATATGATTAAGGGTAAATAGACTTCTCGATTAACAAAATTAGTTTTGAGGTAATCAAATATTGAGCAAAGAAATTCCTAAAGTGTTGGTAGTTTAAGAACCTAATTTATATATTAATTTTATGGATGCAAATTCTCGATAAAGACAATGTTGACGTTGCCTTCGATAAATTATAGTGTTATGAAGATAATAGGTTTCAAGGATAACCAATGGTTGAAGAAAGAAATTGCTTACATTTTTGGCGATTCAAGGAATATGATTCTAAGATGATTATGAATATGAAGTTAAGACGGATTTTATTTTTACCATCATGAATTAAAAGATCATTGGATTCCAATTCCTGAGGAAGACGCTAATAGGTAAAGAATTTTCATTTATAATGATAAAAGATTGTGTTGTGAAGATATGATCAACAAATATTGAAGGTGATAGTTTATTTTGAGTACGTACTTTAAGGATAAGTACGAATTTCCTACAAAGAATGTTGATTTAATATTTGATTAAACATTTTGAAGGATTATCTAAAATCTACTTTTGAAGAGATTGTGAACGGCGAGGTCTATTTTGAAGAATATATATATATATATATATATATATATATATATATATATATATATATATATATATATATATATATATATATATATATATATATATATTTATTTATTTATTTATTTATTAGAGATTCATTTAATTCCAAATTTGTTGAATTTGTTGAACTTGTTGAATTTTACGATGAAATATTGAATTAGATAATTGCATACATTTTGGAATTTAAATTTTGTGAGGAAAATGATTGAAGTAAATAAAGAAGAAAAGAAAGTTATGGAATATATATTGCAATAGTGAATATGGAAAATTGATAAGGACGATTTGAGATTTTAACAATATTGAAAACACGCAAGGAAATGTTGAATTAAGAATAGTGATCTAATGATCAAAAGTAATATTGGAAAACTACTACCTGTATGGGGAGCTTGCACGTCCATAGGACAAATGGCAATGAATGATGGATTATAGACATCGAGGGGTTGTCATACGCATAATCAGAACCGATTCTTTCCTAGTCAGCCAAATTATCATTGAAATGTCGTTCGTCGCCTGGTCTAAATATTGTGATTGCCTTCTCGTTCCATATCGATCAATTACTTATCGATAAAACTCCTTCTATCTCCTTAACCCTACCTACCCTAATTTTTTCTAAATTTCGAGGACAAAATTCTTGTAAGTTGGATAGGATGTAAACTGTAGTGCCCCGTCCCGCAAAGTCAATCGGAGGAATCGAAACGCTGACGGCGTTCGGACTTAGCCTTGCAACGGCTTGCTTGGAGATATCGCTCAGGTGGGGTAGTTTCGGTGAACTTGCCTCATATTTGCCTTCACATAATAAATCGTGTTTTCAACTTGCACAAGTAGGCTTAATAATAAAAGAGATGAATCTACGTAGCTAAGGGAATAATCCCGACGGGTCAAAATGAGTTAGAACATGAAAAACGTCCCACGGTCGGCTTAGAGTTGGTGCACAGCGTGCTTTGAAAATGACACTCGGTCCTTCGTCCCGTGGCTTGGGAGAAGGAAAGTTGGTCTTTGACACGAAACTATGAAATTAGCCTAAGTCATAGGCGTCGCCCGCATGAATGCTTGCTAAAGCATGCACGGTCCTGTCCCGCAAGGCTTGGCATAGCCTTTGCTCGTCCCTTGGGTTAAGTTGTAGGCTTGAGTGAGTTAGGCAAAGTTATGCCGGTCGACCTAAGTTATTCTACGTGCTGTCCCGCTCATTCTGCGGTTGTCAAGATAAATAGTCCCACGACACCAAGGCCCGTCATATGAAGTATGACTTGGGCGACAGCGTTGCGTAGAACACGAGTCGGTTTAGAGGCACGAGCCACGGTTGGTTCAGTGGAAAGTTAGCCACGGTCGGTCGATACTTAAGGAAACACGTTATGTTCAAGTTAAGTTGGAAGGCTATGCAGTAGTCGTTCCCTGAGTTCAAAGAATGTTAAGTCTAAGCGATGGTTAGTCGCCGAAAGAAAATATGTCGGGACTGTGGTTCAGTCGCCGAGGCAACCCTGGTTTGGGCTCTGCGAATGAAGTATGAAAAGTGGAAAGAGTAAAGCAAAAGAAGTAAAATGATGATGATGAGACCATGCATTACGTTAAGTCTAGAAGTTAGCGTAGGCACGTGGTCATGGACAACTTGTCGACAGGGGCGATGGTTCTTCGAGCGGCAACCCGGGGCCACGGGACTGACTCGGCCTAGGAAGAACAGATTATAGCCGAGCTGGGTAATAAGCAATGCCGGGTAATAGGTAATTGGTAGTACGGGGACTTGCATCGAGGATCGCAACTGGCGGTACAAGGATCCCGTTTGCCAGGCTATGTCCACGATGGCTATTAGCCAGTGACCTTTCATATAGATGTGTCGGCACGGGCGGCAATCCGCGTGTGTGCCTTTGGATTGAGTTGAATGTGTATGCAGTTAGAAGACACAATGTTTGGGCCTAAGATTTGGCTACAACGAAGGCGGCGTGCTTCGGCACGAGATGTCGCGTCGAGTGTTAAGTTATTGGCATAGAGTTGCATGAGTTAGGCTTGAGCTGTTGCGAGTTAAGTCGAAAAGGGCCGTAGGGCAAGTTGTGTGAAGTTACGTTGAGTTGTTGGGCACGGCCTCGAGATATGAGGCACGGCCACGTTGTCACAACACAAGTGTAAGCGAGACTAAGCGAGGAGGCGCTGCCTCGAAGATATGGAAGCACGAATCGAGTTATGGCACGACCGAGTCGTTACGTCCCAGAGTTCGGTACAAAAGACAAGTATAAGTCGGTGCGTCGACAATGCAAGCACGAGAAAGGTCTAGAGGCAAAGAAATGGAGTCCTTCATGTAGTAGCGTCTCTGATTATGGCCGTAGGCTTTCGTAGGGAAACCAATCAATAGGTTTGGTTTATATTCGTGGTTTTAACTTAGATATCCTTTCGAATTTACATTGATTTTGAAGAAGGATTTAACTTAGGATGCAATTTGGAGTATGCAGGAAAAGATAGGATTGAATTGGTTTAAGTTTTGGCTAAGATCTAACTTCAAAATTTTTAGAAGTTCTTAGCCGCTACAGAGGGGGGGGATCGGCTTCAGGGAGAGTGAACAGTGCTGTATTATTTCAAAGCAGACAATGAGCAATATTATCAAAGAAGGATAATATTATTTCAAAGAAGGCAGTTGTTAGAAGGATTAAAGATGGTAAAATATTAGATCATAATTTTTCCTACTTGTGATTGAGTACACCTTACAGCCTATATTATATATCCTGCTGCAGGTTGTAGAAGAACTCCAAGTCTGAGTACTACTACATAACTGAGGCAAAACTCAGAACCTGACCTGCATGGGCCACCACTAAAAATATGTCACAACCTGCACTAGGTGAAGGGCACGAGGCCGTGGGTACGTCTAGCCTACGTCGTATTGTCGGCGGTAGAATGCTGTCCCAGGTCACATAATTCAACTATAACACAGTATGAATGTACCTGTCAATAATCCTCTCCATACGGAGGACAATCACAGGAAGATATATACAATCTCAATCACAATAGCTAAGGAGGAATAACAACACGATATAGAAATAGATGGATGTCAAACTGTAATACAAACCAAATAGAAATAAGTCTAAGAGTCATCATCACATCTCGAAGAGTATAAGTAATATATATATATATATATATATATATATATATATATATAACATCTTAAAATGATAACTGGAAAAAAAATCCAAAAAATGACCTACCTATCTAACTAGGCACTACTAGTGTCTCCTCTAAGCTAGCATGATCCTCCTGGTAATCCGGGTCACAATCGTCATCGACGCTTGCTCCATAAAAGGTCGTGCAGAAGTCCTCAAGACCCTCTGAAAAATATATCCAGTCAGGATTGGAACGAAGTACATAACTCTGAAAGCAGTTCTATTGCATGGTAGAAAATATATAACTCGTAATAGAATAAATACATGATGTACTAGAATAGAAATACAGAGAAATGGAGAAATATCATTATGAAGATAAAAGGAAACTGAGTACATGAATAAGATAGAGAACGTTAACTTGAAATGAACACTAGTAATTTAGAGCACAAGACAGTTATGTGATTGATTTAGGTTGTACATAATTATTCTATGGTAACTCGATTATACATGAAGGTATAATCGACATATACATGATTACACTAAGGAATTTAATCACATAACTACTTCTACTCCCCCTTCCCAATCAATACACATAGACAAGGAGTACACAATGTACATGATAAAGTACATGAACATGGAACACCCAATGTACCCGATAAGGGGGTAACATCTCATGACAAGATCCATTTAGCATCAATCCGTATAACAGTGTGTCAGCATCAAGTGAAGTAGTCTAGAGCAGGTAATATAAATACTATCATGATAAAACACAATCAGAGGTTGGTACCCGCCTGATATCCTAAGCAATGACTATGTATCGATATCTAAACCAGCGTGACAAAGACCTATTATGAATTTACATAGTTAAAAGGTATTCTAGAGCAAACAATATATTTAAATACATTAATTACATGCTTCTAGGCCCCTTCTAGGTCAGAGAAGTCAAATTAGGTGAACGCTAGTTAAACTGGTCAACTCTTGGTCAAACTTGGTTAATTTAGTCAACTCTAGGATTATGGAACAATACTCTAAGTTTCTACGCAATATTAGTTAAATAGGATATCATGGTATCCATTAACTAGATTACTTTGTTAAATATATTACTTATCTCGGCTTGCTTAAAGTTCCCTTATATGGAATATCCAATACCCTACTCAGCTCCTTGCATTATATATTTTCTATATTAGGTTACTCACATATCCTATATATATGCTATAGACTATCCCTATATACCTAAATGATACTTGCCTCTCCTATTTAACTATTACATGTACTCCTCCTACTTGACTTAACTGATACGTCAAATAGGGGACTGAAATACTAACTCAAAACAGGGACTGAACCTTAAATGTTTGAACAAGGACTGACACATAGACAAATAAGGACTGAACATAGGCAAATCCCCTTATTATGACTGATACAAAGGCTAGGCAAGGGTTTTTCTAACTTTATATTGCTGTCACTAAGTCGAACCCCAACTCAATACACATGGCTCTTCAGTCCCCTATAGGACTGATTGTAACGCCCGTGGTTCGTATTATGTATTTTGGTATACGTTTACGTATTTTGACTCCTGTTGCCTGTCTTATTGCATAGTTTATTTTAGCATTTCATTGCTTGGTTCGGCTTGGTTCAATTTTTCTTCCATGTGAACCAACCCCACCTACCACCCCTGTTTTCTTTTATTAGCCGCCAACCCCTCTCTCTCTCCTCATTTACTTCTTCTTTATTACTTCTTCTTCCTTCATTAAACTCTCTCCACCTACAAGAGAGGCTTAGGCAAGTGCAACTTGCTTCATGGAGGAACCCAAGTTTTATTGTTCCATTTTCTTCCTTCCGCGATTCTATGACACTTTAAACTTAGCATTTTCAACTTCCTTGGCTCAATTCATATAGATCTAAACTTGTTAAAATTTTGGATTTCTTGGGTTTTGATCTATCTAATCCTGTTATTTTTCAAGTTTTGATGGTTCCATGTTGTAGAGAATTTTATTCTGCCCTATTTTGACCTATGGAAGTTTGGATTCTAACACTAAATAAAGGTTTAGTGGAGCTTGGAAGCCATGGATCTTCATGGTTCTTTTTCTCGGAAAAGTGGAGAAGAAGAACAGTAACTGAGCCGCATGGCCTTCACCCGCATGACTCAAAGTTGACTACTGTCGCATATGTGTGATTCTCCCGACTGCATGAACCCAGTTCCTGGCCGCATGCGCCGCTCTCCCTCAGTCGCATAAGCTCGTGTTCCCCCCCCCAGCCGCATGAGCTTGTGTTTCCCTAAGCCGCATAAGCCCGTTCTCCCCTGGCCGCATGAACTCAGTTCCCATAGACGCATAGCTACCCTTAACTGTTAGCTGCATGAGCTTGTTCCCTTCCCGAGCCGTATGGCACTTGGCAGCTCAGAGACGCATAAGCCCATTTTCTTTCCTGGCCGCATGAACTCATTTTTCTCCCTTGCCGCATATGCATGTTGTTTCTTGGCCGCATAGGCCTTGCCGTATGGCCCTGCCTGGCTCTTGTCGCATGGCTTTATTGGCTCCAGTCGCATGAGACCCCCCATTGCTTGCCGCATGGCGATCCCTGACTCCGGTAGACCCGAGCCGCATGAACCTGTTCCTTCCTGGCCGCATGCAACCCCTTAGCCGCATGAGCCATGACCCTTGGATCCCGGGCCGCATGGCTTTTCCATAGCTCTTGTCTTCTTTTATTATTATAATTATTATTATCCTTTTGATGGGTTGTTACATTTATGCTTGTGTCTCATGACCCTCTCTATAACTTGGGTCCATTGATAATATACTTGTACCATGTAAATTCTGCACATGTTCCCTGAATACGATAGTGACCCGTCGCGGTGCACTCTTGACAAGTAATTTGACATCATAATTCTTGATGGTGGTCCGTCGTGACGCACTCTTGACATGATAAGTAATCTTGATAAGTAAACCTGACATGATATATCTCGTTAAGTTGTTGCGACGGCTAGCATGACATGACAAGAATGAATGGCCTGGACACCATGGACGATTGTGTTTGTACAAAGGAACCAGTATTGTCTTGCATCATGTCTAGGACATGGACCCCTGAGTACCACGGTCGGGGGTACCTACTGGAATTGACTAAGGCTAAAAACTAGAATAATTCAGTAGTCATGAAGAGATTACCCAGCTACAGGCAATCTCGTTATCTGGACGCGCTAGTAGATTTGTAGCCTGCCGACGAGTAGGACACATTTCCAGCACACTGACATGTGTTGCACCCTTCATGAACAAGATATTCGACCTGGATAACCTGGATGGTCTGCAGGGCTTGTGGCTGTTGGAATATCTCATTGCCTCTTGCTAGTAACTAGGACTGTGATAACCCTAGTTAGTTAAAGTATCAAGCCATACTCATTGCTTGGCCGTGATTGATTGGATGGAGTCTAACCCAGTCTAGTCTTGTCCTGATCCTGTACAAGATCGTAACATGACCTGATTGCTTGTGCTTCACTTTATCGATAAATGGTGAGAAACCAAGTTCCGTTCAGACGAAGGGTTACAACCCCGGTCCTTGTTTGGTTTAAGGGTTGTAACTTGGTTATCTGAATAGTTTCATGGTTATCTTATCGTATATCATCATGATTTTCCATATCTCCAGTCCTTTATTATATGTTATTATGTTTTATGCTAATTGCAGGTTTTAGTTCTTTAGTGAAGCCTCCTTTGTGGCACTTGCTCTTTCTGGGGTCTGACCCAGCTGGTTTTGCGTGGCCAGATATCGGAGCAGCTCCAGAGGATCTACCGACCTTCTAGCCAGATGGTGACCACCAGGCGTAACCAAGGCAACGAGTGGGTTTCCTTTTGTTCTCCCACTTTATTGTAAAATTATTCTTTTGAGGCATTTAGCCGACGAGCACGTGTTAGCTCGATTACACCTTATTTATTGTCTGCCTACAGGCTGTAACATGATTGGCAAATCCTATGGTTGATCGTGTATGACTGAAACTCTTGCTGGTCTTCACATTTTGTAACGACTAGCTTTATGATCATCCAAATATATAATGTATGGGATGCCTTACTATTGTATATTTGATGTTCTAACATCTTGTAACTGCTTTTACTTGCTTGAGATTGAGACAATAGGCTTGTTCATGACCATAAGAGACTGATGGCTTGTAGTCAAACCTTCATGTATCTAGACAGCCGTGACCGTATAGCGAGGTGGATTCCATTTTAATATACGTAGCTGGCTATGTATGCCCCTGCTCTCCAGTATTCTGGTTCTAGGGCGTTACACTGATACAAAATGAGGGTCTTAAACTATGGACTGAACCTTGATACCAACAAGGACTGATATCCAAAACCATATGTGGAACTGAATCAAAATTAGGGAAAAACTGATACACCAACCAGTGACTGATACCTAAATATGAATGGCTCTCATTACATTTCGGTCCAATGACTGATAACACCATCCTCCGCCATAACCTCAAATCAGTCCATAATGTAAACGATGCAGTTTCCTACAGGTCTGATACAAATCTCCTAACAAAGGACTAAACCAAGGTATCATGACTGATACCATGAGGGACTAATACAATGGGATAATCAAGGACTGAACAAATGTGGCTAATCAGCCAGGCCTATATATTTATTAACTGATACAAAATGAGATAAAAAGGACTAAAAATTGAATACAAGGACTGAACCAATACTAAATATGGTTGTACATCATATGGGGCTAACTCGAGCCTCCAAATAATAAACTGATGCATGTTTGAAGTAGGGACTAATACAATAGTGAGTATCAAAGCCCCCAGTCATTCACTGATACATTATTGAAGTTTGGAACTGATGCAAATATAGAAGGTTAAGACTTAAACAAAATATAAACAAGGACTGATGCAAGAGTCTCCTATTTGATAACTGAGCATGCATACAACAAGGACTGATGTAAGTTCAGTCTAATGACTGAAACTAATTCAAATGGTGACTGATACCTTAGGAAGGTTTAAAACTGAAACAAAGGTATGCAATTCCCTAACATAACTGATACATATAGATGCAAGTTCCCACATCCTATTAGCTAATATAAGGAGTGTATAAATAGGCCTATTGACTGATACAAAATAGGACTGAATGACAAGACTGAAACAAAGAAATGACTGGAACAAAATCACTATAGGACTGATCCTATGGACTGATACTAATGATGTACGGGACTGAAACATTAAATCAAATATAGGACACTACAATAATTCTATAACTGATACATTGTCAGTATGGGACTGACCTATATGTTCTAATGACTAAACCCTAAACAATCCCTCCAAGAAGACTGAGACAAATATATAGGACTGTTATAGAACATCCAACAGTCCACTATACGAATACAAATAGTCAACACACTATCAACAGTCACAATATGAATATTAAAATAGTACCTATAGCCTATAAGGCCCCTAATCAATATAACCACATCAAATTCATTTCTAAATTACTAGATAGGCTTACAAATGCTATCATATATCAATGCACATCTAATACAAGGATCAAAACTGAATTTAG
Organism: Iris pallida; assembly: GCA_029216955.1. Lineage (NCBI taxonomy): Eukaryota > Viridiplantae > Streptophyta > Magnoliopsida > Asparagales > Iridaceae > Iris > Iris pallida. The sequence goes on along the minus strand of JANAVB010011397.1, from coordinate 20,927,713 downwards.
AGTATTGAGTGCACTTTTGCTCATTTTGTCAAACACTTGGCGTGCGTATCGCGATACGTTGTGATATGCCCATGATACACACTCCAAATGGATCCGAACATGACCAAAGGCATACCCACATATTCTAAATCACAATTATGATCTAATAAATCTATTCACAAACCCTAGAAATGCTATTCTCGGATTTCCCCCCAAATTAGGTCAAATACAAAGAGGAAAGTCTCTAAATGGATAGAGAAGATTCAAAACTCCAAACCATTGACAACCCTAATGCATGGGGGTTCCTAATTAATGCATCTACACTATTTAATGCAAATTAGATGGTTTAGAATGCATATACCTATTGGAAGATGGATTCCCAATGAAAAAGTTCCATGATCTAGAAGCCCTCAAGCTCCAAGTGCTCCAACCCTCCAAGCGTTGCTTCTAGGACCCTCTACTCTCCAAGGAGAAGAGAATGAGACCAAATTGGGAGAATTGGAAGAAGAAAAAGTTATTCTTCTTATAGGCAAGGAGGAATGTGTCGGCTATCTAAAATAGGTAGGTTTAGGGTTTTAGGCTAGTATGAAATGTCCATAAGGTCCCTCTATGTGTCATGACAAGTTTTACAAAAAGGCCTTTCTTCCTTATTAGGTATTTAGACTATTCTTCTAATTAAACTTGCTAGTCTAACTAGAGACTAACTAAACTTTAAAAAAATGGGTTTTGTGATTGTCTAATCTCATTATTTAGGTCCACAAGGGTCATGACTAAACATATAGTCTATCTAATTAAAGTAGCACTATGGTTAACATATCATATGTCACTAGCACAATAATTAATTAAAATGATTTAATTATTCATAAAACAGAAACGTCTAAAATACTTTTATTCTAGAATATGGTAGTGACAGTCCGAATTTGTTAGCTTTTGGAACCCAAACATATACATGCATATCTACAAGCTTCCTAATCTTGCATTGATGTGATATATGTCCTTTTATACCACAATAATGATATGTAGCAGAAGTGTTAGTGTTAGGTGATGTTCGAAGATCATGTATATATGATTTTGAAAACGTGTGAGACTTCTTGTGTGTAAAGTTATACATGAATGAATGACTTCTAGCAGTTCCCGTAGTATTGGTCGTGTTTTATTTATGCTTAGCCTTATGACTTGTGTTCACTTGAGTTATAGTCTTGACAACCTGTTTATCCAACTTAATCTCTAATATTTTAGAGGCATCACAGGCTTCATTGTACTTGGCCATGAGTGCATCTAACCTCTGAATAACAATGTTATACTTATTTTTCTCTAGTTCATAGAGATCATTGAGTTTTACATTTTCCCGATTGGTTTCTCAAGCTTTTCAAGAGTGACATGTAAGCTCAACTTTAAAGAAGTAACCTCATCCGTGTTATTAAAAGAGTTTCTAATCTCTTCTAGCATTTGAGATTGCTTAAAAAAAACTTAGATTGTGCAAATTTTATCTCTTTCTTGGCACTTTTGTACAAATCCATCATTTTTCTTTGATCTTATAATAGATCAGTGAAGGCATCAGACAATTCATCAAATATGAATTCTTTAGAAAGAGGATTCGATATTACCTTAGCATCGTAGCCATGAAGCATAGGTTTACTGTGTTGCAAGGTTTTTCTTCTTCTTCAGAATTGCTCGCCTCACTTTCACACCAGATGCTGGTATTAGCATAATTTCTTTTTGAAGTCCTTATTTTGCCTGATTGATCATATCTGCTTCCCTTTCTAACAATAGGACAATCTTTCTTGATGTGACCTGTCTTTTTATAGCTGTAACATATTGGTTCTTTGTCATCCCTGGAACCTCTGTCTTCTCATGTTTAAGGAATCTTCTGAAGTTCCTTGTCATGAGGGCCATTTTTGGTTGTCTGAGCTATCGGTCTCACTTTCATCATCGGAGATTGTGTTATGATGCGCTTTGAATGCTATAGCCTTCTCTTTGAAGTCTTTAAGGTCCAGCTCATGTGTCATAAGCTTTCCCATAAGAGTTTCAAGAGTCATCATAGTGAGATCATTTCCTTCAATAATGGCTGTTGCCTTGGGATTCCAGGTCTTGGTCAGCCCGTGAAGTACCTTTCGAATCTTCTCATGATTGTATTATTCTTTTCCAAAGGAAGATAAGGGGTTAACAATATCTAAAAACCAAGTAAACATATTTGTATGTCTCATTAGTCTTCATTTTGAAGGCCTCATACCCTTGTGTTAGTCATGAGATTTTGTACTCCTTCACATGTGAAGTTCCTTCACGAGTTACCTCAAGAAGTTTCCAAACCTCGTGAGATGTGACACATGTAGATACTCTATTAAACTTAGTTCTATCTACAGTACAAAACAAGGCATTAATAGCTTTTGCATCAAGACTTGCTTTTTTTTATTGTCGGTATATTTGTCATGTGATTTTTCAACTAGATATCTATCGACTACCGCAATAGGTAGTGGCTTCTTGTAACTATCGATCGCAATCGACCATAAATCAAAATTAAGAGACTTAAGGTAAAAGCTCATTCGTGTCTTCCAATAAGTGTAGTTCGTGCCGTCAAATAGGGGTGGTCTATTTGTAGACTAGCCTTCACCATTGCTTGTGTATAATGATACGATATCTCAAGGAAATTAATCCAACTAGAGAGAAACCGTGCTCTAATATCAATTGTAGGATCGATGGCACCTCTAGAGGGAGTAAATAGAGTGCAGCAGAAAAATATTTCCAATAAAAATTTAAGCAGATAAAGGCACATATAAAGTAATTACTTAAATGCAATGAAGTAAAGCAGTAATTAAATAGTACAAGAAGGAAATACGCAAACACCAAGGTTTATACTGGTTTTCCTCTTAGAGGGCTAGTCCAGTCGCGAGAACTCTTGCCCACTATTAATCTACTATTTGAAATAGAGATTACGCCGCATTCTTTACTATGAAGAACATGCCAACTTCAACACCGTCGTATTTTAATCTGAAGCCCACGAACAAACTTCAACACCTTTCTATGGAAAGCTTTTATACTCCAAGCTTGTACAACTCAAATACTCCTAATCGGAAACCACCGACACTTAGAAGAATAGGAGTTGCCTCAGAAATAGGAAAATTAAAGCTTTTTTGGTCGATAAGAAGGCTTTAGAATTGATAGAGAAGATGAAGAATGAATGAGCGATTAGAAATAACAAATTCTTCTCTATTTAATAGAATTTTTTATACATAGTGTAGGCAGAACTCGGATAGGGCAACGTTCAAAATTTTGAATGATATAAATCCAATGGAATAGGAATTTACTACTGACCAGGAGTGAATCGAGGGAACCGAGTTCGGCCATAACTCGGCCCGAGTTCGGCTATAGTTTTTAGAATTTTCTGGCCAGTTTTTGATTTAGCAAAGTTTTAGATAGAAAGATAGGTTTGTGAGGGTAGTCTAGGGTAATCTAAATTGCCAGTGATTCCGACTCACAATTTATTTAGACTCAAGAAAATAAAAAATATAGAATAAAGTATAAAAATCTTCTTTGACGATTACATGCAATCTTCTATCTCTTTTTGAAGTCTTCTTTGCTCTTTATATCAATGTCAGAGTTTTAAGTCCATTACCGAAATCAAGTTGATCATGGTTGTATAGGCCAACATGTCTGTACAGAGTAGCTCAGACACACGCATAGGCTATTCTTTGGGCAAACCAATTCTCGACTCATCACAGTAATAGAGTATTGAGTCCCGACAGGAGCTGTTAATGAAACGACGAGACCACCGAGGGTGTCGGCTCCAGATTATGCAATCGAGGTACATGTTCTATAAAGAACCCTATAAAGGTAGAGATGATGTCGATTGTTGCCTGATGATAAGGGACCTGATCCTCATATCGGACCTCATACTGGCCTCTAACTTGCAATTAGTTTTGAGTCACCACAGGCCTCTAGGTAGTCGAATCCCAATTGCTTAGCGAGATAAAGTCCAATAATAAGGGCATTATACTCGGCGACATTGTTGGTGCACGATTCCCTGAGGGAATATGTTTGGTGAATGACTAGGACTTCGAGAATGACCAGAACCACTCCTACTTCTGTAATAATCTCACCCTTGGGGCTTTCTCTTGAAGCGCCATCAAAGAACATTCAACAAACGGGCTCTTCCATGACCGTATTGGACTTCAAGACCTCGTCTGGATTACCATCATAAAGTTTTAACATTTCTGGAACAGGGTGTGCCGCTAGGAAATTGGCAAACGTTTGACCCTTAATAGCCTTCTGTGGGACGAATACCATGTCATAAGGCGATAACAGGATTGCCCATGCGGCCAACCGTGAGTTTAGTGGTCCTGGCTCAGTCATGATCACTCTCAGGAGGTTAGACATGAATTGTCTGTCCAGCTACATAATGGCGTATCTTTTGGATAGCAAAGACTAGAGCAAGGCACTCCTTTTCAACATGATTATACCAATGTTTGGCACTAATCATGGTCCTTCTCAGATAGTATATTGCTTGCTCGTGACCTGCGTCACTTTTTTGGTCAAACAAGGCACCGATAGAATGGTTTGTAGCACGAACGTAAAGTAAGAAGGGCCTTCCCATGACAGGGGCTACCAGGACTTGGGGGCTGGTAATATATTTCTTAATGTCATCGAACGCTTGTTGTCATTCTTTGATCCAGACATAAGAAACTTCCTTCTTCATTAGTTTAGTAAAAGGTTGGCATCGCCCGGAAAGGTCTATAAATCTTCAAATGTAGGCAAACGTCCTTGTAGGCCCCTAAGCTCACGGAGATTATTTGGTGAAGCCATGTCTAGGATGGCCTTGGTCTTCTAAGTGTCAATGTGAATCCCCTTGGCTGTAACGATGAAGCCAAAGAAAATGCCACTGAAAACCCCCAGGAAAGACTTGGTTAGGTTCGTCTTTAGCTGATGTGTCTGCATCAAGTCAAATACCGTCTTTAGATCCTCTAAATGATCGGTCTTCTTCCAGCTCTTAATAGCAATGTCATCAACATAACATTCTACTATTTTTCGGAAGTTATCATAAAATATAGTGCTTATAGCCCGCTGATTTGTTGCCCTAGCACTCTTTAACCCGAAAGGCATTACTGTGTAACAATAGATTCCTTTTGGAATTTGGAATGAAGTGTACTTTGCATCGTCAGGTAATATTTTGATCTGGTTGTAGCCAGCAAATCCGTCAATAAAAGATACACGTTCGAAGCCACAAGTATTATCGATCATTAAGTCCATGATTGGGAAGGGAAATCGTCTTTTCGATAGGCCGAGTTAAGATCCTTGAAGTCTATGCAGACTCAAATCTTCCTATTCCTCTTGGTAACGGGAACAACACTAGCTACCCAATTTGGTTGTTGTTCCTCACGGATGATGCCATTAGTGATGAGCTTGTTCACCTCTGTTTCAATTGCGTCCATAACATCATTGCGAAAGCACCGTTGTTGCTATTTGACCGGTTTAGCATCTGACCAGATGTTAAGCGTATGCATTGTGACCTGCGGGTCTAGTCCTGGCATATCTTCATAGCTCCAGGTGAAGACTTCAATGTAATCTTGAATCAGTTGTATCAAAGATTCTCACTCTTCTTCGGTCAACCTTTTGCTAATAAAGGTGGGCTTGGGTGAAGACTCATCTTTTAAGTCAATTTATACGACCTCATCTTCGGTGGAAGGTACCAGTTGTTTGAAATGCCACTCCCACTGAGATCCTAGGCATTGAGCCTATAGTTCTTCTTCGAAGAATTCCTGCATTTGCTCTTCATCATCTACTGGCGGATATACGAAGGTCATATTGACTGACAATACCCTCTTAAAGGCCTGGCTGATACTGGTATCGGAGTTCTAAGATGTGGAAACTGACGAGTGAGAATGCATATCAACTTCGGCTTTCGAACTCTCTGGAGTTGTTGGAGGCGTCACACAGCTTAGCCCACGGCGAGTAGATTGGTAGTAGTCCTGAGGCTTTTCTTTCGGAACAGGAAGTCGTAAGGAAAGGCATCGGCCTTTACATAGTTTAAGTCCTTACCACTGTTCAAGTCATAACCCATTTTTTGGATGAAGTATTTGGCCTGAGCAATATAACAGTAGATTTACATCTTGTCGTTATCTGGTTCTGGTTCAATAGGGGTAAGTTTTTGGTGATGTTCTATCTGCCAAAAATGATAGGCTTATGGTCTTTCTTTCTTGTCGGGACCATGAAGTAAGCGCCTCGAGAAGGAACAATTCGATTTACGGTTTTAGTGGCTATTACTTGTGTTTGTACTATACCTAAAGCATTATCCAAGACATAAATAGCATTCTATTGTGCACAAGACTTGTTTAAAGAGGGTGCCTCAGTATGGGCAGATATGTGTCCCTCAAACTCGTTATCCGTGAGGACTGGAACAACTATAGGATAAGTTGGTTGGGCCTTCCGCCATAGTTTGACTACCAAGGGAGTTGAAGCTGGATGATCTTGTGATCTTGGAGCTGCTTTCGGGGACCTTCTTGGGAACCTGACCCTGATAGGTTCTTGGGCTCCTGCCGGCAACTTGACAGTCATTGGAGTGAGAGCCCTTCCGTGAAGCTTAGCCACGAAAGGAGCTGAGCATTGAGGAGGCTTCCATTTTAGTCGGACTTTGGTTCTTTAGTCACAGCTGCAATTTTTGCTTCATCGTCTGCGTCATTGTCCTCGTCGTCAGAATGCACAGACTTGTATAAGGTGGCATCAGTATAGTACGCATCGAGCCCTCGAAAGGGATCGATATTAGCAAACTCTATTTTAATGACCCCGTTGCTGGCTATGTACTTAATGCATTGATGGAGGGTGGAGGGCACAATTATATTTTCATGTATCTATGGAAGTCCCACAAGACGTTGTAAGATATGTCCGTATTAATGACATAAAAGGTCACATCTGTTTGGAGGTCACCTATCTAGCACTTCAGATGGATCTTGCCCAAAGGATTACTTTTCCCTGCGTTGAAACTGCTGATTATAGTGTTGGATGCCGTCAACCGGTGCATTGGTATCCCTAAAGTCCGGAGCAAACTCCGAAGGATGATGCTGAAAGAAGAACCGTGATCAATGTGTATGCAATCGACCTTAATGGTGCCAATATACCCTGTATAGTACAAAGGTCTGTTATGCCTAAGAGAAGGTGATGTACGTGATCGTCTCAACCACACTATGGCAATATGGGAAGGCCACGGGATCTTCTTCAGGTTGTTGGACCTGACTGAGGAAAGAGTCAGCGTATTATAATGCTTCACGAAAGGCGTCACGTGTCTCTTTAGATAGACAAAGAAGCTTAAAAAGGATGTAGTATTGGCAAGTTGTGCCAACATATCAAAGTTGTAGGGATTGATTGCCCCCACCGCTGAGTCTTTCCTTAGTGGTTTGTCGAAGTGACCCTCTTTCTGCTTTTGTTTATCTATTACAGGAGGTTGAGATGGGCCTGCCTCTGAAGCGTCAGGGGTCGTAGCTGCAGCAGGTGGAGGTGCATCAGAGTGAGTGCCAATCAGGACTTCGTCGTTCGTAGCAGAAGCCATGTGACACGATTTGGGTTTCCTTCCCTTGACGGAGCACATCGTGGGCTGTACGACATCGGAGGTAAGATCGGGATGAACCCACATAACCTTGCCTTGCGGCGTTGAAAGCGGGATCAAGCCCTTAGCATTTTCGCGGGCCAGAGGAAGATTAACGACCTCTATTGTCGTCTTGGGGATCGGGATGATGCCATTTTGAGCTTCCATCTTCGAGAAACTACTGAACTGGAGGGTCACCATATTAGCATTAACCATTTTGTCCTCATAGTCAAGTGAGAGAACCTTGGCTTCTATCAGCTGTTGTATCTGTTTCTTCAACACGTAATAGTCATGTGTCGAGTGTGGACGTACTGATGGTAGTGACAATACTTGGGGTTGTCCTCCTTGTCCACTTCGTCGGGACGCTTGGGGGGCAGAAGCTGGAGCTTATCGCCTTTCATAAGCATATTAAAGGGTTCTAGCACATCTTCACCATCAAAGGAAAGTTCACCCCCAACAAGCGTACATCCCGGGCATTCCTTTCAGCACTGTCGGCACTAATAATAATTTGCGTCCACTCCGTGCATTGAGGAGCGTTACGCCAGAGTTTAATTTCACGGAGCATATTCTTACGGCACGAGTCCATCAGCACTGGCTCAGGTATGCCAAGAGGTAGTCTCAAACCGCTTGACAAAAACTTTTGATATAGGCACGAACGGGCTTCCTTTCCTTCTGTGTAATGTCCATAAGAGCGGACATCGTCATGTCCATTCTTTCCAATAGAATCGGAAGAGGAAGAGTCGTTTCAAATCATTGAAAGATGAAATGCAGTTGTCGAGGAGTCTGCAGAATCACTCGTATGCTACCCCCTGTAATGTCCCGACGAATAGACTTGTGAGCGTGGTGTCATCTTTTGGCAAGTGCCCCATCATAGAGGTAAAGTACGTCAGATATCGACATGGAGGCTCTTTCCCATCGAATGGCATTAGCTTCTGTGGTTTGTACTTGGGAGGGTATACCACGTTGTTTTATTCGGGGGATATGGTTTTTGGATCCATAGTTTTTGGAGTGACTCGCGTTTGTCCTTGGCATCAAAGCGAGCGTGCAGCCCTCTGAGAGCTTGTTGTATGTCCTCTGACATTGGTGGGCCAAATGACTATGTCAGTGCACGGTTCTCAGTTAGGAATGGCACCTGAGAGGGTGCATTAAATTCCCCGTTTGTCTCCGGGTCTTGATTTACTGGAGCAGGGGCATGGGATGGTAATCTATCTTTGAGCTCGAAGACCACCTGGGTAGAAGCTTGCATGGATTTAGTCAATGTATGTAGCTTGTTTCGAGGGCCTCTATGAGTTGTACGTGGTTTAACGCTTTGTTGTTTCCCGCATTGTTACTCTCTGTCATGTATACTGACATTAGGTGGTGGAAAGTAGATGGTACGGTGGATCTTTCGTTCTCTGACTCAGATCCTTGGACTTTGCCATCCTTAGGGAAGACAAGCAACTTGATGTCATCTTCCGATTCAAGGGAGTAGCTACCCCCAACCTGTCGATAATTCACATCCTACAGGCATCTGTGTCAGTCCTATACAAATTCTCGTCTGGTTGAAACCACTAAAAAAAGGGGTTTTCCTAACGTTTTTCCATGTGACATTTACGTAAACGTCGGCTTAGACAAACATGTACCGTCGTTTTAAAATAAACATTGAGGATGACCTGCATTTTGTTTAAACATCAGGATATTTGCCAACGTTTTGTAAGATACGTCGCATATTTGGTAATCTTTCGACGTTCTTTTGAGTTTGTTCCTGCTGTTTACGTTTATGTCAGTTTATACAATTTATTTTCGACATTTTTCAATAAACGTTGGAAACCTAGACATTTTTGGAAGGTGGATCACCGACTAAAAAGGTAACATTGATATTTGGAAACGTAGTTATAAGGTCAATATTAGGCTGTGCCTGACGTTTAACTATGGAACGTCGGATCCCCTTATATAGCAACCGTTTAATAGCAAATTAAGCCATATTATGATCAAGTACTCCTCTCTAGTATTTTTGTTCCCTCTAAAACAAAAAGTTTCCCTCCTAAACCGTTTTCACAAATTTAATTAGATGTCTCAAAACCCTAGTCCCTTCTCCACGTATCTCTCGAATTAGAAGATGATCCCATCTTGGTCTTCCTCTCGTTCGTCGGCGGCCAAGTTATTTCATTCGTCGAACTCCAGGTCCTCCTCTCGTTCGTCGTCGGCCTGGTCATCCGCTCATTCGTCGACTGCCTTGTCCTCCTCCCTTTCGGCTGGAGGTATGTTATTATCTATATTTTAATCTATAGATTCATATATACATTATGTTAATGATACATGTTCTTCAATCATGAAGCCAGTAATTAATGGCGTTAATATTTTTTTCTTGAAGTAATTTTTTTTTGCCTGTTTGTGTGAGTGTGTGGTAGTGGTGAGAGAGGGAAAGGTTTTAAATCCAATTGTTTGGTAGTTTTAGCAGACATTGTATCCCCAGTTTGGGACACATGAACTATGATATATCTTCATAATTAGTTTCCTTGACTTGAACCCTTTAGGATACACACAACCCCTCTTCAAAGGTAGTGTCCTGCTCTGCATGTAGAGTCCTATACTAGTTTTATATTGTAGGTTGTGTCCTGCAATATAGGGAACCCTCTGCTACCTGCTGCACACTGTCTACTGATACATATATTCATACAGAGATCTACACTAGCTACAATTGGGATACACGGACATACATGTTTACACAAAAGAAATTAGTTTGAACTTTGAAGAGGGGTTTACCTGTAGGGAAACACATGTGTCTATATGGACACACTAGAACTTAATATAGACACATGTTTACCTATAGGGAAACACATCTATATACTTGAGAAACCTCTGCAGGGAACCCTCTCCAACCTGCTGCACACTGTCTACTGATAATGTCTATTGATACTTATACTAACACAGAGATCTACACTAGCTACTATTGGGATACACATATACACACTCATGGATACAAACTGGGACGCCATTTGCGTACTTCATATCAAAATTGAACCACATATGGAATGTTCTAGTCTGCATATATGTGGTTTCGTAATAGATGCATTGATATATGACGTCATGGACACACATTTTTACACAAAACTGATACAGGAATGCAGTCCCTGCAGGAAATATACACTCATACCCACATGAATTTCTACTGATGCACATGTTGTTGTCCTAAAGTATACCATTTACCTACTACATACCAAACTAAAATAAGTTTGAACTTTGAAGAGGGGTTTACATGTTGGAAACACATGTGTCGATATGGATCTTGTTCTTGGGCTTTCTATTTTTTTATAGAGAATTCAGCATAAGGCTAGGCAGGGAACTATTTCTAATCATTGTATATTAATAAACATCTAAGTGAGAGCTGTGAATATGTTTCTAAATGAATTAAATGATGCCCGTGACTATTTTTTTTCTTTTTTTTTTCCTTCATACTATAACAATAGAAGATGTTGTTCTTCTCCTTTTGATAGTGACAACTTACAGATCATGATGTGGTAGTTTCTAAAATTGTATAAGACTGGGTATAAATTGATCTTGATTTTGTCAGCCAGCCATTTGTTATAGCCCGTATCACAACATTACTACTAGAGGAATCTGTAGGCCATATGCTTATATTAACCATGGTTGATGCTTTAGCTTACAACTTCACTATCTGCTACTTTATTTTAAAAGGAAGCATTCAAAAGTGAACCACTTCCATGAATTACTCATCACAAATTTCTTTGTAGTGAATGCACTTGGTGGATCAATCTCCTATTCATTCATGCACAAATTTCTTTGGAGTGGCTCCTCCCTCCAAGCGCACATATTCATCATTTTTGGAAATATTAGCAAGATGATAACACATCATAACTGTGCTTCATATCTATAAATGTGCTTCAAGTGCATTCATATGTGCAGGAAAAGTAATGTAAACAGAATATTAGTCGTAGCAGTGTCCTGGTGACAAAAATCAGTGTATGTATTCCATAGTGTGTGTGTGTGTGTGTGTATATATATATATATATATATATATATATATATATATTAAAAACTTCTGCTCGATGGGCGCGGGCGACTCGGACGATTTGAGTGCAAACCCTAGGGGGTTCCAGCTTTGGGACCCCGGCGCTGCCGGCAGCGAGACTGGCGGTGGCTTGGCGGGGGGTGGGTCGGCAAAGGGCGGGGCGGCTGCAGGCGGAGCAAGCAGCACGGTGGCAGGCGGAGCGGGAGCCGAAAGTGGAAGCATGGGAGATGGTCGCGGGACTGCTGCTGGCGACGGTGGCTCAGGCGGAGCAGGCGACGTAGGAGGCGCAGGTGGCGCCGGCGGTACTGGAGGTGCTGGCGGTGCCGGCGATGACGGACGCGGAGGTCCGAACAGATCCGGAGGGCCGGCTCGGGCTGTTGTGGGAGGCCCGACGGCGGAAAGAAATTCGGCGGCCCCGATCAGATCCTCCGGTTCTCGCTTTTTCCAACCTGGGACTGGATCTCGTCTTCAAGATGAACATATGGATGGACGGGGGTGGACGACGGTCACACGTCGCCGTAACGGAAAGGCTGGAGGTAAGGAGGGTAACGTCTAGACCCCCATGCGGCCACGTTCCTCCGTTGATAGGAGGGCGGGGGAGGGGTTGAGATGACGGAAACCGACGAATGTGTTTGGGATCCCCACCCGGGGGACGGCTGGTGGTGGCGGTAGAACAGCTGGGTGGCGACCTAAACTGGCTATGGCGGATAAAGGGAAGGGCAAGGTAGTGGACTTGGGAGGTCAGGGGCCTACGCTTTCTCCAACTCCGGTTCCCCCACGGACTCAGGAGACGTTTTCTTGCCCGGTAGGCAAGTCGTGGGTGGACATTTGTAAGCCAGAGGGGTCGAAAAGCCCCACAACCATGGAGTTTGTCCCCCCTAATAAAGTGGGAAGTGGTTTCAGGGCTACGTTCCCTGCGGAGGAGATTGCTCAGGTGACGGCTTTCTGGGATAATACATTGGTGCTATATGTGCTGGAGAACAAACCCTTCTATGGGCAGATATGGGCATATGCGGCGCGGGTATGGCAACCTAAAGGGAGCATAAAGTTCTTTGCAAGGGCGGATTCTTCTACATGAAGTTTGGGCTAGCAGACGATGTTTCCAGAATCCTCCAGGGTGGACCGTGGACGTTCGACGGAAGACTTATTATCCTAAAATAGTGGACTCTGGACCTGAAATGTGAGAAAGTAGACCTCAATGCTATTCTGGTCTGGATCCGCTTTTCAAAAAATTTCGTGCGATATTGGAGCATTCCATTGCTCATGAGACTTGCTAGTCTGGTGGGCAGGCCGATTAAGGCAGATGATGCCACAGCCTTTCTCTCGAGGCTGATGTATGCAAGGATGTTCGTAGAGATCCGGGCTGGAGGGGAGCTGCCGAGCATAGTTAAGTACGAGGTTCCTTCGGGTAAGGTCCTATCTCAGAGAGTGGAGTATGAATGGGTGCCCCCTACCTGTTCACTTTGTGCCTGCTTTGGGCACCTTGATAGCTCATGCCCGTCTGGAGGATTACAAAGGGGGTCTGCCGCGACGGCTACTGTTACACCTGGATCCACCCGGGTCATGGCGCCTACGCCCGAGAACGACATAGAGGAAGAGCTTATGCAGGAGGGAGATCAACCGATGGAGGAGGCAAGGGGTCAGAATATCTCTCCTGTGGTGGCCCCTCCTGGTGGTGCTATGGTCGTCTTCATGGCGCAGAGGAGCATGGTCACCAAAGGCATGGTGGCTTCGGAAATAGAGGGGCGTGGTGTTGGCGGATCGGCTAGTGAGCAAGTTTACAGCAGGAAGAGGCGGGCGGGCCATCTGCGGGATGGTCCCCCAAATGGGAGGGGGGTCACTCCCTATTGGGGGGAAGAGATCTGTGTTGACAATCCAGCCTGGGCCCTGATGCTTACTCAGTTTTCCACCCAGCATGCCCCTATAGTTGAGGTGGAAGAGGAAATGACGGAGACGAAAATGGTACCTCCCCCGGATACCAGTTCAGGTAATGTACAGGGGGACCCCTCACTCAATAATTAATATCGATTATAGCTTGGAATATAAGGGGTACTTGCTCACTAGGGATATGGTGGGAGATTTGTGGAGTTTTGCTTAGGAAAAAATATGATACCTCCGTGTTGCTATAATCAAAGATTAAAGGGGATAAGACGCTTGCCCATCGGACCCCAAATCATTGGGACCAGCTTCACAACTTGGCGCTCTATGACATGGCGCATATCTGGGTCAGATGGAGCTCGAAGTGCTGGGATGGGGACTTGATCATGATGTCGGAGCAACTGATTGCCATCATCTTCACGAACAAAGTTGGCTTTCGGTTCTTATTAGGAGCGGTATACGGCCACAACGACAGGAGACGTCGGGAGGTCCAATGGCAGAACATTGCTAGAGTCGTATTTGTTGCTGCTTCCACTAACCTCTCCTTCCTTCTGATGAGGGACTTCAATGCTCTTCTGCATAAAGGGGAGAAGATGGGTGGCAGACATGTTCCAGATCCGATCTTGCATGATTTTCAGAGTTGCCTTCTCCAGTCGGGTCTGGAGAGCCTATCTCGCTCAGGGTATATCTGGACCTGGCACAACAAAGCGGTCAGGAACAGGGTGGCTTATCAGTTGGATAGGGCCCTGGGCAACAGGGAGTGGTTCCGCCGCTTCGCTCACTCTCTGGCTGAGGGGTTGGCCGCTGGGACGAGTGACCATTCGCCTATCAGGGTTGGATTCAATTCCAGTCCTTCTGTGCGTTCACGTCCCTTCCGGTACAACAATTGCTGGTTTCTATCAGAGGGTTACTCAAAGGCGATTATGGAGGGTGTGGCACTTCAGGCAGAGGGGACTGCTCAGTATCTGATGGTCCACCGGCTCAAGTACACAAAGTAGGTGCTCCGAACTTGGGTGAAGGGGTTGCCTAAGTCCACTCTTAAAGATAAGGAGGCGGAGCTTCGGGTCATCCAGTATTCCATGCAATCAGATACGTTAAATGGGGATCTTGCGGCTAGAGAGAAGGAGCTGATTGGGGAAGTCAATACTCTGCGGCTTCAAAAGGAGATTAGCGCGGCTCAGCGCGCTAAATGCTCCTGGCTTAAGAATGGCGACCGTTGTACGAAGTTTTTCTATGATGTCATCCATACCAGACAACATCGGAATACCATTTCTCAGCTTCTTGATACGGAGGGTAATCTGATTAGGGAGCCATCCAAGATCTCAGGAGAGGCGGTCAGGTACTACTCTGAGTTATATTTTTAGACTGACGATCTCTCTGTGTTCCCAGAAGTAGTAACGAAGAGATTGGTGACTCCATATGGGAATAGCCTCCTGCTGGCCCCTGTCACTATGGAGGAGGTGGAGGCCATTATCAAGAAAGCGGACCCCAACAAAGCTCCAGGCCCGGATGGATTTAGCAGTGGGTTTTACAAGCGCCACTGGGATATTCTGAAGGTCCCGGTTCTTGAGGCGGTCCAGGAGTTCTTCTCTGAGGGAAAGCTGCTGAAGGAGCTTAACTACACTTTCTTGACTCTGGTTCCTAAGAAGGAGGGAGCGACCTCGCTGGCAAACTTTTGACCTATTGCGTGCTGTAATTATCTTTATAAAATAATTATGCACCTCAGGTGCCGACGCATGGAGGGGATCATGCAGGACCTTGTCTCCCCGAACCAGGCGGCGTTCATCAAGGGGCGATCTATAGCTGAGCATAGCCTTCTAGCACATGAGATGGATATGAGCTTCAACAAACCTGGTGGAGAGAAGGCTTGTGTAAAGCTGGATCTGAGGAAGGCCTATGACATGGTCAACAGGGAGTTCGTATGACACCTTCTGTCTGCTATAGGGTTTGCTGATCGGTGGGTTGTGTTGATTCGGAAATGCATTTTGTCTCCTACCTTCTCGGTCCTTATCCAGGGCATTCCTCATGGGTTTTTCAAAAGAAACCGTGGAATACGGCAAGGTAACCGCCTGTCACCTTACCTGTTCACGCTTGTCATGGAGTACTTTACCTGCTTGATCGATAGGGTGGCCCATTTTGGAAGGATTGTCCAGCTGTACAGGAGAGTCATGCCTGCGGTTACCCACCTCATCTATGTCGACGACCTTCTAGTGTTCATTCAGCATTCGTTGGAGGGTATGAACACGTTATCCGAGATTATGGGTGAGCTGGAATCACACTCAGGGCTTCAAATGAACAGAGAAAAGGGCAGGGTCTACTTCAGTTCACCCTGTCTTCAAAAGGAGGAGCGCGCTGATGCCCTAGGTGTGGAAAGGAGTGAGCTCCCGATTAAATACCTTGGAGTCCCTTTGACAGTCAATTATGCCCGAGACCAGGATTGCTATAGCCTGGTGGAGTATGCCCAGCGGAGAGTGGAAGGTTGACAAGCTGCCGGGTTATCTTTTGGAGGGCATATCGAGTTAGTCCGATAGGTTATTTCTGGCCTAGCCCAGTTTTGGCTGCAGTCTATCTTGATACCCATGGCTGCCATCAGAAAAGTTAAAAAGATCTGTGCCGATTTTATCTGGAGGGGGGGCCTCCAAACGATTTATTGGGATCAGCTATGTCGGCCTAAGAATGAGGGAGGTGTGGGTCTTCGTCCTCTGTTGGCTATCAAGGAAGTCTCAGCCCTGAAACTGTCACGACGGTTCATCAAGGAGAGATCCCTCTGGACGGAGTGGATGCAGTCTCGCTATGTGAGGAATGGCAACTTCTGGAGGTGTGGTCTAGACAACAACCACTCTGTGACCTTCAAACAAATTCTAAGACACAGAACCGTTCTCCAATCTGCTGTCAAGAGGATCATATGTGATGGGGATGTAACTGACCTATGGCTGGATCCCTGGATAGAGCACCAGTCTCTGGTGGACATTATGGGCGATCGAGATCACAGGGAGATGGGTAGAGGTCTGTCTTGTCAGTACATCATTAAGAATGGAGCTTGGAGTCCGGAGTCCTACCATCATACTGAGGGTCTGGGTGAGGTTATTCGCGGGATTGAGATTGATCTATCCCAGCCTGAGGATATTTGGGTCTGGGATCCGCCTGGCGTGACAGGAGGTACTGCAGGAGGAGTTCTCCTTCCAAAGTGGCTACAACCTTCTGCGGCGTGCCTACC